>CM050326.1:19008722-19550380 GCA_027475135.1 Bactrocera correcta
TTCTAATATGGACTTGTGTTCCTTGTCAATTTTGTTATACAGATTAAGTAAATATTTGAGTTAAAAATAATTTTCCTAACTTTCACAGGACTATATTGCCCTCTGTCAGGAAATTCTAAGCCGCCCAGATCCAGAAGCTGAAGGGGAGTAAAGGATTCTCCTCCCAATAGCCCTTCAACAGAATTCAATACAAAACAGATATATGTGCATGTATTCGATGCGTAACATGTCAATATTTTATTGCCTTTGTATAAAACAATAATGTACAGTTTTAATTAAATTTTCATTGTTAAGATAAAGAGCTTTTGGCATTTCATTTCGTCGTCGGATTTTGGATATTAGGAGAAGCAGTATTGTTTTGTGTGTGTTTAAAAAAAAATTCATTACAATTGGTTATGGTATAGGAGCTGAGTTTTATATCATTAGATAAGATATATTGATTATTTGTATTGATTGATATTAAAAATTATAGGTATGTATAAAAAAATATAAACCATTTACTTTAAAAGTATGGTTACTTAAATATGAGTCTATTATATAGCCTGGTTGTTATGGCAATGGCATAACAAATTCTTCGAATAGTTTAGGGAATGCAAGCGAATCTTGCAGATCTTGATCCGTGCCCGTCGCCTATTTCGTGGGAACGGAAATGAATCAGCAATGAAATTCTCGCAAGAATGCACGCTATTGTCATAAAAATTATTTGAGGAATTAAGTTTACATTTATATAAAAAATCATTTTACGCATATTACGTTTTGAACTAAGTACGAATTGTATTTAACGTTAATGCATAATAATTAGCGATTATTCTTAACGGCAGATCAGAAACTGCAAAACCCAAATCTAGTCAAAACATAGTTCAAAAAGATGTGGCGAGTGTATAAAAATGCGTAAATCTTCGCTAAAGTCGAATAATTTCAGCTTACTATTTTATTTCGATTTTTATTCATAAAAGCTCACATATGTATGTGTGTTGCAACACCGCAAATCACTTTGATCCATTTTCATTCACATTCACCTTATTCTTGAGCGCTTACCAATCACCTAGTATCATTTGACGCGGACAAACATTTTATGTGGAATTCATATATTTAAATGCTCTGGAAAATAAGTCCACATTAAATGCGGATGTTTGCATATTTGTTAGAAAATGTGTACATTAAATACTCACATTTGAATGGGATTTCCGCAAAATCACCTTCACAACACATTTTTTGCGTTTCATATTGGCTAAGTGTTGACTGTCATTTCAATTGTAGTATTCACGCATGTATGCATATGTATATACGTACATATGTGCATTGTCACGGACAGACAGACATGAGTACGTACTTTCATCTGCACTTATGCATACATACATGTAAATATGTATAAATATTCACTTGCAAACGTAGGTGCTGTGCTATTTGTTGTTCTTCCTAATATTCATCAATTTTGTTGTGTCTATAGAATTTTATTAAATTATAAAAAAAAATGATTACATGCAATTTATCTTTATAAATTTTCTTTTTTCTTTTGATTTCTTTTTCCTCTTAAAACAATATTCTCGTTAAATCTGTCTGTGTCTCTGTACGTGCAATAAAACAAATGTTTGGCTACAGCGGACTCAACAGAAAGACGAGGAAGAAAGTAACACTAACAACATGGGGGAACAGGCGTATCTAAATCTGAAACAGGAATAAATTTATCATACGCAAATATTGAGATTGGCCACAATCGGGCAAATACCTATGTATGCAAAAAATGCAAAATATGATATGCAGGCAGGCGGTGTTGGGGTAATGGATAATAAAGCGAGTCAATATCGTACCTTTTTATTCATTTCACACACATTTCCATTTTAAATATTTACAATAAAAGTAACAAACAACAAACATAAACACACTAAATAAAATTGAAGCCAACGGAAGCGCTAAATAGACGTGCAAAACAACATTTCCGGTTTTCGCTTCGTACAACTTAAATGTTTGAAAATTAGTATGTCGATTGAAAAGCAGCACTAGAATTATTTTTTAGAAAAAAATATACATACATACATATATACAATATACACACAAACACTTATAAATACATACGTACATACATACATACAAACATTTGGATCAAGCAAATCATATTCGTTTGCCTGATTAATACTAAAACATTTATATTTAGTAAATTTTAATAAAATATTTAGCCTTTTTACTATCCATAAGCAACAATTACAATAAATTGTAATTAAGTATAAATGAAGTTTGTAAATGAAATACCATAAAATAAAATACGAAGTGCTACAACACCAACAACGGTTAAAAGTATGTATGCTCATACCAACACATGCATATTAAGCGACTCGTAATAGTAAAGTGACGGTGAAAATTTTGCTTATTCAGCAAGCAGCCGATGCGCGCTTCCACTAAATTTGGCGCTGTGCATTTAGGTATCAGACCTACATATACATACATACATATGTTACTAAATGGTTGATGATGGAAGGAAGAAGTAACATATTCAGTAATGTTATTGTGTTAATTACTTACGGGTCCAAAAGAGTTAGAAGCGGCTGTTGTGAGTATGTAATATTCGGCAGAACTCTGCCAATTCGACAGTCTTTGAATGGATTAAAAAATCCGCCTCCATTCCGGTTAAGTAGACCCGACTGTCGTGGGAACAATCATATTCAGTGGTCGATTGAGTTGATATTGCTGTTCATCAACAGTTGAAGAGTTATGAAGGTTACGATCGTTGTCATACACGGTGGTAAAAGGTCTCTTGTGCATTTTTTTTTTATTTTTTCTTGGTTTATCATCTATTATGCCAATACAGAGTACTTTTAGTCAATAAAAAACAACTTTCTTTAAACGAAGGTTCAAAAACCTTCAAAACTACATTGAAATGTCTCTGCACAAAAGGAGTCCCTCAATTTTTGCTGTATTTAAATTATTTCGGCCGAACTTTCGCTATTGATCAAAAATGAGAAATTTGTTAAAAGATAACGTTGAGGACGCAGGCCCTTAACTCCTAGCTTACACTTAACTTTTACTGGCATACTCTTGCCTTCTAATGGAAACCGACTCCAAGCAACGACTGTTAACTTGGCAACATTCCTCAAACATTACATTTTTCATGTAAGGAAATTTAATTTTTTCATCGTCTTCTGGGCATTCTGGGAAGCAACACTTCAGTGCCAACAGTCTTTGCTGAAATATAAAATTGGCTCCACTTCGATCCTCGACTGTCGAAAAAACTTTTTGAATGAAAAGAATATTATCGCTCTCTTTGACGTTTTGACACCACGTTCGTTTCAAATCCGTAAACAATGAAGGCTGCGACCGGGAACAGGAAACACCAGCACACCTAATCATGGATTGTGCAGCAATCTGTGGAAAAAGGCTTAAGGTCCTAAATTCCATATACATCAACAGGGATCACATCGCCCCAGTAGCGCCCGGCAAACTCCTGGAACTGTTCAGGCTGCTGGGGCTCTGGGAAGACATGTGATATAGGAAAAAGGGCATTACCTCATAAATTTATCTATCTAAACAATGAAGTTCCTAAACGACTAAAAAGGAATCATCGACCGAGGCCATATTCAATTAGTACGTACCGAAAGGTAAACTCTACACACACACCAAACTTTTGAGGATTTCAGCGAATAAAGAAGAATTTATATTATAAATTACATTTAAAAAAATATACCAAAAAGGATTTCAGGACATAAATAGCTTATAGACCGGCTTAAGATAGAAAAGAAAATTATGTATGGATACGCCTTAAAAATGCTCTTACTTGCATACGCGCCTAAAAGTATGCAATGGAGTTTCTTGTTGGAAGAGTAAAGAGTGCGGTAAAGAAGTACGGGATCGAAACAATAACATGTACATATGTGTCAATGTGTCTGTTAACAACGCCAATAAAGAAGATATGTTAACAAATACTGTTGTTTCACCGATTTTTAAGGTTTTTTCCTTTGTAGCTCAAAAATTGCGATTGAATGAAGTTCACACAAAAGAATATGTGCTAAATGCTTGAGCTGTAAGGTCATTAACCGGTAATAATGTCGCAAAATATACACATATGTACCTCGTTCAGCTGTGAGAATTAACAGAGATAAACCGGTTAGCAGTTAATTTATAATCAATATTAAAGCGAAATATTGCAGTTGGCTTTAATGAAAATAAAACACTATGTTATTTTTTTATTATTTGTTTAATTTAATTTATTTTATTTTTTTGTCGTTAAGCTCTTCGTAAAATCGAAGGGTTTCGTTCACTTCTTTTCCATTACCATATTTTGCGGTTTTGTATAAAATGAAATCACTTATTCCATGCATTACAACTACAATTCATGAGTGTGAATGAGAAATGTACAATTGCAAAACTTATTTAACTGCGCTTTTTATACATATCGAGTTTTGGACAGACTTGACATGGAATGTGAGACACATCCGAAATATTTAAATAAAAGAACAAATAAATAAACTAAAGTTTTACATCGCTAAATATCTTTCTCTACAAGGAATAGAGATGTAACTTGGGCAGGGGCTGTATATAAATTTAGTTCAACTAAAAAAAGCAGATTGGTTGTTGTTGGAAAATTAAATTTTTCTAGACTGTAGAGGTTTCATTTTTTCTTCGTATTAGATCTTCGAAATTTATTAAACTTATTTTGTTTAAGAGTGTATCAGTCTGAAATTTTCTATATCAGTTTTAACAACTAAATGAAATTAATAGTAAATGTATTAAGGACTAATTATATACTCCATCCTCCCCCCCCCTTACAGCTCGTCCTTCGCATCATCATCACTTTCTTCAGTTGGTGGTGCTCCACCTGCTCCTTGGTACAGTTTGGCAATAATGGGTTGCACAATCGCTTCCAAATCCTTCTTTTGCTTTTTGTACTCTTCTGGATCCGCATCGGCGTTTTGTTCCATCCATTTGATGGTATCATCAATTGCGCTTTCCATTTTGGCCTTTTCATCATCACTCAATTTACCACCCAATTTGTCTTTATCGCCAATTTGGTTCTTTAAACTGTAGGCGTAGGATTCCAATTCGTTGCGGGTCTCGACCTTCTCTTTCAGTTTTTTGTCGTCATCGGCAAACTTTTCAGCATCGCGGATCATGCGATCAATATCTTCAGGAGTCAAACGGTTCTGATCGTTAGTAATGACAATCTTTTCCTTGTTGCCTGTACCCTTATCTTCGGCACTCACTTGTAAGATACCGTTGGCGTCAATTTCGAATGATACTTCGATTTGTGGAATACCGCGTGGAGCTGGTGGAATGCCAGTGAGATCAAATTTGCCAAGCAAATGGTTATCCTTAGTCATTGGACGTTCACCTTCGTAAACTTGGATGGTAACTGTATGCTGATTGTCAGATGCAGTAGAGAAGATTTGTGATTTCTTGGTTGGAATTACAGTATTGCGAGGAATCAATTTTGTCATCACACCACCAACAGTTTCAATACCCATAGTCAATGGATTGACATCAAGTAAAACAATGGCATCGGTGTCTTGTTCGCCCGAAAGTACACCAGCTTGCACGGCAGCACCATAGGCAACAGCTTCATCAGGGTTAATACCGCGAGATGGTTCCTTACCGCTAAAGAAGTCTTTGACAAGTTGTTGTACTTTTGGAATACGTGTAGAACCACCAACCAAAACAATTTCATGTACATCCTTCTTATTCATATCAGCATCCTCAAGAACTTTGGTGACTGGTTTTAGGGTTGAGCGGAACAAGTCCATATTCAATTCTTCGAATTTTGCACGGGTTAAGGTTTCTGAGAAGTCTTCTCCCTCGAAGAAAGATTCGATTTCAATACGAACTTGGTGAGAACCAGACAAAGCACGTTTCGCCTTCTCTACCTCACGACGCAATTTCTGAACAGCACGGTTGTCTTTGCGGATATCCTTGCCCTTCTTCTTCTTGTACAATTTGATGAAGTGATCCATTACACGTTGATCGAAATCTTCACCACCCAAGTGAGTGTCACCATTGGTGGCAATTACCTCGAATACGCCATTGTCGATGGTTAGCAACGATACATCAAAAGTACCACCACCCAAATCGAATACCAACACATTTTTCTCTCCTTCTTTTTTATCCAAACCGTAAGCAATAGCGGCGGCAGTAGGTTCATTAATAATACGCATCACGTTCAAACCAGCAATGACACCAGCATCTTTGGTGGCCTGTCGTTGAGCGTCATTGAAATAAGCTGGCACAGTAACCACAGCGTGCGTAACTTTCTTGCCAAGATAAGCCTCAGCGGTTTCCTTCATTTTTCCCAAAACCATAGCGGAAATTTCTTCAGGGGCAAATACTTTGTTGCCTTGAGCTGTGGATACACTGATGTGTGGTTTTGAATTCTTTTCCACAACCTTGAATGGGAAGAATTTGATATCATGTTGGACATTGGAATCTGACCATTCACGACCAATAAGACGCTTGGCATCGAATACTGTATTCTCAGGATTTGTTGTCAACTGATTCTTAGCAGCATCACCAATCAGACGCTCACCATCAGCAGTAAATGCTACATAAGATGGTGTGATACGATTACCTTGATCGTTGGCAATAATTTCTACACGTCCATTTTTATATACACCCACACTGAAACGAAATTAATAAAACGAGAAAATTATTGAACTGAATTATTAAATAAGAATTTTTTTGTTACAACTTACCAGGAGTATGTTGTTCCCAAATCGATACCAATCACTGTGCCAATGTCCTTATCCTTTTCTTTTTTCTCTTCACCATGTGAGAGACTCACAAAGGCCACAACGGCCAAAAGTAATAAGCAAACCTTCATCTTGAAGTGTCTTTATGCTATATGTATTAAATTAACTGGAAAAAAGAAAAATCAAATCATTTAAATAATGTTATAAAATATGCAATAGGTTGAGTAAGAGTAACTAAAGCACGTTCAACTGTGAAATTGATATGTAAATGCTTACGTCACTATGTTCTACATATATACGTACAAATAGACATAAGTATGTACATATGTATGATTATAGAATGTAACTTCTATATAAATACAAAAACATTATAGCAAATAATTGAAATGCAGTTAAAACTTTCTAAATTTCCTACCGAAGTACTTAAATACCCACACAAAATTATAAAAAGAAATTACGAGACCCGTCTACAACTAAGCTCTTATAAATTCTGACTGACATTGATAATCAAAATTCGAAGTGTGCTACGTGTACATAAAAGTACAATAAATTAGTGCGTCTCCTAATCCCAAATATTCCATAAATTCTCTCACACATACGCTCTTCAAACTCAGTAGTCGCGTACTTCGTGACCGCATTAGCAAAACATGGTAGTTCCATATGTACTAACCGAAGACCGAAGTTGTTAGAAATTTTTGTTTTTATTGCCACCAACAATTTCTTGATACGTGTACACTTTCCAATGGAATTTTATAGAGTAAAAAGCCGGGAGCCGGTTACATTCTCCGCTAAAGATAGAGCGCACTCAGATTAAACATATAAAACCAAAATCAAAAGAGAGCTTTCTAGACGTACAAACGTATGTATGTACAAATGTGCAAAAGTGCCTTATTATTAACCACCCTGAAGCTTCGGTACATGTACATTATATATTCTTTATTCAAAGGTATACAAAAAACTAAAACGGGTTGGATATGTACATAGTATTATGAATATATCGGTAAGCAGATATAAACATACATATGTATATATTATGTATAGAAATTTTAACCTTTAGATTAACCTAAAATGTTTGCTCTTCTAGACAATTTGGTTAGTAACTCCATTAGGCATAAAAGAGTTTGGTAATTATTTAAACAAGTGGTCCCAAAAATATGTAAACAATATGGGCGACCTAATTTTTGCCATTTAGAAGTGAAATCCCGTAACTGACGTGTACTTTTTATTGCCTTCCACGCTTTATATTTAACAGTAAAAAGCATGACGTGTACAAATAATCGCCGAGTGTGACTTTATGTGCAATTGGAATTGGAATCGAAGTAAATGGATGCATATCTGCTAGCATAAGCTGAGCTTATATAGTATAGTATGAGTTTTCTATGATCAATGTAGGCGTATAACTTTGAGAGCTATTGATAGCGTTTTTTTCTTTCAGACAGTACATATATTCTGAAACTACCATAAAATTCATAACCATTGCAAGCTTTTAACAAAAAGCGAAGTTTCACATATGGAATATATCACAATATAATAGTTACATGAATTGAATATAAAGTTTTCTATTTTTAAATATTTTGTACTTTCAGCAATTGCAATAAAATTACATATATTCGCGGCACTTTTAAATCAAGTTTTTAATGTTAATTTATTTCATGTTTTCGGTAGTGTCTCAGCGTGAAATTTATTTCATATTCCAATTGGCAAATGTGACACAGTAGTTGGCAATACTTTATTTCTCTTTCTCTCTTCCAATTTCACACGTATAGATAATCTTCGTGTCGAGAAATTTCCAGAAGTGTTGCGATTTGACAATTTTCCCCCAAGTTTTAATAATATTTTGGAGAAAGTTCTACATTTTATAGGCCAAATTTAACTTTAATTTTATATCCTAATGTCACTTCCACAATAACTGCAAACTTGCAAGCTTATACATCTAAGTAAATACACACACATTTGTAAAACTGTTTCAAAACTGGAACACACACTTTGAACAATGTATATTAAACGTACTTAATTTTCCACCAGCAATTATTAATTATACTTACTTTACTATTACTATATAAAATATGTATCCTGTACGTAACAGCTTAACTATTTTGGCAGTTATAAATGAATTTATATTTTTTATGCTTCCGCAAACTCACTTTTAAATTGTATTCTTTATTCTCTGATGTGTAAAATTCAACTGATTGTTCTCTCTGTGTCGCCGGCTATTTTTACTCCTATAATTTTGGCGTGGTATTTTCTTATTGGTTGTTGCGCTGTCAGTTTTGTAGCATTTTGATTGGCCCACGTTCGGAGAGTGTGAGAGCGCAAGTTATTTTCACAAATGGAACAGAACTTTCGCCAGTGTTCGCGAAATTTAAAGCTATTTTTATTGTTGAAGTGCTGCCAAATTAGCGGAAGTGATGCAAATAATTTTCAAATGTTTTGATGTCTGATAAGAAATTATTGTTTATGTTTTACATATGATAAACCTTTCGCAAATGTTTTGACCAACAATATATTTTTAATTAAGTACGTGTCTGTTACTTTAATCAATAACTGAGAAACTTTGCATACGTGTATAATATGGGGCAATTGTTTCTGATTACGTGTTCTTATTGCAAAATTACAAAAACGGATATGAATACAAATGTAAATGATATACTTCCATGGGAAACAATTTGCAAGGAAGAAATTGGAACAATAGTACCAATTACTCGAACGGAATGCATAAATTGGATTTAATAACTGCATCAGGAAAAACTTATTTTTAGTAACTTGCGTCAGATCGTACAGATCATAATAGCTTAAAAACTAATCGAAATTTTGATAATAAGACGAATTGATTTCCGGATGTCTGTATTTCCGTAATGTGGCTTGAGTAAAGCCACTTGAGCATACTGATGCGAAAAACACTCATTTGGCAATTAAGAGGTTGATGAAGGCTAAGGGACTTAAGGATTTTCAAATGTGGAAGTTCTCTGACCTATGTATAATATACTTTTTTGTAAAACCCTAATAATTGCTGAAGTCAGACAAATTCAAAGGAAATATAGCTACAATTTAAACATTGGCAAATGCTGGTATTTAACCACAGGAATAATAGGTTTTCATCCGAGTTGGTTAGAAAATGGAGTTAGATGACTCCACTTTTTTAAGAAATTTAATTTTAGGTTGTCAAAAAAGTTTGCGGTATTTTTATTGAATGATTTATTGAATTTATTGATGGTTTATAACGGTTTGATGACTCATGCCCAGCTCTTGACCGATGCTACGGCTGCTACTATGCCGGTCTCTTTCGACCAATTCAGCGATTTTATCGCAATTTTCGACGACAGGCCTTCCGGAGCGTGGCGCATCTTCGAACACCTCTACACCAGAACGAAAACGTTGAACCATCGTTGTGCGGTGGAAATGGAAACTGTATCGGGTCCATAAACTGCACAAATTTTATTGGCGGCTTGAGATGCATTTTTGCCTTTATCGAGTAGTACTGTAAAATATGCCGTATTTTCTTTTATTTTGCTCCATGTCTCATGTTTCAGCGCCAACTAGCGAAAATACCGCAAGACTTTTTTGACAACCTATTATGTCCTACAATATTTAACCAATTTCATCAAAAAAGATGTAAAAGATTTCATTGCCAAAATTTTTGCCTCTCTGGAACAGCTTATACCGTATGAGATGTTTAAATTTATAATATTCAATGAAAACAATCCATACGTTCCCCCAGACTTTAAATGTTCCTATTTAGCGAAAAAAATATTTAAAAAAGTAAGTTTGCTTGGCAAAAAAACGCCCCCTTAGCGCTGTGGTTAACTCTGCTATAACCGCGTAAGCGGCGTCTACGCCAGCAAAGAAGAAATTTGCTTATCATAATTTTATACATAAGTAATTCTACAACGCAGGATTACTCTTGCCAACAGGTGCTACTTCGGACTGAGTAGGCAATTGAAAAGTAAAGTCCTCACTCGACGAACAAAAGCCAAACTCTATAAGTCGCTCATAATTCCCGTCCTGCTATATGGTGCAGAGGCTTGGACGATGACCACAAACGATGAGGCGACGTTACGAGTTTTCGAGAGAAAGGTTCTGCGAAAGATTTATGGTCCTTTGCGCGTTGGCCACGGCGAATATCGCATTCGATGGAATGATGAGCTGTACGAGATATACGACGACATTGACATAGTGCAGCGAATTAAAAGACAGCGGCTACGCTGGCTAGGTCATGTTGTCCGGATGGACGAAAACACTCCAGCTCTGAAAGTATTCGACGCAGTACCCGCCGGGGGAAGCAGAGGAAGAGGAAGACCTCCACTCCGTTGGAAGGACCAAGTGGAGAAGGACCTGGCTTCGCTTGGAATATCCAATTGGCACCACGTAGCGAAGAGAAGAAACGACTGCCGCGCTGTTGTTGACTCGGCTATAATCGCGTAAGCGGTGTCTACGCCAGTAAAGAAGAAGAAGAATTCTGTATGAAAATTTAGTGATTGTAGTTATTTTAGGAATAAAAAATGACTATTATATTATCGCTTTCAGCAATTTGCTTTTGTATATTTTATTTAGTTTTGCCACTTATTAACTTAGTGCTTATCAAATTACTAAAAACAAGGATAACAATTCTTAGTTTCTTTACGGTTAGATTTATCATTAAATGATTGACTTCATTTTATTTAAATTTGTGTATTTTATGCGGTTTCCCGTTTGTAAGTGTGCTATGTATAATAAGGTAAACACGCCGAATCCACAAAGACGTGAAATTACGATTTTGCACATCTTGCTCTTAACAATAAAAACGGTATGAGGTTAATTAATAGTAAATAGTTTATAATTTTAATAAGACATACATTTTAACATGCGAGTTATAGAATCTCGTTATAATATTTGGTATTTAAGTCCAGTTTTATAAGTTTGTATGTATGTATATATATATGAAGAATTAATGAGTAAGTATAGACGTTTTGGTTTTTATAATTAATTCTATCTTTGTTAATTTTTTATTAATATTATATTATGATAAGAAATATGCTAAAAATCACTTAAACGCAGCAAAAAGTTGCAAAAATAATGTTTCAAAAAGTCAAAAAGAAAACACGATAACTTTTACGACCACGAAATACGAAATGAGTTTCAATATTTTTTTATAGATATTCTAACTCGTTGTAATGCAATCGAAAATTTAACGGAAGCAGTGAAAAAATAGCTATTGGCCAAACATAAACGGCACGATAGGCATTTAATGTGATGAACTACATTTTATACTTAAACAAAAAAAAAACTTTTAACTTATCGAACAATTTTTATCAATTTCTGTCAACAAATAATAATTTAAAAGTATGCATAAAAAATTTCTGAAATTATTGATTTTCTTAGCTACATTTGTTGTAAACTAAAAACACCGGAAATATCTGGACTTATATATACATATGTCTAAGGACTAGCACTACAACAATAATCCCAAAAGTTTTTGCGGTGTTTTTGGTGTATTAACAATTAATAAGTATGTCTGTGGTTGTTATAATGCAAAAGGCATAACCAAATTCGGTCAATTAAGTGTACATACATATATAGATAGATTACAAATTACAATAAGTCTTAAGGAGTAACTCGCATTTATTCATGACGAACGCCGCAAATTGATAGAAAAGTACTAAAATTATGTAAACTACAGGCGGGCAAAACTGTGTATACAATGTTGGCGGTTTCCTGGCATTTGAGCCGAAAGTCATATAGTGCATTAAGCAGTAATTCCACGGACGGTGCAGCAGTGACTTGATAGAACACTTTGAGGTGAATTGCCGGTATATAAAAGGCAGTTGAATTCTTTCCACCTACGACGTTCGTATTAATTTGGCCATTATTATTTATTGAAGTAGTTGAATGTGAATTGCCATCGGTCGCACTAACGACATCCGCTTCGATTGTGTGGCCAGTGCTGACATGTGTTGAGTCTGCTATACGTTTGGCGATCGGATAATCTTTGAGCAATCGATTGACAGTATATGTAAGTATTTCGTCAAGGTTTTCAGCACTAAGATTTTGTGCTAGACGGCAATGGTTGCTCAGTATATCCTCACTTAATTGAGTCAACTGAGTGGTGGATGAGGCCAAACCTGTGTGAAAAATTAATTGAATTCACCGTTTTGTTTTCAGATAAACGTAAATATTTTGTAATTTGAACTTACCTGTAGATACATAACAGACAATTGCAGCACAATTATTTTCATAGTTCCAACGTCGTCTTATGGAGATGGTATAATCGCTTACGGAGCAACCAGTTTCTTCATCTGTTTGCGATAACAAAATAATTAAATAAAAATATCACCGTAAAGTATTTATACACTTACATTCGAAGCGATCATTATGTGTATGTGCCCACACTTGCCATTCCACCAAAGCCTCACGTGGCAGAGCAGGCACAACAATATAATCCATTATAGCGTTTGTTGTACGTCGTTCCCATTGACGACGCGCTTCGGCTATAAACGCTGGATGGGTCAGGAAACAGATACCATGGACTACATCACGTAGTTGACCTTGAGCATTCATCGCCTTTGCTATGCGACTAATGTGTCGTAAAGCCAACTTGCATTGGGGGCGTATACCACCCTCGATAATTGTCATACTTCCTGGAACGAGGGCAATTTGACCAGATATATATGTTATTTCGCCCACCTAAAATAAAAGCAATATTTATATAAAAATATTTGGCTTTCAAGTGAGATACTTACCCTAGTCGATTGGCTATAAGTGCCAATATTTGCTGGTGCCCAATGGGAAATTCCTTGTACGTGCATGGTTTGGCGTTGCTTTAACGTTAAATCGCCACTATTATTGTGCTCATCAACATAACCTAAAAGAATATTATAACTATCGTTGAAGTTACATTTTTTTACTGAGTTGAACATACCATCTACTTCACTTGTAGACAACGTAGGGCGACGTCGCATGGGCGTTCGAAATGCAATCGCTTCCAATATCACATGGCAATCCTCCGGTAGTGGACATTCGACACATACTCGGGTGGGTGGATTTTGGAAATTTATTGTTTGGCCATAAATACGATTCAATAAAGGATAATCGGTCATAGAACGTATGTAAAGCGTGATATAACAGTAATCGGTTAATTCATAATTGTGCTGGACAGCTAAGTCTACCAAGGATTGCATAGCCAGATGCATTCCTTCTTCTAAAGTTTCAGCGCAGCCTAAAAGAAAAAAAAAATATATATATATAACACCAACATGCGGTATTTTATGAAGAGATTTGTTACCTTGTATACCCGCCACCCATAACCAGCCTTTTTGATTAAATGCTGCCATTGGCTGATTCTTTAGTGGACGGAACTCACGCTCTATTTTCATTGGACTGGGTGGTTGTGTTACCAACGCTGTCGATATGCCGGCCGTGGCACCGGTAGATGATATCCCCATTGATAAGGAACCACACACTGCCGCCGTACTGCTACCCAATGGTTGCGCTACGCCAAAGCTGTTGACAGCTGTTTGTAGTGAAGCGGCGCACAGCGCTGCTGAAGAAGAAAACATCGAAGACGGTGTCGGTGGTTCATCGACACTAGCGCTCTTCGTCACTATTGGTATGGGCGATGAAGAAGTAGTCAAGTGTCGTCCAAATGAATTGCTACGCGATATCATCAACTCATTTTGACTTAGGGATTCACGTAAACGGGTTTCTTTCTCTATCAATTCTAGCTCAGTTTCACTGAGATCTGGGTCACTGAGGTCACTGTACGTAGATTCGTTTAGGTCACTTATATAGTCCAGAGACTTTTTTACAAAAACATCACAGCATTGAGTCGGTTCTTTCGATTGCATCGACAATTTGGTGAAGTTTATATACCCGACCGGACATACAGGATCCGCGGAACTAATTATCGTTTGAACATCCTCACTAAAATGAATATGTGGGAAGTAAAATAAAATTAATAGTATCTTATTTCAATAAGTAGTTATATTATTATACACTTACGCCACAATTCGTTGCTTAAACAACGGACAGTCTAAAGTAAATGTTTCATATTCACCACCCTCTCCACAAACATTCAAACCATACTTATCACGCATTTTCAGCAGGTGAGGTTGTATTTCGCGCAACGATTTACCCAAATGGCGATCAGGAACTAAACCTAATGCAGCTACCTAAAAACATAAGAAATATCATGTAACGTGCATTTTATTTGAAAGTTATAAGTTTGGTTTCAAGTCCTTCAGACATAATAATTTTTGTTTACACAAATCTCAAATAGATATCCTGGTGTTAATAACCACTAATTTAGGTAATAAAATTTGAATTTCGCAAAATATCCCATTTAAAATTTTATATGTTAATTCGTTAATCAGACAAAGCGTTGTATACTTGTATGTTAAAGAATTCACCTTTATTATAATGGCATGTACTTGGCAATCAATCATTTCCTGTAGCAGTTCAGTCTGGTCTCTCCTCCATAAATACGCCAGTGATACCAAATTTAAGCGACTACAAACATTTTCGACCCTTACCCTTTGGTAGTCAGAGAGAATGGCTCCAACAGCAACTGCTTCAATTTGCATTTCATTCTAAAATTACATGAATACTTTTATACATCAGAAATACGAATGTTTAAAAACAAATATTATATTGATAGAGCGCTATAAAAAATTCTAATTCTGGTTTGAAATAAATTGTTTACTCTTTTTTAACTTCTATTGCGTATTTTTTGGTATTGATCTCAATAATTAACATTATGCCATAAACTAAAGAACAGTTAAAAAAATATTATTTAAGCGTGCTTTATTCTGAGTTGTTTTCAAATGAACATAGTACACATGCATATATGCAAATTCTAGTATCATAAAACACAATTAATCCAATGGAAAAAGTAAACAAACAGCGCAAGAAGTTTTTTTTGACGAGCGTGACAAAACACTTATTTAGTATAATAAATTCATTTAGTTTGTATGTGGATAAGCAGTCACATGAAATAAATAGAAGCAGAATATTTGTATACAATGCAAAGGCATACTTAAATACAACACACTAACACAACAAGTGGGCGAATATGTTGAGGATGTATGTGCTTAAATATTGCAGATAGAATCTTGTAATCCAAATTTTACTACAAACAAAAAGGTAAATACAATTTTCTACATATGTACATATTTTTACAATCAATCAATTGCCTTATGTTTATTTAAAACCTTATAAACCGAATCATTTTCCTAAGTCAAATTACTAACCTTGCACAACTCTAAAAGACTGTACAAATCTTCCACTTCATCATCATCGGTAGGCACATAATGTTTTCCAGTTTGTGTACTCTTGCCTTTGGTTTCACGTCTATAAAGTGGTAGATTCATTGCTTTCGCCAAACTCTCGATTCCCATGTGTCCGACGGTCTGGTACATAAAGCTATCTAATTCATCTGCATTAAAAAATAAAGTTTAAATAAGTAATTTTTAACTAATTTAAGTAGCACGGCAATTTGTTATTTGCTTAGAGCTATTTAATTAAAGCGTCTAGTTTATAAAAACAAACAACTTTACTGATAAGTACATTCTTCCATTGTGTGTAGATAAAAATATCGGTTTGCCTACTCATTTTAATGGGTAAATACGCCTATTACATTGTTTAATTTTTATTAGTATTTTTAGTATTTTCTCGTTACTAAATTGAAAGCTTGAGATTTAATTACTCCAAAACAGATTTTAGTGCTTGACATTTTTATGCAAACTGCATATTGCAAAATTTGATATACTACTATATACATTGAGTACTACTATATACATTTTTTTGCTTACCACGATCTTTTGGGTGCAGGTTTGCTAGTGCCACAATCTCATGACCCTCTGCGACGCACTGCATCATATTGTAGCAACTGTCTTTGCCACCACTGACCATTGCAACAACCCTCATGATTTTGGGATTTGTAACGTTGCGATTGAATATAAATTGAAAGTTAACAAGATTCTATTGAAGCTCCGATGCCTCCTTAATCTGCCATTTTAAGTGATTTATAACATAATTCGTTTTCTTTGTCGGTGGTATTGATTAATTTGCATTATAACCTAAAAATACGAATACAAATATATTATCAACAATGTATAATCTAAGTATATTTAACCTTTAATACCACCAAACCGATTCATTATTATCTACATAAGTATGTATGTATGTTCAATACCAAGATTTACGAGTCATATACATATGTTTCAAAGTCAAATATTAAACATGGACAAGATATTAAATAAATGTATTAAACAAAAAATCTGATCATAAAAAGCCAATAAAAAATAATATTTAATTGAAATGCGAAGATTTTAAAAAAGAAAGATGCTTATTTCAAATTTCCCAGTTAAGTAATTAAAGTACGTCGTAAATTTACGCAACACCCACAGATAAACAAAATTGTATTCAAGTGTGATGATAAAAAACGTTTTTATAAATCTTCTTCATTTATTATTAATACTGAGTGTTTAAATTCAATACAAATATACATAATATGTCTTATAAGGTATTATAAATCCAGTCCTGTATGACTAAGCCACTTTTGTACCCACTTCTCTTCCACTTGGAAAATGTGTAGCACAACAAAAACAAATGTAACATTCAACCAACTTGATTTGGTCACATTTTTTTTCTTTCATTGGATGGGTTGTGTTTAATCGCACATATCAGAACTTCAACCCTAAATATTGACCCTGCGATTATATATATTTAATTTTCAATAAATTTCAGATTTACTTTTTCTTATACTGCGATTTAAACATCTTAATATTTGTGGTTATGTAGCATTTTTCACATATGTATGTACACAATAAAAATAACTACATTCTTTAGCTTACTTTATTTTAAACCTTCACCGATATTTTAATATATTTTTATTCTAATCACATTTGATGTTTTTCGTATTATACAACGAAAAGCTATTTATTTGTTGTCAAAGAGTTCATATTAGTCCGATACCGATGCAAATAACTTCGCAAATTTTCATTTCACTTTGTTGACTTTTTCGACATCACGTTGGCCTGATATCGTATACGATCTGAGCCTTGGGTCGATTCCGATTATTTTGATTATTTCCATTGACATTTATTGCATATTTTCATATTTCTTTTTCTATATATATTTTTTTTCTATATCAGTGCTACCGGCTGTTATTATTATATGTTTATAAATGAATATGAGAGAAAAATTTAACATCTTCAACAAAACATAAACATTAAGTAAACATTGCCATAGCAAATTAAATAGTTAATTTTAATTAAATTTTCATCGGTACAGATACAATAGTATTAGAAATTTTTGTTTATCTATATTAATTTAATTCGTCCCTGCAAGCCCACAGTTATCGGTTTTTCAACATTTGAAATAATCGATTAAAGCTGTCAGTTCATTCACCGGAAGTGTGCTGAAAGGAAACCCAAATATCAAGTATTTTAAATTTTTTAATGAAAAGTCATACTGACTTGCGCGATGATCCATAATTTGGAAACATTGAATATCCATAACCTCCGGTGGCAACATACTTGGCAGCAACAATACGATAAGTCTTATTTGGAGATAATGGTTCATAAAAGGGAATAGCGCAGTCAGTACATCGCACTTCTGCACTCACCACTCTATTCCCTTTGGCAGCCCGAAGATTGTAAGTCACTCTAATGCCCGAACTATGTAAAAACTTATAAGTCTCGTTGACATTGTTTTCTAGATCAATTGATGAGACACTGTACTCTAGAGCTTCCAGCAAATATTTTCCAGCCAAATCAAAGGCTATGAGATCACCTTCGTATGAGCAGAGTTCAAAAGCTTCTTTGTAAGTAATATCTAAAAATTTTAACAACTATCATTATTTGTATTATGTGTAAAGATTGGAGATTAGCTCTTACTACCACGTAGAATGGAAGCACGCATTTCAGCACTAGTTGTTATAGCTATTGAGGCATTGGCCCATTTATTTGTGTTGTAGGGGTCCAAACGTAAAAACTTTAAGCAAGAATGTTAACTGTGAATTTCGTCAAATTTGATTCCCAACTTACCGCATGTAAAATAGCGTCAGTGTATAAATTTCCAATATTGCACTCAGATTGAGCACAGTTATAACTTGACATTGTTACTCTGGACATTCCAACAACAACATTGCCCTCAGTAGTGATGTTAGTAGCCCAAATTTGCCTCTGCTTTAAAACTTCCTCATCTAAAAAAAAATTTTAAATTATTTCCTCAGGTTTAATTGTAGAGTGTTTATTATTAAGTTATATACTATAAACAAGTAAATACTTAAAAGGAACACAGTTATGTTTAAAATAAAAAAGCACTACCAATAAGTTCTTTGGCGGTTTATTTCGTATGTTATTTATCTTGGAAACGATTTTCTGAATTTCTTATACATATGAAACGAATTTTCAGTTTTACAGTTGACAAATTTAAATTTATTGTAAGTATTCTTTGGGTGTATAGTTTTATACAGAATATAATATTTATTAATATTGGTTATGATCCAAAGTAAAGCTTAAATTAACTATTAATGCTTTATTTATTAATATAATATTGTTTATTTGTTATTATATCAATTTCAATATAAAATTTGCTCCATCAACAGTAAGAACAAGGCATTTACATTATTTCCATTACTTCCGTAATACAGTAATACGTTTTTCCTTTCCGATGAAGATTGGAGTTACTTGAGTTGTGTATGAAAGCAGAGCATCCAAGTCGGACATCTCTTTTCTGTAATAATAATAATATTGATAATATAATTAAACAAAAATCATGTTTTTCGAAAACTAATATACTCACTGAAAATCGTAGCCATAATCTTTTAACATTGAGAAACCATCCCCTCCTTCTGCTAGAAAATCTGGTGCGACGACACGATAAATTTTTGTGGAATCGAAATCCTCGTAAACGGGTATATCACACTCGGAGCAACGAACTTTAATATCGACCACTCTTTCTCCGGTTGGGTTAGCATAATTGTAGGTTATCTTAAGACCAGATACTTGAATAAATCTGTAGGAGCTCGTAACTCCGCCATCCAAATCAATGGGACTAACACTGTATTCCAATGCTTCTAATAGCTTATGACCAGGTATGTTGAATGCAGTGAGTTTGTTTTCAAACGGCGACATCGTCACTATGTGCGAATAAGTAATATCTACAAATACAAGTATAGAAAATTTTATTTGCAAAAATTAAAATGGTTTTATTGTTACTTACTGCCTGGGCCCAGGGGTACACGCAGTGCACCTGTATTTACAATTCCAATGGAAACGTTGGACCACAATCCTTCGGAGTATGGGGTTAAGCCAGTGAACTAGAAGTGTTTATTTTTGGTAAATAGAAAATAACGGGTTTTACATGTGAATTAGTATTACTTACAGCGTGTATCATAGCATCACAGAAGAAGTTTCCCAAATTGCACTCATCACTGCTACAGGTTGATTTTCTCAACTCCACTTTTGTCTCACCCTGAACAACTGCTCCTACCTTATCCATCTCCTCTTTAATGGGTACAATTGCAGCCGCAGTTTCTGGGTCTGAATGCATTAATTGTACAGATAATAGTACTAATTTAGTAATGATCTAACAAAAGATTTAATTTTATAAAATTAAAAAGTTCTAGGAAATTAAATTAGACGAGTTATATGCAGAGTTTAGAAATTTAATCAACCCTTTTATTTATCATGAAATAATAATAATGAAATAAAAACCGTGCCGCCCGACATTTTCAGAGTTTCCAAAAATTTCATGAGAGCATATTCACTACTAAGTCCGGAATTAATTTCGTTTCAGTTTTATTGCCAATTTTTTTGCGAATATTAAAGTCATTCTATTGAAATCACTGAATTTATTAAAAATATATAAATACAGTTTTCTAGTTATTATAAACAAATTTATGCTAAAATGGAATTCGATAAAGAAATGTTGTTTGTTATCCCAATACCGATATACGTTTCTCTCTTCCGATGTATATTGGACTGGTATTACGAGTGAACGATAAGAGCGCATCGATATCTGTCATTTCCTTCCTAAAATTTCCAATTAAAAATTATTTGTAGTGAACATTTACATATAACAATTTATACTAACTGCCAGTCCGAATCCATAATCCCTGAACATGGTGAAACCACCGCCCCCCTTCAGCTAGAAAATCTGGTGCCACGATGCGATAAATTTTCCGCGAATCGAAATCCTCATAAACTGGAATGGCACAATCTGCACAGCGTACCTTGATATCAACCACTCGCTCTCCAACGGGATTATTGTAATTATACGTGATCTTTAAACCAGCTACTTGCATATAAATTGGAGAGTTTGTGGTATTACTCTTTAAATCTATCGGTTGCACACTAAATTCCAAAGCTTCTAAGAGCTTATGCCCCGGCAAATTGAAGGCAGTCAGTACATTTTCGAATGGAGACATTGCGACTAAATGCGCATATGTGAGAGCTACAAGTAGAAAATTTGTTATTGTAATTATTTAGTAAAATGCTATGTAAGTAAAATAAAAAAAAAATCGCACATACTTCCTTTTCTAAGCGGCACTCGTAGACCACCTGTGTTTATCAGGCCAATAGAAACATTTGACCATGGCATTTCAGAATACGGGGTTAAACCAGCAAACTGTACGTAGATAAAATGATTGAATTCGAGCATATTATGAAACAATTGCAGCTTACTTACAGCATGTATCATTGCATCACAGAAATAATTTCCCAAATTGCACTCGGAATCGCTGCATGTTGACATTGCCAATTCGACTTTTGTCTCACCAACAACCACTGAACCCTGTGCATCAATGATCTCTTGCCATGGCTTCATAGCTTCAACAATGTCGGGGTCTGCGAACGATTGAACGAATGTTATGACTTATATTTTAGAAATAATTAACATAATAATTTACCGTTTAGCTTATTAGACCTTGTGGAAGCATGCAGTTAACACATTTTTTTTTTAATAAATACATATGCTATATATTGAATATCACTTATATATATAGTATGTATAGTTGTTTGTAAGTGTATCAAAAAGCACATGCACTGTTTTAGTGCAATTAAAAATGTTGTTGTATTAGTTCACTATACTTATTTACCATGCACATGCACTACAGTTTTACGAATACTGTTAATATAAAAAGGCTTTATTCTATACTACAAGCGGTGGGAGAAAGGATATATTAGTGAATCACTTTAAAATGGAGTTTGATGTATACAATTTTATCAAAATCTGGTGCTAAATTTTTAGAAAACAAACAATATTATCTACACAAATGATCATGTTTCAGATTTTCGAAAATATTTGAATAAAATTACACTAAAAAAGTAAATAGGGTTATGTTAAACGGGTTTAATTAGGTGTAATAGTAATTATTCGAATTAAACAAATTTCCAAGAATTTCAACTTCTACAATACCAATGCATTTTTATTAGTTGCAGAAGAATTTAATTATGTTAGTAATTTAAATAAAATTATCCCAGCTAATTATGTAAATTAGTGCAGTTAGTTCGAATATGCTACAAAAGAATGCGTACTCACCCTCTGGTACACTGGATCCCATGTAAATCGGTGCACCCGAGTACTCGACCACGTTGCCATCATCATCGAAGTATACAGTTATATTTCCAACATATTTCGCATAAGCTGCCGCTTGAACAATCAAAATGCGATGACCATTTTCGTGCACAACTTCGGTGGGATACGGACCATATGGCTTGTCTGGACCAGGTAATTTATCGCCTGTATATAGGAAAGTATGCGAGTGAGATCCCACTATAACATCGACATCATCAGCGGCATGCTGTGCAATTAATTTATCCACATCATAGCCGCAATGCGTAATGGCAATAATTATATTGGCACCCTGTTCTCTCAGCTTCTGAGCTTCCTCACGTATGGCAGTGCTTTCATTTTGGAAGATCAAATTACCAGTATTGGCTAAATCCTAATTTAACAAGAAAATTGCAATTATGAAACACAAATAAGGTTCGATGAGCAGACTTTACTTACATAGGTGGTTTCGAGTATAACGCCGATGACACCGATTTTCCTGTTACTACGTTCGATTATTATCGATTTTTGGTATTTGCCTTGCATATCCGGTTCATCTCTTGCATCCATATTCGCTACCAACATAGGTGACTTGATGCTCTCCAGAAATGGCACAACACCCTCAATGCCATGATCAAACTCATGATTGCCGAGTGTCTGAATTATTTATGATTTCAAACGATAATGTGTAAAATATTTATTTTTATTTATTATTGTTTCGCATTACCATAGCATCAGCGGGTAGCATATTCAGAAACTGGCTTGTCACATTCCAACGCCCGATATTGTACCAAAGTGTACCCTGAAAACTGTCACCTGCATTGAAGTAAACCGGATTTTGGTCTTTTTGTTCCTCTAGTAATCGCTTTACAGTGTAAATGGTTCGCGCTAAGCCGCCGATGCATTCTTCGCCAGCATCACACGTGCCGCCTGATGTATCCGTAGGCTCGAATCTGTGTGATACAGTTATAAAATATAGAATGCATAAGTTCATCATACTAGTATATAGAGCACTTGGCTCTCGGCAGTCAATGTTAACATCCAAAAATATTTTCAAAAATTTCAAATGAGGTTGCATCAAACTTTGGAGGAAATTTTAAAACTTATAAAATACTTAATGATATAACAATAATGGTGAAAAAATACACAAAAGAGTGAAGAGATTATAGTCAGACATAGCCAGGCTTTTTCCTTTCAATACAATTGAAGCTCTTTAATCTCTACGAGGAAGAAAAATTTATATACTTTTTTTAAGTCTAAGACATCTGTGCTTATAGTAGCATATGTATATATGTATGTACTACAGTGTCCAAAAAATAAGGTGATGCTTGAATTTAAACTGAAGGATTTGGAGAATTATTTTTTTTTTTTAGGTTGGTAGTACTGTCAGTCACATTTATGTCAAATTTCATGTCAAAATATTCATTAGTGTTTGGGATACGTGTCGTTTTGTGAGCTGCTAAAAGTGAGTTTTTCGTTTTTTGCGATGTCGAAATTTGTTGAGCAAAGAATTTGCATTAAATTTTGTTTACGGAATCAATTTTCTGCTGTGGATACGTTGAGGATGGTGCAGAAAGCCTTTGGTGATGAGGCTATGTCTAAAAAAAATGTTTACAAGTGGCATAGTGAGTTCCAAGCCGGCCGTGAACGTGTCGAAGACGAAGAGCGTCCAGGGCGACCATCAACCTCAACCGACGAAGCTCACGTTCAACAAATCAAAGATTTGGTGTTGAAAACCGTCGATTAACAATTAGAGAATTTGCTGATGAAGTTGGCATATCGAAAGGCTCAGCCAATACCATTTTGAAGGATGTTTTGGGCCTCAAGCGCGTCAAATCTCGACTCGTACCGAAAACATTGAATTTTTTGGAAAAAAGTCGTCGCGTTGAAGTGTGTGAAACGATGATTTCCGACTACCAGGGTGTCATGAAATGCATTATAACTGGCGATGCGACTTGGATCTATGCTTACGACCCCGAAACAACCGATCAATCGAACGAATATCGTGCCAAAAGAGAGCCGAGACCAAAAGAATCGCGCCAAAGTCGCTCAAAAATCAAGGTCATGTTGACTGTTTTCTTCGATTATCGTGGTTTTGTGCATTATGAATTCCTTCCAATCGGTCAAACAGTCAACAAGTCATATTATTTGAACGTTATGCGTCGTTTGCGTAACGCTATCCGCCTAAAAAGGTCGGAATTGTGGAAAGACAATTCTTGGTTTTTACACCACGTTAATGCACCATCCCATACTGCCCTCGTAATTCGTGATCATTTCGCCAAAAACACAACCCATAACGTTCCGCAACCACCGTATTCACCTGATCTGGCGCCGTGCGACATCTAGCTATTCACCAAGCTCAAAAGACCGCTCCGGGGACACCGTTTTTATACGATAGAGGAGATTCAAGCCGCAGCGAAGACGGAACTGAAAGCTATCTCGGAAAGTGACTTCAACCAGTGTTTCGAAGATTGGAAAATCCGTTGGCATAAGTGCATTGCATCGGGAGGAGATTACTTTGAAAGGGATAAAACTGATTTGGAAGAATAAATAAAGAATTTTCAAAATAAAAATCACCTTATTTTTTGGGCACAGTAGTATATAATGATTTGCAACGACTTCCTTCATGTTAAAATCCAATCTTATCTGCTTGTTTTACTTCTTAATTACTTTGTAAATCATTAGTGATAAAAGAAAAGCTACTAGCTAACGATTTTGGTATATATGTTTAGAATAAAATACGCGAATTTGTGTGATTACATTACTAATTTATCATTTATTGGTAATATGGCAGATTACTTACTATAACTATAACTCAATACATGCATACATTTGAACCTAAAACATTTTATATAACACTCTCAATACTAAATACTGAAATAATTTTGTCAATACGACTGTACGTAATTCGTTGCGCAAAGTGTATTGAGGGTCACAACTTGTCACTAATCGCCTAAAAAAGATTTTGATTTTTTTTTTTAAACTCCTGCATGAAATGTTTTATATGCACACAAAAATGTCAAATAACAATAATATTTAATTTTTAGTAAACCTCATTGTGGTAAAAAACAAACAAAAAATTATAAATTTGTAATGTATGACCTACAATTATTAATAAACTTGGAAAAAATTCGAACTTGGCTCATGCTGAAAGGAAACTCCTTTCTGTTTTTTTTTTTTTATAATAAAAAATATATATTAGGGTTTCAAAAAAGTCTTGCGATATTTTCGCTAATTGGCGCTGAAAGCCTGTAGTTCTAGTTTTATTTGTCACATCGGGTCATGCTATACCTTTTTGGAAAGCTCATTTCACGCTCTAACATGTGTTTGATTGATTGTCGTTTCTTTTAAGTGGTTCGGGAGTTATAGCGTCGCAAACATGGAGCAAAATAAAGAGAAAATACGGCATATTTTACAGTACTACTACGATAAAGGCAAAAATGCATCTCAAGCCGCCAATATAATTTGTGCAGTTTATGGACCCGATACAGTTTCTATTTCCACCGCACAACGATGGTTTCAACGTTTTCGTTCTGGTGTAGAGGTGGTCAAAGATGCGCCACGCTCCGGAAGGCCTGTCGTTGAAAATTGCGATAAAATCGCTGAATTGGTCGAAAGAGACCGGCATAGTAGTCATCAAACCGTTATAAACCATTTGAAGAAACTTGGAGTCACTAAGAAGCTCGATGTATGGGTGCCACACGAATTGATTCAATAAAAATACCGCAAGACTTTTTTTGACAACCTATTATTATCAAAAATATTACTTTTGAACCGACAAAATTACATTTTTTATACAATCAATACTCGCATATATCAAATATGCATAAAAATATTAATCCAATCTGACGATTTGTTTTAGAATAATGTACTTTTGAGAAAATCTCGTTTAAAAATACACTGATTCAACTACAACCTTCTAAAAATATTTTAAATATTAATATAAAACCTTATATGTTATCACATATATATATATATTATATGTGCTTAAAATTCCATATAGTTAGATGTGTACACATATATTTTCGAATATTTGACTTTAAAAATTAATAAAAAATTTAACTAAGTTCAGAAATACAAATTATGTACTATTCTTTAAGCGGTGACTTTTAATAACACAAATATTGAGATATCGCATACACAAGCAATTAGAGCTGATAAATATTCTTGAATAAATACAAATATATAAAATATAATATATGAAATTTGATATAATCAAATACTCGACTGTGGACGAATTAGTCATTATAATCTAACATACAAAAAGACTAATCTGCATTATCAATATTTGATCATTCATGAACTTTCGCCATAATTTTTATACTACAAATGCATAGATATTTAAATTAAGCAACATTCATATAAATATATAGGCACTTTGACTGAGCCTGAAGTCCAACTTCTTATGGCCAAAATTTTACCTTTCTTACCACTAAATTTAGCGAGCTTTTCCTTGCTATTAAATCTTCAAGCACTTATGTATGTATTTACCCAGCGTATTTTGGAAACGGTTCTATGTAGCAAATTTTATGCAGTCGAAAACTACATGTATTTCAATTACACAAATGTTACTTATTGTTAACTTTTGCTACCAATCACTTGCTTATAAATACCATTGATGCCTTTTGGATAGATTTCTTCAATTTTTTTTTTGTAAAAATATCTAGAATCTACTTCAACATTTACCTTGCGTGAAAATCATTAATGTGAATAATGGATAACGGGAATAGATCGGCACTAATGAGTGGCACGAACAGTGCGATTATCGTCAACAACTTCATATTACACCGCTAAAATACTCCGCGAATTCGATAGGTCAACACACCGCCACAATGGAAACTGACAGCTGAAATATAATACATAATAAGGGAAACCATTTGAGATATTAAAGAGCTTAAGTTTAATCTTTATTGGCCAAATATACATGCATATGTATATAAAGTTGCTAACGCCATAATAAATAATAAAAGTATTTTTACCAGTTAAATGAGACCAACTTTGGTGTAACAGTACTTTTAATTGGTCTTGGCAAAAATGTTGAACCAGCGTTTCAGAATATTTGGAAGTAATATTAGCTTAAGAAGACTAGGACTGTAATTTGGTAAAATTTATGTGCATGTATATATTTATATAAACACATGTACTCATATACATATGTACATATATGTATATACATATACTTTTTAGGTCATAAATGTAAAATACTCAAACATTTACATAAATAAAAAAATATATTTAAGTAAATGCATATTAACTTTACTGTTAGTCTAGGGCAAATATTAAAATGCTAATTCCTCTTACATGCTTATTCAGTACACATCTAATCGACATCTACTAGATTGCAATATTTTTGAGAACTTTATCTATAGATATGTATGTATCTATGCAGATAGATAGTGTATCCAGTAATTATTTTAATATTACATGCATTTATACATATGTATATCTGTATTAACATATCTGCATTGATTTCGATTCTTTAAATTGAAAATGAGTAAAACCAATATTTTTTAAAATGTCTACAAAATTAAATTATATACGTAAATAAAATTTAAAAAAAAAAATCAAACTAAATAAAATTTAACAAATAAGTGTGATATACATATAACCTTAAAATTTTTAAAGAGTAAATAGTTTTAAATATTTTGTAATGTTTGAAATATTTTAGTAAACAAAATGTTTTCAACCATATTTATATCGATATTTCTAGTAGTGATGGAATATACACACTGAAGAGTTCAAAAGATAAACGGAAATCTTTAAAGAGATGGGTAAATGCTGGTTAGACAACATTAGGCTTTCGCAGTTTTGGACGACATTACTATAAAAGGTTGTTTTATACATTACACATACAAAATAATAGATTCAGTGAGTTTTGTTGAACGCTCTTATAGTACCTGTTGAACCTACTATAGTAATTATTTTTTGTTTGTGTCATAATTTTTTAGAAATTTAAGTTTAAATAAAAAACTGCATCGTAAGTTAGATGCATATGAATGCATGCCATGGGGAAATACCAAATACAAAGGAATATCGTCACATATAAGATCACTAATGTATGCATATCAACAAGTTTGAACTTACCCTGTTTGTATTAGTGCATAATTTACCTCTCAATAATTATTAGAATTTAAATCACTATTTATTTAAAAAAAACTGTTTATGTTTAATATTAGAGATTACTGATTGCGCACCAATTCATATTTCTACAGGCCACTTACAAGAATGCATTGATAAGTTATCTGAATACAACAGCTGAGATCGCATCGCATAGATCGACTGTCAAAGTTAGCCAAAGCAAGTGTTGCCGCTGTACATGAATAAATACACCAAAATACCGGGTTTTCCAATAGGCATGAAATGATTTTTAAGTGTCGTTTTGGCTATTTTTAATATATCTTGATCTGTAATTTTATAAAATTTCTCACTCAAGACTGATGCCATTGGATCACCGTAAACGTCGTGAATTTGTTGACTATGCCATGAACAACTTGAAAGCGATAACGAGTTTTTTAAGAAAACCATCTTCTCCGATTAGGCTCACTGTCATCTGTGTGGTGCTGTAAATAAACGAACCTGAAAATTCTGGTGCCAACGATATTCACAAATTATTCGTGAACAACCATTGCACTCACCTAAATTTACAGTTTGGTGGGATTTTTGGTCTGGTGGAATTCTCGGTCCGTACTACTTTCGAAATGAAGCTGGAGAGCGATGACAACCAACTTTTTATGGCCGCAATTGGAAGCAGTTGATCTTGAAAACAACTGGTTTCAACAAAACTGATTGCGAGAAAAGTTTGAGGATTCGATTATTTCATGAAAATGTGAAATTTGTAGCCTCCAAAAAGTTGTGATTTGACACCATTGAAACTACTTCTTTTTTTGAAGTCATTGGTTTTTACCAATAAACCAGACTCTTATTAAGTATGCGTTTTTTATGTTTGCTTATTCAAAGTATACAATTCCCACGACAGCCGGTTCTACGCACCGGAATTGACTCGGATTTTATCCGACCAAGCGCTGTTCTTTCGGCGATCTAACCCCGTTTGGATCGGTGAGTACTAATACTACTCTTATTAAGTAGACGTCTTTAGAAGTTAATATTGAACGACCCATCCATGATATAATAAGGACTGAATCTTCAATTTCTATTCTATCTATTGTCATTAAAAAGTTTAATTTGTGGAGGAAAATGAGTATATGGTATATTCAACACATTGAGATTTTCACCACAATTCGTTCCAAATTATCAACGTATAAGACTCCGAAACATTTTTCTCAGAAGGAAATTTCGCAGTTTGATATTAAAAGAAGAGCTGTCAGCATTTTTAATAATTTTGGAAATCTAGAGTACCTTTCCCGCTATTAGTTGCAATTCCGAAACTTTAAAATTTATTTACTGCAATAAATAACAAAATACTGTAGTTTATTGTATTTTAAATTTATTTTTCATTCAATTAAATCTTAGCATCATTACAATACAATTATAAATCCAGCTCAATTATTCAATCAATGTACATACAAACTCGTTATTGTAGCATATAGTGACTATAATCCAGGTATGACCTGTATATGTACAAAATATATAAATACTTTTATACATATTGAGAAAAAAATAAGCTATTTAATAGTAGTATTAATGTATGTGTGCTGAAGAGGCATGGCTAGCATTTAACATATTTACGAAATTATGAATTAATTTACATTTTAAAGTGGTCCATATGAAATAGGATGTAGAATTAGCTAAATATAATTAAAAGGTATTGCTAACTGCGCCTCTTGCAAGACAGCTATGCCAAATTGATATAAAAATAAAGTAATATTAAAAATTAATAACAAAATATGCAGAAATATAATGTAATTATGAAATGATGTGAATATTTTTCTTTGAGAAATTTAAACAAAGTAAAGAATACCGTAAAAATAAAATCAACAAAATTAAGCAATTATATTAGTCACATATATTTTTTTGAAATTGCATAATATGCAATTTATAGAAGTGATGCAAATATGAGAGTTACCACATATTGTTGGCCTTAGGAAGTCATTTGACAAGAAATGCTTGTGAAATACACAATTTTACCAAATCTTCTCTTTCTCTTTGCTATTAGCTTGTTTTCTTATAACGAAATTATTATTTCAATTTTGCAATGTTATTTAATTTTTGGACTAATATTTTTAGAGAAAATTTTAATATGACTTTGTATTTTATTTACAAGCCTACACACTTCTCAATGTAATTTTATAAATAAGTTGTCTAAATATATTCGTTATAATAGTTATGGTATTTCTATGTTATCAGTGCGTTTGCATGCCTACACGCAAGTTCTCACCAGAGTGTCTAACATCAAACTCTTCTAGCAAATGAAAAACTCACTTTTATGTGGAAATTCATTTGGTAAAAGCGGTTACAACAACTCCGTTTGTATTAGAAGTTTTCAAATTCTTAATTACAATTTACAATTAATTACCTATTTATAGTGATTGACAAAAAAGCTAGCATTAATTATGATGCATGCCTCTCAAACGGACATTTTAGTGAAATACTATAGATTCTCTATAATATATGTATTTGTAATAAGCCAATAAATGCATTTCAAAATATAATTAAAAATATAAACATTGACTGTAAATTTAACGCTTGCAATATTTAAATTTTACATACAAAACAATTCCAATTCGAAAACTGCATCGTTTTGTAAAAAATACCTCAAGCCTCATACAAAAAAAAATATATATAGTATTGTATTTAAAGAAATTTGCCTTGAGTTTATAATTATCTTCAAAAACGGAGATAATGTATTTTAACATTGCACGTTCTTTGAGTGTGTAGTTTCTAATGCTAAGTCAAATTACAATTTATTTTTGACTTTCAAACTTTTTATAATTACTATTACTTGTAGTAATCAATTTAAGATTTCAATAAAATGTTTACTGTGCATAGTCATTTGGCATACTTCAATGCTTAGGAATTGAATTTTTCTTTAGACACCATTTATTGATGTGAAAATGGTTTAATGTTTAATACATCTCACATCGCGATATATCTCTCTTAAACAATAATCGGCCTCATTCATGGCAGAAGCACCGATAAACAATATGGTTGTTTGTTGACTTTGCACAGTGCACTTTTATTTCATGTAGCGAATTACTTATTATGCGCTTATTTCTAGTAATGAAGCAAATTCTGATACTTTTTAAGTACTTTTAACATGTAAATGATTTTTATAGTGCTTTCAAACATGCATAATAAGTAAACAAGTGACCGGCACATAAAAAATATCAAACAAAAAAGTTTGTTTTATAAATAATATTGACAAAAGTTGTTATTAAATATAAAACAAACATCATTTTTATATAATTTGTGTAGAATTGTTCATGTAAATAAATTATATATGCAGTCGTAAGGAAAATTTGCTTCATTAGAGACAAAATTGCGTTATCCCCTAAGCGCGCAGTTATTCTCAAAAATATAATTTATAATTTTTAGGTTTAATTTTGCATATTTTTAATTTTAACTGCGCATTTGCTAACGTTTAATTGTAATTTTTAGCGTTAATTAATTTTTAGTATTAGCTATAAAGGTGCTCAATAAACAAGCAAAAATTTTTAACTCCAACCTATTATCCTACTTGCCAGCAGAAATTTATCTTATATTGGTAAATAAGTTCAGTACAGATTTATTCTCCTTTTGACTGCGCGCTTTACTAAAGACATTCCAAAAGCGTAGTGTCTCATCACCAGCTCCCGTCACGATTGCTTCACCATCCGGGCTTAGTGCCAAATATAGTACACGATATGAGTGACCCGTTAGTTTGGCCACTTGTGTTAGTGATGGATATTTCCAAACCAATATTTGATTTTGTGAGTAACCATGCGTTGATACCAGCTCGGATGAGTGTTTCGACCATGCCAAATTGCACACTTGTGAACCAGTGTCGACGCACTGCATTGGCTGGCCGGTTAAAGTGTTCCAAAATCGAATGCAACGATCAGCGGTGCCGCCACCACTAGCCAATAGACCATGATGATGTGGTGACCAGGCAATCGCTTTTACCGCTGCCGTATGTTCCGTATACGATTGCACCGGGTTGAGCGAATGTTGATTCCACACATAGAGACGGTTGTCATTACCACCACTTGCCAGATATTGATTGTCCGGTGACCATTTGAGACCACAAACCTCTTGTCGATGGCCAGCCAAACGACGTTCCGATTGTTGCGCTGGTGTGCGTGTGTCCCGTTGTATAATTAAACGATCACGTGAACCACTGGACAAAATTTCACCATTCCACGCTAAAGCGCCCACTCGTGCAGAATGCCCAGTCAATTTATTGATCTAAAAAAGTTGATGCTTCAGTAAACTGCTCATAATCGTGCTTTGGTAATATTTATTTATTTAGTAGTATTAAGCTTATTAGCATACGCACCTGTTTACTAGCAGCCACATCCCAAACGGTGACGAAGCCGTGATGTGTACCCACCGCCACCAAATTGCCACGCTCATTCCATGACACCGATGTCACGGTGTTCGAATCGGTGTTAAGGTCGCATAGGCGTGTTACCTGTAAATTGAAAGTTCAAATTGCACATCAATTTGACTGATTAAAACTAAATAGTAGCAATGACAAAGTTTTTATAATAGTCGTAAGCAAGCAACGGCTCGTTTAGACAGCTTGAAATGTACAGAAACTTGTTTTCCTAATTCTCATTGAAATTACTATTATCATACGTACTTGACTAGTACATGCGCTCCACAGGTAAACACAGCTGCCCAGTCCGACAGCGAGCACATTTTGAGATGACCAATCGACCAAATTCAAATAGAAATCATCTTGCAGCTCTGGCGCATCTAACACCTGTAAAATTCATACATATTTATTATTCGTAAATCATAAATATTGTTTACTCAAAAATTTACCTTAAAGGGTATACGCGATATTTTTCTGGTTGCTTTTCGTGGTGATCGCAACAGCTTCTGACTCTTCGTGCTGACTGGTGAGAGCGAATATGGACATTGCTCATTGAAATCCTAAAAAGAAAGACAAATAGCAATAAGTGTTATTGAAATCAGCGTAAAAATTAGTTATTCTCTAATTAAGTGTACAAATAAATAAAACGTTACAGTTAGTTTTTCCAAGTCAAACAATCGGTGAAGCAGAATATGCGAATTCGAACAAACCTAAGCAATTAGCAGTGTTATGCGAAAAGGTTGTCTTGGCTACAATGAGCTTCCGTATATTTTTGCCAGAGTAAAATGTACCAAGAATATGTTAGAACTTCCTGTTAAGGTTCAAAAAATTAAGAAAAACTAAACATTTGTATACTTTCTATGGAGGAGCCCGGTTTGTCATGAATATGTATATTTTTTTAGGCAGTAGTCGTGCGGTTATGAATGGGATCGTTTTTCTAAAGTGTAACGATCTTACTTAATGTCGAAATTTTGGCATTTTTTCAGTAGAATTTTCAAAAAATCGATTTTATTTTATTTTCTTAATGCATGTACATGTACATATATTTAAGAATACATACAGACAATTTCGTATCATTTCGGTGAATATTTTCGAAGTTACACACAAATTTGAAAAGGCGTTTCAAAGTGCTCGAATGTGCATTCCAAACTTTAAAAATATTTTTCTCAAAATTATGTTTTCAACGTCGGTGACCAACATTACTCGAAAAAGCCTAAACCCATTAGTCTCAAATTTTAACACGAGTTTTTTAAATATATTTTTAGTAATTAATCGAAGATTTTCTCTCTCCGATAAATATTTTTATACCCTGAACAGGGTATATTAAGTTTGTCATGATGTTTGTAACACCCAGAAGGAAGCGTCGGAGACCCTATAAAGTATATATATAAATGATCAGTATGTTGAGCTGAGTCGATTTAGCCATGTCTGTCTGTCTGTCCGTCTGTCTGTATATATACGAACTAGTCCCTCAGTTTTTAATATATCCTTTTGAAATTTTGCAAACGTCATTTTCTCTTCAAGAAGCTGCTCATTTGTCAGAACGGCCAATATCGGACCACTATAACATATAGCTGCCATACAAACTGAACGATTGGAATCAAGTTCTTGTATGGACAACTTTCACATTTGACAAGATATATTCACGAAATTTGGTATAGATTATTTTTTAAGGAACAATGTAATCTCTAAAAACTTGTTCAGACGGTTAACTATAGCATATAGCTGCCATACAAACTGAACGATCGGAATCAAGTTCTTGTATGGACAACTTTCACATTTGACAAGATATATTCACGAAATTTGGTATAGATTTTTTTTTAAGGTAACAATGTAATCTCTAAAAAACTTGTTCAGAACGGGTTACTGTAGCATATAGCTTCCATACAAACTGGACACATAGTTACTAACAGAAATGCACCTCTGAAGGGTTAACGTTTTTTCTTGTTTTATAAACAATTTAAGGACGAAATTTTGGTAAAAAAAAACTATTTTTTTTAGACACCGGTATTTTGTCAAAAAAAAAAAACTAGATTTAACATTACATTAACGAAATCAGTTTAGTTTTATAATTTCAAAGGATTCAGTTCAGAGTGGCCACTGCAAAAAAACTTTTTTGAGAGGAACTTTCGGAAATCAGCTGTAGTTCCTTTCCGAATAAATATATTACTAGGTCTAACCAAGTGTACAAATTTTCAGATCAATGAATTTAAAAGTTTTATCAGAAAAAATTCTGGAAAATTCGGAGTTTTTCGGCCTTCTAACAGTATATAACCCTTTAATAAAAATAGATATATATCATATATACAAATATAGGAAAGGTCAGCTAACGTTTTAAATTTGAATTTTCTATATTTCGATATTGGAAACGTCAAATACCATTCGGAAAGTGACAGATATTCAGTAAAAAGTCTAAAATTTACGAAATGGGTCGCAACTCGTATTCACTAAAAGAAAACTGGGAAATATTGAAAACTTTTTTACAAAGTTCGTTTGACCGAGGATGGTCAATTTTACCAAAAAATCATCTTTTCGGATGAGGCTCATTTCCATCTCGATGGTTACGTTAACAAGCAGAATTGTCGCATTTGGGGCACAGAAAACCCGCACGTAATCGTCGAGAAGCCAATGCACCCAGCACGAATCACTGTATGGTGCGGATTTTGGTCTGGTGGAATCATCGGCCCATTTTTCCTCGAAAATGAAGAAGGAACCGCCGTAACTATCAATGAGCGATATCGCGCAATGTCAACCGAATTTTTCCTCAAGCAAATTGAAGAGGAAAACTTGGACAACATTTGGTTCCAGCGTTATATTTCAAGAAAAAGTTGTGAACTTGATGTTTTTGTTCTGCGTACAATACTCCGCTGATTGCATACAACAGCATTTAACCGAGGTGTGTTCTATTACAACTCGGATAAAGTATTACGCGACTGCTCAGATGAAAATGACAAAATATTTCAAATTATAGATACTAGTATGTATGTACATATGTATGTATGTATGTAAACAGCAACGTAAATCAAATTTAATAAAATGAATTTGAAGTCCCTTTTAGTCAGCATTTATTGCTAGTAAGTTAAGGGTTAAATTAAATCGATTTGTGCGAAATTTAGCGCGTCGAAAAGATCAATGGAAAAATCAACTATATTGATATGTACGCGTTATTTATACATGGTATATTTGTACGTAAAGTTCAATTGTGTCTACGCATTTTTATGGAAACCAACTAATGCCTTTTTAGCATAAAGAAGGAATGGAGGGAATGGAGCAAAGGTGTCACGCGATCAACAATGTGCTGTCATTGTAAATATAAAATCGTATGAATGTATGTACGCACATAAAACAAGAAAAAACGTTAACTTCGGTTGCACCGAAGCTAAATACCCTTCACAGGTGCATTTCTATTAGTAACTATGTGTCCAGTTTGTATGGAAGCTATATGTTATAGTTAACCGATCTGAACAATTTCTTTAGAGATTACATTGTTGCCTTAGAAAATAATATATACCAAATTTCGTGAATATATCTTGTCAAATGTGAAAGTTGTCCATACAAGACCTTGATTCCGATCGTTCAGTTTGTATGGCAGCTATATGCTATAGTTAACCGATCTGAACAATTTCTTCAGAGATTACATTGTTGCCTTAGAAAATAATATATACCAAATTTCGTGAATATATCTTGTCAAATGTGAAAGTTGTCCATACAAGAACTTGATTCCGATCGTTCAGTTTGTATGGCAGCTATATGTTATAGTTAACCGATCTGAACAATTTTCTCGGATATTACATTTTTTTCCTAAAAAATAATCTATACCAAGTTTGGTGATGATACATTGTCAAATGCGAAAGTTTTCCATATGAGAACTTGATTCCGATCGTTCAGTTTATATGGCAGCTATATGCTATAGTGGTCCGATATCGGCCGTTCCGACAAATGAGCAGCTTCTTGAAGAGAAAATGACGTTTGCAAAATTTCAAAAGGATATCTTAAAAACTGAGGGACTAGTTCGTATATATACAGACAGACGGACAGACGGACAGACAGACGGACATGGCTAAATCGACTCAGCTCAACATACTGATCATTTATATATATACTTTATAGGGTCTCCGACGCTTCCTTCTGGGTGTTACAAACATCGTGACAAAGTTAATATACCCTGTTCAGGGTATAAAAATACATATGTATATGTAAAACTGAGGTGTCTAATAGGATTTTATATGCAATATGAGCTTGGAGCGGTGCGCCTAGATATACTTATGTATATGTAAGTAAATGGCAACGGAAACTGTGTCAATGTGTAAAAATTCAAATCAATTCAATTTGATGCATTTCAAGCAGTAAAGAAACTGTGTAAAGGGTAATAAAACACAATACAAAATAATAGTGATTGCTCGTAGTTCTGTAGATATGTATATATGTATGTCTAAAGTGTATATGCTAAATATGTATGCATCTAAATTGTACAGAATAGACTGCAGTGCTCATTGCTTTTATGCATGAGTAGTCTTGCTTAGAAATGATTGAGCTTTGCACCGCATGAAATTTCAATTGTTTAATAAAAAAAAAATATATATATAATTTTATTTTGCTTTTCTAATTTTTCTGTGGTCATGAGCTATTAATTATATTAGTTTATAGGTTTTTTACAAGGTTTTTTCATCATAATAACTATAATAATTATTATTAATTTTAATTTATTTTTAAATGTTTAAAATTAATTTCAGCGCCAGCCAGCAATTTTTGCTCAAATTCTACAAATATTTAGCAATAACAAATTATTTCATGGTCATTTGCTAATAATTTTTTTTTTGCTATAAAATATGTAATTTATTGTATTGAAAGAGCTGGGGTTATGGGAGTTCCTTTACATTTTTCTGCTATAGTCATTCACTTGTTCTGGGAAAATGTTGGTGAGAACAGAAAAAATTACACTTAAGAGGTGTTATACTTAGATATGATAACATATCGCATTAATGACAATGAATCGGTTTGTGGTTACTGAAGCTAAAGTAAGCAAATACGATAATAAATATATTGGGTAGAAACATACACACATAAGTATATATATGATACAAAACTGCAAACCGATATAAACTGAAAAGGGTGGAGTTTCTATTTACGTATACGCAATGTGCCCCGAGTAAACAAAAAAAAAACCTTCCAGATAACAAATGTACTGGATTCCTTTGCTTTCTCCATAAAAAGTTATTTATTTTCAGCACTTGTTGCAAAGTTATTATCGGTTTTTTATGATTTATGCTGTAAGAAACATTGTGGTCGGCGCTGAATGTGAGTCAACACCAAAAAATATTTTTTGCTAAATGAATTTTTGGTATGATAAAACCGAAAGGAATTTGGGTGTGAGCCTGTCTAACCTTTTCTGGGTTTTGTGGAGTTTGAATGATGTAAGCAGCTGAGAAGCCAAGTTTATTTCGAAAATATTCTCAAATGTGTTTCGCAATCATTTGCCATTAGTGTCTAGAGATCTTAGTAATTTTGTACAGTTCGAGTATTTGCATATTCGCAAACAAACTGCATTGTGTGCGTAACTTTAACGCTTTGAAACCAGTCTACATATGTACAACGTAGAATATAAAACTTTTATCTGAAAAATATATATTTATAATACAAAACAGCGCAAAGTAATGAACTTTTTGAAGTTATAATTTTCATATTTGTACAAGTTTGACTCTATATATGAATAAGTTTGCGTTTGGCAGTCGTTTGTTCACGATGCGAAAAGTTTTTCGGGTGATAAAAGAATATAACGCATTTACTTAAAAATTTTGTGTTTCCAATGAAGTCACAGCACTATCAAAAACTTTCAGAAATGTTTTGGTGAGCCTACTTTATTACGAATACCAGTATATGAGTGTCACAAAGTGTTCAGAGGGGTCGCGAAGTCATTGAAAACTTGCTTCATGAATTGCCCATACATCTATATTGGCGAGTTAATGCTAGACTCGTACCAAGGGAACCTAATCTTGTCGAACATCCAACATGTGCAACATTTGGCGAGGTGTGGGGCCCGGGTCAAATTTGACATTTAAAATTTTCAATTATGATACTCTCCCTAGATGGATTCGATCTTATTCAGCCCGAGGTTATTCTATATTAATATTCTTTCAAAGCCCCCACATTTCAATATCATTGGAGATATAGATAAGTAGATAATTTGAGCAAGCGGTTCAAAGCAGAAGAAGTTAATAGTTTTAAAGGTGCTTATCATATCATTTCAAATAATACAATATTATTTGCTTTTAAATTTTTTAACAACAAAGCGATTATGAATTAAATATAAATATTTTTTTGTTAAAAAGTTCAGATTTCCATATTTTTACTTGCTTTATAAAGCCTTACAGTTGACTTCTACATGTTTTCTTATATACCGTATGCATGTTTGTTTATATGATAACGGATTTTGTTGTCAACTTTGACAGATTTCTTTAGCTTGATAAGAATTTACGTATTACGTTGTATTAAAGCACATACACACGAACATACAATGGCTCCATTTGTACATCTGTAGCTAACCTTTGTACGAAACATTTCGTAAATTCGACAAACGTGAATTCTAAAGCGGCTGAAAGGCGTCTGACCGGTGTATTGTGTTTTGTCCAGCATTGTTGTATAATTCTCAACTAAGTGACCAAATAAAGTAGATATGCAATATAAAGCACATTAACCTCTTAATTGTCAAAACATGACTACCAACTGCCAAAGCAGAAAGCCAGAAAATAACCAAAAGTGTATGTGTAAAGTGACTAATGAGCACTGAAAAAGCAGCATTACGCCAGTGAGATTATATTCGGTTTGCTATTGTAGTCAGAAAGTTGGCATTATTTGAACACTTGAGAAATGTTTCTATGATTGGCACTTTCAATCGGTTTTTGAATAAATCATAATCGCACTTTGGAAGGCATTTTTTTTTACCAAAACTTTAATAAATAGTTTCTATGGATAGATTATTAATTCATATTCATCATTCATACACAGACAATGGAATTCATCAACTTATAGACGTGGCACGTCTATAGGCTTGTTCATAATCCAATACGAGTAACTATTTATTTGCTTTGCACCAACGTGTACATACAATGAATTGCAGCCACGCCTCTGACATTAAAATAACAATAAATTATTCATATTGAAAGCATAATTAGCCTTATCGTATCTACCATACGTCCATCATATTTATTAAACAAAAGAATTCTACCGACGAATACACTCGTGCCAAAGCCCAGCTGCGGTTGTGGTCAAACCGAAATCGTTGCTCAAATACAAATATATCGAGTAAAGATCTATACCAGTACTTTTATATATGCCCGTCGACGGCAACTTAGCGCATCCACGCCTTTAATTTGAGCACTGCCTCGCCAGCTTTTTTTTTGGTTTGCACAAATGATTATTCAATTAAAGTTTTTCCTCCAACAATTTATAAATTATTTCACATATTTATTGACCACACTTTGCACATCCATTTCATTGATGCGTTAATTCAATTACAGAAATGACTTCGGATATTGGCTTTTGCTAATTAGAGCATATTAATGTCAATTTGATGTTCGGTTCGAATGACTGAAAAAAAAAGCATAAGTGGAAGTACATGCATAGCATACATATGTACATCTCTGTCAAAGCAAAAAAAAAATCATTAAAAATCATAATAATTTTTATTATTTATTTGTTATTTATTTTTCTGGATTATCCATGACAAAAAAAGCATTAGTTATATTATATTGTTTATCAAAATAATCTCCATGAAATTCTATAAAGAAGAAAAATAAGTCATCATTGAATCCAAACTATTCAACAGTTCGTCAATCAATTTTATCTCCCCGATCTTTAAAAATAGCCTTCGCCTTGCAGTGTTGCAGTTTGTCCGGAAAGTAATAGGACTGGGTCGATTTAAAAAAAGTATTGAACCAATCATTACAATTCTTTAAAAACATTAAAAATAGGCTTCTTCTGCGGCCATGCAGCGCTGCCAGTGCGATTTCCAAGCATTGAAGGCATCGCGGAAGGCATTCTCCTGAATAACCGAGGTGCTTGCTCCGTCATCTCAAAATGCTTGCGAAAGATTGCCTCTTTGTCTCGGGATCATACTCAAAGATCCATGACTCGTAACCTGTGAATATGTTATTCAAACATCTCTGTCGCAGATTTACCGAGTTTTACACAGAATTTAATCGCGTACCTCTGTGAGAGAGTGTCAAGAAAGCTTTTCCCGATAAAGCTGATTTTTTTTTTTCAAAAAAAGTACCGTAAACAGGTATTTTGGGATATGCTTTCTCGTGCGAATTCCGATCCCACATTCATGGAGTACATTATAACTGCCGATGAGACATGAGTTATGAACTTGACATGCAAACAAGTGAACAATCATCGAAATGGAGGGAGCCTGATGCTCATTGTTTTTATTCGTGATTTGATGCATCATGAATTTTTTTTAAGGAACTCCTTACTCTATTTGGAAATATTAAGGCGTTTGCGTGAGAACATTCGTCGAAAATGACCAGAATTGTGGAAGAAAAACTCATGGATTTTACACTATAATAGTGCACCATCCATCGAGCCTCGATTGAGACCGAACTTAAAGCCGAAATTGCAATCAATCAACTACCGTATTAACTAGATTCGGTTCAGTGTGAGTTTTTTGTTTTCCAAAATGAAATTGCCGCTCAGTGGAAGGAGCTGAAGGCCATCCCAAAAAGTGCTCACGATAAATGTTACGAGCCATAAGTGTATTAGATCTGGTGGGGATGACTTTGAAGGCGAAAATTTACTATTTCCAAATACTTTTATTGATTGTCATAATGTTCGTTAATTATACCGAAAAAGTTAAAGAAACAGTGCTTCAAAATCTTGGTGTTAATATCAGAAAGATAGCAGAATATATCAATATCTTTTATGAGCCGAATCAACACATTTTGGTTAATGTTTTGTGTATGAACCATGTTAGTTGCTAGACTCGGACCAAAAGATCGGAACCTTTTGCGAAAACGACGTCGAGTCGAAGTCGCAAACGATATGCCCGACATCTTATCTGAGCACTTTACATTCGTCAAACGCATTATCACTGATATAGATATCTGGATTTATGAATATGACATGCTACGTGCAAACTATCCAACAATCCAGCGAATGGCACCCCAAAAATAAGCAGTTAACGAAAAAACGTACTACTGTGTCCAAAAAATAAGGAGACATTTGAATTTAAACTGCGCGCGTCGAAGGATTTGGAGAATTATTTTTTTTGTAGGTTGGTAGTACTGTAAGTCACATTTATGTCAAATCTCATGTCAAAATATTCATTAGTGTTTGAGATACGTTTCGTTTTGTGAGCTGCTAAAAGTGAGTTTTTCGTTTTTTTGTGACGTCGAAATTTGTTGAGCAAAGAATTTGCATTAAATTTTGTTTACGGAATCAATTTTCTGCTGCGGATACGTTGAGGATGGTGCAGAAAGCCTTTTGTGATGAGGCTAAAAAAAATGTTTACAAGTGGTATAGTGAGTTCCAAGCCGGCCGTAAACGTGTCGAAGACGAAGAGCGTCTGGGGCGACCATCAACCTCAACCGACGAAGCTCACGTTCAACAAATCAAAGATTTGGTGTTGAAAAACTGTCGATTAACAATTAGAGACCTTGCCTATGAAGTTGGCATATCGAAAGGCTCAGCCAATAACATTTTGAAGGATGTTTTGGGCCTCAAGCGCGTCATATCTCGATTGGTACCGAAAACATTGAATTTTTTGGAAAAAAGGCGTTGCGTTGAAGTGTGTGAAACGATGCTTTCCGACTACCAGGGTGTCATGAAATGCATTATAACTGGCGATGAGACTTGGATCTATGCTTATGACCCCGAAACAACCGATCAATCGAGCGAATATCGTGCCAAAAGAGAGCCGAGACCAAAAAAATCGCTACAAAGTCGCTCAAAAATCAAGGTCATGTTGACTGTTTTCTTCGATTATCGTGGTTTTGTGCATTATGAATTCCTTCCAACTGGTCAAACATCCAACAAGGAATATTATTTGAATGTTATGCGTCGTTTGCGGAGTTGTGAAAAGACAATTCTTGGTTTTTACACCACGATAATGCACCATCCCATACTGACCTCGTAATTCGTGATCACTTCACCAAAAACTCAACCCATATCGTTCCGCAACCACCATATTCACCCGATCTGGCGCCGTGCGACTTCTGACTGTTCACCAAGCTCAAAAGACCAGTGTATGGAAATTGGACTACAATAAACGAAGGCATGCTTATACTAGTTCAGGAGTCTATTATGATAATAAAGATTTGTATGAAAATACGTGAAAATGTATTTATGTTTTTTTTTTTTCAGGCCGAAGCAAATTTAAGCAGATGCATAAATATCAAGGCACCAATCACAAAAAAATATACACCTACCAAATGAACCTTATCCTCATTTATGACGGCGTTTTAAGAACTCAATGCGGCGAAGTTCTCACTTTAATTTGTTGTTCTTGGTACTTGGCTATAGTTAGCGCTTACAACTACTATGAAAATGCAAATAAATAAACAAAGAAAATCAGCTTATAAATCGAGTTCCTGCAAAATTGGCTGTATGTATGTTTTGCAAAGGTGGCAAATTGTTGAACCCGAAGTAATGAAGGCCAACACTAATTTTCCCACAAATCGGTGGGAACTAACAATGTAAAAGTATGATTGGCAAACAAAAATAAATTGAAGACACCGACAAAAAAAAAGCGAAAAAATCAAAAGCTTATACTTCATTTGATTTAAACAAAAAATTGTACAATAACAACAACGCCAAACGGCAGCGACGCTCGAGCTCATCTATCAATGTGTTGACTATTGAAATGGTTATTTTTTATTTTTTTTTGGAGAAAAAAGTTGAACAAGTGGACAGATTTATTTTTCTTTATACACATTTTATTGTATTCCGAAACCGGAGCTAAAGCGGTGAATTGTACAAAATGATGGCTTTCATGTTTTTTGCGCGCGCACGTTTCGTTTAGGCCGCTTTCGATTTGGCATGCTCAAGTCGTTGGCTGTACATACGAGAAAGGAAAAAAAAATTGAAATATAAAATGAATTTGGCGGGAAGCGATGTGATTCGCGTTTTTCGGCCAACTTAAGTTCGTATGTATTGGAGTGCGTTAACTTGAATTTGCTTGCGGCTGGCAATAAGAGGGCGGCGCTTACTCAAGTATTTTGGACTTTTTATACTCCAATGGATTAAAAGTGGAAAAGAAACACGACAATTTTATAATAAATTCAAAACCAGTTTGAATGCCGGCAAGTGAAGATTAAGCAAATAAATAAAAATAAAATACCTTACATGACTTTGTTAAAAATTATAAAAAAATTATACATGTTAATGAAGCCATAAAGAAAATAAAGTTGGGTTGTAAATTCAAGAAAGAGAAATACAAAATGCGCTTAAAGAAATTAAACGAATGTCGTGCAAAAGAAATGATGAAGATCAAAGTATAAGAAGCTACGCTTGTTGTAAAGGGTATAAAAGTCGCAACCAAAAACAAATTATAATACAAAAAAAATAAAAACACAACAAACCTTTAGTGAACAGGAAAGTTAAGTAGCAAAATAATTTTATGCATATGTTGCTAAATTTAATTTATGCGACTAGCAGGTGTGGAGAAAAACCACTAAGTTTATAGTAGATGTTAATGATGTAGTCTTCTCATTAACATAAATTAAAATAATTTTTTTAATCAAAATTCTCTGGGGCACATTAACTAGACAAAGTTGAAATGCGTAAATTAATTGAGAAAATTTGTAAAATTTTAGCATTTTTACTATCAAACAATAAAATAAAATTCTGAGAAGTAAAAAAACATATTTAATTGTTGTATTTCACCAGTATTTCTCATAACAGTAAAAAATAAAAAACTGTAGCTTTGAAACCATTATGTATTTTAAAAGATAATGAAATCGGTTTCATAAAGTAAAATGAGAGCTCAAAACGGCGATATACATTGGGACAAAAAAGCACCCGGTAATTTTAATTAAATTCCCGGTTAAATGATATTTAAAAAATTTTTGTATTTTGCAAAATTGGTAGGATTGTCCTTAATCGCTTTGCCAAATACGAAAGCGATCTGTCAATCAGTTTGTTTACATCAGTTGCTTGAGGTAGTAGTCTAGTAACTTAGGTTAAAGAAATTTAAAACTTATTTTTTACTTAATTTGAAAGTACAATGGCTTGAGAATATACTGTGAAAATTTCAGACAGAAATTCAAAATATTTCGGAAGTTATAGTGAGTTTCCTAGAGCGCCTCGGAGTCCCCTGTCTCGGAGTTGTTAAACTTTAAGCGCGTTTTTCACAAAGCATTATTTTCTGGTCGGCCCGAGTTCTAACTTTTTTCTACTAAACCGATTGCTTTCAAATTTTAACAGGCTATTCTACACACTTAAAGTTTTCGTCGGAACTAACGAGAATTTTTCACCTCTAACTTTTTATTTTACAACCCTTTCTTTGCTAAAATAAAAGGACTTTTTTTCAAAGTCCGCCATGTTGTTATGTACCCTTGAAATTTAACTTCAGTAGTTCCGACCAGAATGACATGTCTATAGATTAAAAATAAACAAAAATATTTGATTTCAGATAACATCAAGAGCCAAAATCACCCCGGCCCGCACGTGATTTGTTTTTTTGGGGGGGTTTCAACTTCGAGTGACAATAATAATAGTAATAAAGTATTAAATTTTTCCAAATAAATTTTTTTTTTTTTATTTTCAATATGTAAATAAAAAATTCTAAATTTTCAAAATAATTCACTGTTTTTCCTATAAAAACCCACCCTCCAAAGAAGTTATGAAAATAGGCATAAGTTACCAGACTACTACCTTAAGTCGGTACAGCTCAGTGGTGCTTTGCGATTTTTACAATGGATAAAAATAACCAACAACAATTTTTTCTCAAATTTTGCATTTCTAAGAAATTTCATATACCGATTCGTTAGGAATGTTTGAAACGGCTTACAGTGATTCAGTTTTATAAAAATACAACTCTATCAGGGGTACCAAGTCTTCAATGACAATCGAGAGATCGTTGAAGACATGCCTCGTTCTGGACGTTCTTCAACCTCTTCAAATGATGCAAATATTGATAAAGTGAAGGATGTGGTGTTTGAAAATCATCAAGCATGTGTTAGAGCGATGGCAAGAGAGCTCGGCATCTCTCCCGAGTGCGTTTGAATGATTTTGTTGGATATTTTGGGTATGAAACGTGTTCTTGCTCATCTCGTCCAGAGACAGGGAAATCATTTTTTCACTATTCCAAGAATTGAATTCTGTTTTTAAGGCTTTAAAGTGTACTTTAAGCAAAAAAACGACTTTTTAAATATCATTGACAGAAATATGAATATTTATATATGTATGTATATCACATACATACATATGTATGTATACTATACAATGTGTACGGAAATTTGTGTGTTTGGCTGCAATTGATAGAATATTTGTGGGAGCATGTAAACATACTTGTAACCATTTTTTAGTACAACAACACCGCATTGTGCTTGACGAATTTAACGAACTTAAAAATCTAAGCTCACGCTGTTTTAATTTAGTTTTCTCTATTATTTCTAGGTTTTGTGGTTTACATGCTATGTATGTATGAGCAAAGTTAAATTTTACGACTTTGAATGACATAAATTTTAATTAAATTATGACGACGGTTACTCATGTTTCTGGTACACGCCTGTCTGTCAATTGCTGAAATGGATTTACATAAAAAATACATAAGCACATACATGAGTGTCCGCATTGGTAGGCTTGTCTATCATCTATTAGACGAGCATGTGCCTTTTCTGTTGCATTTGTTGTTGGCTTTGTCGCAATTAGTGCTTTGCTACTGGTATTTTGATGTATAGTAAAAATACTAAGTTGATTATTTATTAGACGCAATCGTAACTACATATGAACGCAGGCCTAAAACCAGGTGGGTGTGTAAGATATATACATATGTATATGTATTGGTATAAATAATGGCGCCAGCAATATTATTGTGGGGAATTTTCGACACTTGTTACAAAAAAGATACATATCTAAGCTGAAAAGCCCGAACATGTTGTTGCTATATTCAAACATACAAATAAAATTAGAGCTCAACGCGAAAAGGTGTTTATTATTCTTAACCCATAAGAACCGATAAAAAGTCAATACAAGTGTAAAGGGTTTATAAATTTGTTCAAATGTCACCTAATCTCGATAAGAAAACGAGATAGGGCGAAAATTACTACACACGTGTATGTAGCTGACATGGAAACAAGCATATGTATTTATAGACATGGCGACACCCTTACACACATAGCTTTTTAATTTATGATCACAGCATGTTGATTAACTTCTTTTAAGTAGTAAGCAAAAATGGCCCAAACCTTTACTATAGAGTTCGGAGGAGTAAGTTCGGCTATAGATCGTCTTCGTAACCTACAAGCGGTTCATTACATGACGAGCTGCAACAAAAGAAAATATCCTGTTTTGGTATAACAGCAGCCAGAGATAGCGTGGACAACCAATTTTGAGAAGAATTTGAGGATATAATATTTAATGTGAAATAAACTTCGATATGTTTGTTTCAAACCCCACTATGATAGCGGATCGCTTATGGTATGGACTGTTTTCCGAAAGGCGGCCATATTCTCTCTACGATTCGTACTAAGTCAAATCAATGAAAAAACATACACCCGTCCCGTTAGTTCTGCTTTCTCCGGACTGAATAAGGAAGCATAGCAAATAGCAAAATCTGGCAGTGAACGAGGGCAAGACGAAATGTCTCCTGTCATCAAACAAATAGTCGTCGCACTCGCGACTATGCTCCTACGTTGACAGTCATAACTTCGAATTTGTAGATAAATTCGTCTATCTTGGAACAACAATGTCAGCCTCGAAATCCAACGCAGAATAACTCTTGCCAACAGGTATTACTTCGGATTGAGTAAACAATTGAGAAGTAAAGTCCTCTTTCGACGAACAAACCCCAAAGTCTAGAAGTCACTCATTATTTCCGTCCTGCTATATGGTGCAGAGGCATGGACGATGACAACATCTGATGAGTCGATGTTACGAGTTTTCGAGAGAAAGGTTCTGCGAAAGATTTATGGTCCTTGGTTCGCAGTCGATGGAACAATGAGTCCAGCGGCTGGGCTGGCTAAGTCATATGAATGAAAACACTCCGAGCTCTGAAAATATTCGACGCAGCACTCGCCGGGTGAAGCAGAAGAAGAGGAAGACTTTCACTCCGTTGGAAATACCAGGTGGAGAAGAACCAGGCTTCGCTTGAAATCCGATTGGCGCCACGTTGCGAAAAGAAGGACTGGCATTTCTCAAAATTTTTATTTTTGCCTAGATGTGGCTGAGGTTTCATTGGTGCTAATGGCCCTGAAAACTTGAGCTTAGTATTATATGTACATATCAATATATTTACAAACCGGCTCCTACAGAAGGAATTCTGCGTGTAACAAACTTCGTGAGATGCTTAATATACCCTGTTCAGGGTATAAAAGCATGAACTTAAACAGCCACAAGCCACTTTTTTTAACCAGCTCAACAAGTCTCAACAAGCAAATTGAATTATGACTGTGACAAATTTCACTTAGTATAATTGAGTGAAGAAATTTAAAAGACAAACGTGATTGTAAAAGATCAACAAGCAAAGTTTATCGCACAGCAATAAATGAGCAACAAGAAATATCAAACGAAAACGCATGGGAATATCACGCACAAAAAGTAAAAGAATGCACAACAGATCGTTAAGCAGTCTTGGTTGCAATTAAGAAAAAAAAAATAAAATATCTTATCGAGCGACATCGCTTCATTCATGAAAAAGGAACAAAAGCAAATTAGACGATGAAGGCGTGTAATATTATGACTTTGGCGCATGCTATATGACACATAAAAGAAATGAAAATATGACGAGACGTGAGCAAATTATAGATACTCAAGTACTCAAAACAAATCGGCATTTAATGTCAGCGGCAACGAGGGAACCGCCGTCTAAGGCAACACCACTATCCTCCTCCAAGTCATCATTATCACCATCGTCTTTGGCAACTGATCTCCGCTGTCAACGTGTCAACGGTGGCGAGCACTTACTTTAATGTAAATATTGAATAAATAAATGAACCTAGAAACTAATAGAAAATCAAACAAAAATGCCAAATTCAGAAATGCAAACAGCGTTGATGGCATTGAAGTGCTGATGCTGATTTTACTAAATGGTAAATCAATGTATATTTACACAAATACGATTGCTGTAGATGGAGTGGTTCACGGTTAAACCAACAAAAAGTGGCAACTACTTCAGTAAAATTCGCTGACAGTTCAAGCAATCAGTAGAAATTTCTCACAAAAATGTTAAAGGAAAATATTTGCTTATCAGCACTAGTTACAATAAAGATAATGAAAGTAGTTTTCTTGAACAATAATCTGTTTTAATCAATTAAATACAAGCTGTACTATTATTATTGACCGAAAAGTCTTTCATAAGTTTTGCCAATATTGTAAGAAACAACTTGGAAAATAAACAGCTGAGCAATTTAACAAATTTAAAGTATCTGCATTCAGTAAAATCGTCTGAAGTTCGTTTAAAAATGTGTTTGTTTCATTACTTCATTTTATTTAAGAATTGGTCTAAGTACAGAAAGAGCTATTTACTTCATAAACATATGATATAATATATGATAACGGGTGATCCAAGTAGAAAGTAGAAGTACTTTTTTCAATAGCCTTCGTCAGATCGCTCGTGAGTCGTGTCGTTCAACTTACTATGAAAATTCACGTTCCGTAAAGAATGTGTTTCGCACGCTTTGTTCATCTTATGGTCAACATAATGGGCTTACTGGGCGTACTATTCGCAACACCATTACATCTTTACATCTTGAGACCCAGCATTTATTATTGGATAATATTGGACCGAATAGACAAAAGAAGACATAGTGAAGAAAATATAGCAGCCGTTGCTGAAAGGGTGTTCGAAGACCGTAGAGAGTTGATTCGGCGCCGTTCGCAGCAACTCGGACTGACTATGGAACAACTTGGCGCATTTTACGTCGAGTTCTTAAAGAGAAAGCTTACAAGATACAACTTGTACAAGAAGAGAAACCTGTTGAAAAGTTCCAAGAAAATCCGACGTTTTCTACTAAATTTTGTTCAGGCTCAATGGGTATGTAAACAAGCAAAATTGCCGCATTTGGGACGAAGGGCAACAAGAAGAGATTCAAGATCTTTCATTTCATCCAGAAAATAATTGTTTGGTGTGGCTGGTAGAATCATCGATCCATATTTCTTCAAAAATGATGACGGTAACCGTTATCGCGCCATGGGTCGGTTATCATTTGATGCCTGGAATTGAAGCTCAGCGCAACTGCCCACACATCGCATGAGTAAATGGATTTATTGAGAGAACACTTCGGTGAGCAGATAATTTCACATTGTGGCCACCAAGACCGTCTGATATCAAACTGTTAGACTTTTTCCTGCGGGAATAAGTAAAGTCTAAAGTCTATGCGGACAATCCCACTTCGATTCTGGTCTTGAATCAAAACATCATGAATTTTTTCTTCAAAAAAATAGGGAACTTCGAAATGGATCAGATATTATAAACACACAAATTTAAAATATATTTGTAGATAGAATAAATATTCCAATCATAGTAAAAATAAAACTATTATTTTGCCAATAGATGGCTTTAGTAATCTGTACCTCTCGTTTTATATGTGCGAGTTAGGCTATATGCCGAAAGAAAGACAAGATTTGGTACTAAAAATACACACAGTATTTGCTTGAAGCAGTATTGTTGGTGCTCGCGTCAAAGTTTGACACTATACATATATATATATATATATCGAAGGAAAGGAAGGATTTCCATCTACAAGTCGCTCTTGAGCTGCAACAATATTGATCTTATTGTGAATTATTGGTTATGAAAAAAAGGTCAGAAATTCCGGGAGCTTAGTTAGGTACATACGCACTCACCTTATAGTCTGGACCTCGAAAAAAGTGATTACTATGTATTTGCTCATGGAAAATGATTTTCAAGAAAAGCTTGTAAAAATCGACTATCTCCCTGTTTTTTTGAAATAATGACGAGGACGAGGAACGGCAAAAAATCGAAATCGGATCATTCTGTGTTGTATAAAACCACCAATTTAATGAAGAAATAATTTAATTATTTTTACTATACCTAGTAAAAGAATAATTGCATGTGTAAATTATTATAAAACAACTGTAGGACATATTTTTTCAAGAGCAAAATTAGTAAATAACAAATCAACATATATATTTCTAGCTAATACCAAAACAAAACAAACAAATACCATGTATGTATATATGAAAGCACTACAGCTAAATATAATTTAAAAGAATTTTCAAAAGTTCGCTTCTAAGGCTATACTCCATATTGATCACTATCAACGTTAATTGAACATTTAAACCATAAAATACGATTTTACTTGTGTGATTACTGAAATGAGGGCAACACATGTTGTGGCATGTGACCTAAATCTCAGTTCATTTGAATGGACAAAGAAATGAAAATTTATTTGGAGCTTTCCCCTTCAAATTGTTGATAGTTATTTTTTTGGGAAATCTTAGGCTGAAATTTTTTTATTAAAAAAAATCTTAACGCGCGATCAGTTTTCTAAGTTAAGCGCAAATGAGATATTAGAACCATATATATATAGGTATACGAATATAAGACAAACGAAAAGCCTTCAAACATTTTTTTTCTGAGTTCAGTGCCACTCGCTTACAAAAAAACAAGAATAAACCATAATGCAAACGCTTCCACTCTTATAACATGTACTGATATATGCATATTGCTATCACTATATAATATACAATAATATATAAATTTATACATACAAGTGCAGAAGTATCTGAACACAATATATAAAGTAGCTGAGTCTTGCTGATTGCATTTGCAACTCTGTATGAGTTCAATTCAATTTTTTATTAAGATAATTGGATTTGTAGACTATTTAAATGCCTTTTAGTTAAATTCTTAAAACTGTAATGTAAATTTTCAGACATTGATAACTCAAACTGAACGTTTAATTTGCATTGAAATTAAATAAAAACGAGAAATGTTAATTTTGGCTGCATCGCAGCTATAATACTCTTCAAAAATAAAAAAAAAAAGTTTTCCATACAAGATCTTGATCGGTCAGTTTTTATCGGTCAGTTTGTATGGCATCCAAATGCTATAGTAGTCCGATATCGGCGATTTCGACAAATAAGCAGCCTCTGGGGGAGAACAGGGAGAACCTTGTTTGAAAGAAGCTTTAAGAAAGTACAAAGATCAAAAACCCATTTGGTGTCAGAAAAATGTTCAGGAATTTAACGCAAATAAGAAATAATCATCTTTAAGGAACTTTTTATCATGTATGGTCCTTTAAAGCCCTCGTGCAAATTGCGCATATTTGGTATTTATCTTTACTTTATTTGAGCTTGACGCTGACTGCACAATGTAATATTAAACATATATTAATCTCACATTTTATGTTTATTAAATTTAATTAATACGATATGCAGTTACTCATAAATATCTTCTCATTCACGGCATGCATTTGAGTTATATGCGCATTCATATATTATAAAGCAAAAAAATTAAGATATGATTTATATGTTTATATGGATTTGAAATTAATTCATTATCGTGCCGTGCAGCTCAGACGCTTGTTGGCGACATTGAACTCACCTGCTTTGTCGGTGATTGGTACTTGAATAGGCTTCGTTTCGCTGCTGGCGTGTAGGTGTTCTCATTACGCTCATCGCTAACCGCCTTAACGTCCTCGATGGCGGTGCCAAGAAGTTCGTTCTTTAATAGACAGGAATATGCTAAGCTATCACGTGCAGATTCACCGCAGTCGCGTTGCTTTTTACTCGTCTGCGGCGAGTTCTCATTCGATTTATTTATGGATGCGAAATTTGTTTGCCAATTGTTGTTGGCCCTGTGGAAGAAATGGTAATTAAAATGAAAGGTAATTAGAATTAAAGAAATAATACTTAAATATACACTAATAGCTAAGCACTGTTAAACCTAATGAAAAGTAAAAACAAATAAAAACTAAAATAAAAAAAAAACTAAAATTAAAAAAAAAACTAAAATTAAAAAAAAAAAATTAAAATTTCAGTAAGTTTCAAATGATTCATTTTTAATCCACGAATTGAAAAACGGTAAATCTACTTCCGCTGCACACAAATTTTATTTTCAGTTATACCTAATTTATATTTCCTTGTAGCATTTTTTTCTTTCTCAATTATTGTCTTTCACAAAATTCTTACGCACGTCAATAATTTGACCCTATGCTACGCACAGGTGTGATTATTGCACTCCAATACCTCTTCACCGCCGTCTCCGTATGCATGCTTTCTTCCAAACAGTTTTGGTTTTGGATAATTTATTGAAGGTGGAAGCACAGTGTATCAAATAAGCTTGTGCCAATGCGGCTTGAATTCAAAATTAGCTGATGATTTAATTTAAAATATTTACCAAAAGGTGAATGGGAAGGTGGATGGTCAAAATAAAAAAAAATAAAAAAAAATAAAAAAATTATATGAATTTAATATGCATGTTTGCATGTGTGCAGTCAGTGCTGTGTTGGTTCGACGAAAAACGCGATTCAGCCGTATTAACATTGCAAATGAAAATATGTTGGCCCGGCGTGGTAAAGGAAAAGCGCTTTAAATTATGCTAAAATCAGCTAATGCGATATTTTCTTCATATTTCCGTTTTATAAATATGATAAGTGCATTAAATATATTATATTTGGATATAATTCTTATAAGTTAAATTGAGTCAGCAGTTTAAGGCTTCAATTTAATTCAGTGGCATTGCAGTTTTTTGTTTTTCTTTTCGCCACTTCACATTATTCGCGTTCCGCACTGCACGTTTTGCATGTTGTGGCAAAATTTTAAGCATTTGTTGGCAATAAATATGTATCTGTGCATGTTGGCATGAAATATTAATATTATTAAAAGGCTAATGAATTTGTGCAGTGTTTGACTCAAAGTTACCTTGCAATTACCAAGGTAATGTGCATTTGATTTTAATTAAAATCTTTGTCACATTTATTTCAAATTAAATAGAACTCTGGGTATGCATATCAAGTGAAGTTCAATTTTTTATTATTTTTAATAAAAAAAACATTAATTTCTGTTGCACCGAAACTATAAAATTCATATAAAAACACATATAAAAAAATTTGTCACACAAGAAGTTGATTTTGATAGCAATAAAATTATAACGCCTTGACGGTAATCACTGCATTTTTCTATTATATTTTCAATTGCTCTATTTATCTAAGGCACAAAACACCCGGCAATGGCCTAATTTTATAAAACTAAAAATTTTTCTGAACTAAATTTTGTAGTATCGACACATGATACATAGTACTACTGTGTCCAAAAATAAGGTGATTTGAATTTAAACTACGCGCGTCGAAGGATTTGGAGAATTATTTTTTTTTAAGTTCGTAGAACTGTCAGTCACATTTATGTAAAATTTCATGTCCATATATTCCTTAGTGTTTGAGATACGTGTCGTTTCGTGAGCTGCTAAAAGTGAGTTTTTCGTTTTTTGCGATGTCGAAATTTGTTGAGCAAAGAATTTGCATAAAATTTTGTTTACGGAATCAATTTTCTGCTGCGGATACGTTGAGGATGGTGCAGAAATATGGTGATGAGGCTATGTCTAAAAAAAATGTTTACAAGTGGTATAGTGAGTTCCAAGCCGGCCGTAAACGTGTCGAAGACGAAGAGCGTGCAGGGCGACCATCAACCTCAACCGACGAAGCTCACGCTCAACAAATCAAAGATTTGGTGTTGAAAAATCGTCAAATCGTCGATTAACCATTAGAGACCTTGCTGATGAAGTTGGCATATCGAAAGGCTCAGCCAATACCATTTTGAAGGATGTTTTGAGCCCCAAGCGCGTCAAATCTCGGCTGGTACCGAAAACATTGAATTGTTTGGAAAAAAGGCGTCGTGTTGAAGTGTGTGAAACGATGCTTTCCGACTACCAGGGTGTCATGAAATGCATTATAACTGGCGATGAGACTTGGATCTATGCCTACGACCCCGAAACAACCGATCAATCGAGCGAAAATCGTGCCAAAAGAGAGCCGAGACAAAAAAAATCGCGCCAAAGTCGCTCAAAAATCAAGATCACGTTGACTGTTTTCTTCGATTATCGTGGTGTTGTGCATTATGAATTCCTTCCAACCGGTCAAACAGTCAACAAGGAATATTATTTGAACGTTATGCGTCGTTTGCGTAACGCTATTCGCCTAAAACGGCCGGAATTGTGGAAAGACAATTCTTGGTTTTTACATCACGATAATGCACCATCCCACACTGCCCTCGTAATTCGTGATCATTTCGCCAAAAACTCAACCCATAACGTTCCGCAACCACCGTATTCACCTGATCTGGCGCCATGCGACTTCTGGCTGTTCACTAAGCTCAAAAAACCGCTCCGGGGACACCGTTTTTATACGATAGAGGAGATTCAAGCCGCAGCGAAGACGGAACTGAAGGCCATCCCGGAAAGTGACTACAACCAGTGTTTCGAAGACTGGAAAATCCGTTGGCATAAGTGCATTGCATCGGGAGGGGATTATTTTGAAGGGGATGAAATTGATTTGGAAGAATAAATAAAGAATTTTCAAAATAAATACAATGTCACCTTATTTTTTGGGCACAGTAGTATAACTTCTACAACTCTTGAGGACTTATGTTGAAATTTGAGCTAAAAGCCGAAAACAGTAGCGTCTAACAAACATGACAAAATATGTTTAATTGCATATTTTTTCAAAAACACATAACAAATAATATTGGAACATGCTTTGCTTTATTCTGTTGCGGTCGTATTGAGCAACTCAAAAACTTCCGGGTAGGTCGCTGAAGCGTAGATTTCCTGCTTACAAGTGTGCATGGCAGTCAAGCGTTTATAGTATACATATGTATGTATGTAAGTCGTTGTAATTGTATACGTGTAAAAGCAGTTAGCAGTTAAATCTACAGACCCGTCAGCCAAAGCAGTCAGTGGTTAATGACGAAAACAGTTAAAATTGCTCGACCAACAGCAATATGACGATGTGAAAAAGTGGAAAATGTGCATGTAAGCAACGAACCGGTAAGCCTTGTTAATACCACGGCATTCTATATAAACTCCACTTATGCACGCTTGTATGTACCACAAATTTATATAGACATAGACACAATTGTATGTGTATTTGTTGTGGTATGTAGCACAGAAAAGTAGAAAATGAAAATAGTAAACGGGGAAATTAAATTTCTCAACACTTTATTGTGTTTACTCTTTGAGACTTTACGAGATCGTTGAACCTGACGCAGTTGTGCTATTTCATAAAGTTACAAGTCACTATGAATGCGCATGGGTGTGTAATCCGAAACAGAACGATAGACGGATATGTATTTACCACAAATGGGAAATTGAATTTGCGTTTGGTAAATCTATCGCCCATTAAAATTTGGTTTTCCTGAGGCCACAAGAACTTGTGTTTAAAGTGACATGTATAGCTTGGTAAGAATTTCCCGCGTATTCATGCGAGATTTACATAAAAAAAAACTAAATTATCGCGTTACCACAGAATATGTATAGTACATATATACATGTTTTTACTATGTATAGTATGTTTATAGAAAATTTCACAAAAATATATTGATAACGCAGTGAAGAAAAGATTTCACGAAAGAGTCAGTAATCTGATTTTTTATAAGACAACATACATACATACATATATATGTGCATACGTTGTTGAACAAGAACTTTTAAAATTTCCTCATTATAATGGGTTGTCAAAAAGTCTTGCGTGAATCAATTCGTGTGGCACCCATACATCGAGCTTCTTAGAGACTCCAAGCTCCAAGCGCCAACTAGCGAATACCGCAAGACTTTTTTGACAACCTAATATTTGGAATTCTCTGCCTAATGTAGATTTTTATTACGTCAAATTCATTGACAGTTGTAGTTAAATCAAATAAATCAGCTGTTATTTAATTTTTATAGAAATTTATGTTGACAACCTAGTGAAAAAATCAAATTTGTGCTTGTCAATCTAATTGGCATGGTACATCAGTCCAATTGAGATTGATTACATTTTAACAATTTTTCTCGGTGTAGTGGAAACACATAAATATCGAAATTGTATTATTTTCAATTTTGTCAAGTTTTTTGTCATTGAATTTAAAGCATAACTTTAAAAAAATAGCGGCAAAGTTTTAGTTGTTGTTGTTGCAGCGTCAGAAAACATTCTTGAAGTAATTTCAAGGGATGGTGTCGAGTTGACAGTTCTTGGCTGGATAAAAATCCCGCTCTGTTTGAGTTACTTAGACTCGACTGTTGTAGGAACGATGGAATAGTCAATAATAGTACTATTGTATATTTTGTGTCTAATAAGGGGGCAGCCTTCAAAAAATCGATTTTTGGTTTTGCTTAAATCTCTTTAAAAATAATTTAAGAATATGCCCAAAAGTTTTAGATGGGAATTCGAAATATTTTCGAAGCTAGAAGGGAAATAGTGACCGAGCGTCTAGCAGATATATGAGCGATTGGGAGAAAACTTTGACGCGCGATTTCTCGGTTTTTAATTTTTACGATTATTCTTAATTGACGGGCAGGATAGAAAAAAACTAAACGTCATATGGAATTGGGGCAAAGTTTATTATCTTTGGCATTAAATTATGTTCCATTTAAATTAAAAAATAACTAAGAAAAGTCAAGTTTGAACATATTTTTAAACAACATAAAGTAAAATTTTTTTGGTCAAAAACCACTTTTTTTATTTTAAAAAAAATTTATAAAATTTTACTTTTTTTGAAACTTTTTTAGTTTAACTAGAAGATAAATTATTAAAAAATATGTATCTCTTTGAATTTTTTGTTTCCGATAGAAATTGCGACCTGCATCCTGCCCGCCGTCCGACAAATGCACAGGCGAGATGCATCGGGCAATATACAAAATATGTGAATGATGTTTAGATATATGTATAACTATAAACCATAGAAAATTTCGATTTAATAACTTATTTCTTTCGCTCACGAAAAAATTCTCAAAAAAAATCTCAAAAAAATCGAATTTTTGAAGCCTCTAAAGCAGGCTCCTCCCTTAAAAAATGCGTAAAAGAGCAAACAAAATTTCAAACGTTTGTTTAAGGGTTATATACACTTGTGTGGGTTGGAAAAATCTATATTTTTTTTATAGCATTTTCTTAAAGTATATCGTTTTAAGATTATTTCTTCCAAATTTCATAAAGATCTGAGCCCTAGAACCAAAGTTATAGCTCTCAAGAGCGCGCTTCTCCATGTGCCCCCGAGAAGTGTCGACCGCTCGTTTGCGATTATCTCAAAATTATGTTTTTTAAAAAGTACCGTTGCGGTGAGCAAGGTTTCTCAAGAACCATGTGACTGGTTATTTGAAACCTGCAATATCTCATGCTTGATCGAAAACCGATTTTTTTTTTTTTTTTCATTTCAAAAAATAAGTGTATACATATATGTACATAACCCCTTAAATTAGATTTTTAAAGGGATGTAAAATATTTCTCTCAATTTATTGTCTAATTCAAACCGATATTTATGTACATCTAAAATTTTATTACATTTTAAAATTTATTTTACATTAATGCTTGAACACTCACCTGCATGGTATGAATCTGTCGAGCGATGTTGATGTGGAGGCTGCTTCAAAGGAGTTGAAAAGATTTCGAGCGACCGGACTGCAATGTTTCAGTATACGTTTCTCATAATCAGGACTGAACATTTTCCAAAATTATATATTTTGAAGTTTCTTTGCGATTTATATAGTTGTCAAAAGGAATGTTTAAAAATATATGGGATTTCTTAGCAGATTTAAATACGCACGCACAGATCTACATACATATGTATTTGTATTTATGTATGTTTGTATAAGCTTGATGTAGTAAACCACAATAAATTCCAATAAACTTCAATTTGAAATATATAAATATATAAGTTTATACATATATATTTGGAATTAAATCACACACATGAAATATATTTAGATTTTGATGACGCAGCCAAAAGTGACTTGTTATGCGTGAGACCGATCTGAAAAGAAAGAAATTCAAAGTTTAGATATTTTCGAGATATTAATCATTAATTTACAAACTACTTCATACATATGCATGTAAATTATAGAAAATGGTTATTAGAATTAACGGCAGGTAAATCCATTTATCAAAGTCACATATTTAAGTCAGCTTAAATAAATGTGTTCAGCCACGAGGTCTACATGTTGTTTGGAGTGTTTTTTTTGTTACAAAAGTTATAATGACAGCACGTTCTCCACGTTTTCTTCGGCTTTGGTGCGAGTAGGCGACACCTTACGTGCAAGAAAGAAAATATCGAAAAGCTGCTAACATATAGGTGTGTAGGTAAGTGCGCTCATACATATTTACGGTGGCTTGCCACGAGTTTTGTACAAATATAAATATATTTAGTAATGTACATATGTATGTATGTATGTACATAGGTGAGACAGCGAGAGCGAACCACGTACTAAACAAACTCTACTTTGACAATCATTCAAGATCACTCGTGGTCACACTAATCACAGCACTTTAATTCGTAGTGAGAATTGTAGAAATCATGTGTTGAATTTTTAATTATGTAAAAAGCTTGCACTCATGTTTTATATTAGTCTAAGACAATTTTCAGCAAAGGGGAATGTGATCAAGTACATACGACATACATACATATATATGTATGTGTGTATGTTATACAAGTGTAAACCTAGTGTGATTGTTTAAAAAGCGGTTCTTTAAAGAATGTAAATAGAGTACCAAAGTTTCCTACTTCTTAAACAGTTATATAGTAATTATAGTTTATAATTTGTTGCTAGCTTATAGCAACAAATATTTCATAATACAGTTTTGTTATTCTAAATTTTAGTTTTTGGAGATTTTATCATAAGCACAGCAACTTAATACAAAAATAAACCCCATTCAAAAAAAAAAAAAATTTCAAAAAATAAAAACAAAAAATTTCAAAAATAAAAAAATTATATAGTGAAGTTTTAGTTAGGGGAACAAATTTGAATTCGATTTTCGTTTAATTGGATTTCCCACTAACAGATTCCACAATCATCGAAAATGTTAAAGATGTGTTTTAGGGAGTCAGCTTTAACACGAACTCAAGTATTTGAGTGGCACTAAGCTTTCGTTGAAAGTTGTGAAGTCATCGAGAAAAGTTCAAGTGTTTGAAAATCGTAGTGTGGACATCAAAGAGGTAGCAGAGGTTCTCCACATCTTTATGAATCGACTCAACACAATTTGGTGAATATTTTGGATATAAAGCGTGTCAGTGCCAGACTTATGCTAAAAGAGCTAAGCCTTTTGGAGAAAAACGACGTTGAGTTGAGTAGTAGTATCTGAAGATTTATGAAACGTTATTACTGGTGATGAGACGTAAGTCTAACAATCTAGCGGAAAGCGCTCCGAAAAAAAAAACAAAAAAAAAATTGCTGAAGGTACTGAAGGCACTTCTAAGTGAGGCTATAAAATTGTATGGAAAATTTGGATGGCGTTGGCATACTTGTCTTAGCTAAGGATCCTCTTTTGAAGGAGATGTAAAAGATTCCAATTAAAGTATGAAAACAGTTCTTTTTAGTCATTCCGGGTCAAATTTGATCTGGATCCAATACAAGCCAATATATATATATGTACATATACTGTACGTAAAGTTGAACCAGACAAAATATTTGTTAGAAAAATGAAAATCATTATACATGCATACATACATACATAGATATGTTGTACGTGGAAGTTGCGGGTAGAGTCAACTCTAGGGGTTGGAACAGTTTTGTTGGATTTGGACAATTTGTCATAAGATGGCAACACAAAAGACATTATTCGTGCAAAGTTTTATCCCGTTATATTAATTGCTTCTTGATTTCTAAACTGGAAAGGAAAGAGTAAAATGGAATTTAAAATTGTATTATGTGGGAAGTAGGAAGTGAGCGTAGTTTCAATCCGATTTCGTTCATTTCCGCACTATTATATTTAATGTCTCTGGCATCTTAGGTATTAATTTATCGCTTTCAGTAGTTTTTTTGTCTACGAGATATGTTCCTTAAATCTACTAGAGGTCAGACCACGCCCATTTTTTTCAAACTTTTCAGTCCAAGATTGTTGAATTCTCGGAAAATTTCGTTTTTCGATACTTTAAATTTTTGTAAGTTTTTAAAAAAGGAAAAAAGTTAAGTTAAAAATAAAATTGATTATTTGTATATTATTTTAATTACAATTAGGGGGTTATATGGGTTTACGGGTTCAAAAAGTTTTAGTCTTATTAAACTCTGCAGCACCTCTAGAATATTGTCCTAAATTTTCAAGTTGATCAGAGTAATAGTTGCGGAGATACTATGAGGACTTGTGCGCTCGAGGCTTAGCCTTAAAGACTTGAGCGAAGGACTATTTGAAATTTTTTTTTTCGATTACAACTATTTAAAAAAAAAATTACTAACATTTTTTACTGAAATTTTCATTTTTTTGTACAAATTTCTGCCAAAAATCAAATTTTCCTTCGTAGAAGTTCTAAGTTAAGGTTTTTCTTTCTCTTCGCCGGAAATGACGACGCAATGGCCGAGTTTAAAATATTTATTTCCAAAAATTTCAGAATTTCTTTGATAGTGGTGTATTTTTGTAACAGTAAAAAATTCTAATAATAAATTTTATTTTGTACATGAAAAAAATTGTTGAAAAAATTATTTTTTTTTTCCGAGAAAATTCATGTACCCTTAAAAACCTCAAAATTTAATGGTCGCATGATAATACTAAATTATTTAAGGACTACACAATATAACATTGCTCCTTAATGTTATTCTAAAATCTAAACCGCAGCCAAAATTCTTTCAGTTAATTTTGGAACCTTATCATAATAATAATATATTTCACTTCTGTCACTCTATTTGTTGCATTGTATTCACTTGTGTACATACATATATATAAAATAATTTGCTTTACGTTCATAAAAACCAATGCATATGCTGACTATCACCCTGAAACAATTCAGTGTATTCCACTTACCTAATAACAGGTTACTTTTTTGTGTTCACTGATAATTTGGTTCATCACCACACGCATATATGTACATACATTATACCACACTAAAAGCTAACTGATAACGTTTGCCATATCTTTGGAAACGTACTCAAATATGGGAATTATTAAACCGATAGAAAAATGTTATTGTTATTTTTATTTTTAATGCCAGTATGAATAACGTGACTTTAGAAAATGAGAAAAAAATTTTAGAAAAAATGGTCACAATGTTTCAACAAAAACCTTGCCGTTGCGTTAACTTTAAATATATGTATAAAAACACACAATTTTTAAACGAGACACAAATACTAACACATTATTAATATTTTTTAAAAGTAACGACTGAACGTAAACAATGTCAGATGGAGTTTTTCATTTTATTTGAAGAACGGCACCGCCGAGCTACTATGACTTTTATTGACAACTGAAGTGGAAATTAGTCAGTAGACTTATAACTATTAAAAACCTGCATAAATATCTACCATATATGTATGTATGTATATGCAATATATGTGATAATGCTACATAAGCACATTGTTATAATCCTCTATGTACATAGCATATTCTTACCTATTTGTTTTATAAATGGGGGCGTTTACTTATCTACTGCAATTTATTGCCTGCTGTACTTTGTCGTTTACATAGGTAACACTTGTTTATGCATACTATGTGGCTACAAAGCAAATCTATTCACACTTGAGTACATACCGATGCGTACGTAAATATGTAAATATGTATCTTTATACCTATGAAATGTCTATGTAAATAATCAAACAATATAGATTTGTCAATCAGAAAACAATTGCAGCGAACAAAAGTCGCTATCAGTAGTGATGACGTCAAATGGAAAACATTTTCTCATACATACATATGTATGTACATACGTGTACGTCTGCATGAATATATTGCTATAAATAAAGTATAGCATGTGGGCATTTTAATGCATCTGATAACAATGCTAAAAAGTCAAACGAATTTTATAAATGTATGCATGAGTGTGGGTCTTTGTGTAAGTTATTTAGAATATACATACGTACATTTGTACACATGCATTTTTAATACTTTGATTTTGTAAGCAGTTAAATTTATTTTAATGTCACTAATCATTTCGGCATTTGAAATTTGGTAAACAGAAAAACATGTGTTTACTTATATCTATGTATGTACATATGTATGTACATTTACATTGTTAGGGCGGCGGTGCCAGGGAATGGGAAGTGATAGCAGGTATAGCCATAAATTGGGCTTTGGAAGTAATAAATAAACATTCATAAAAGTAATATTCTTATACAAACATTAAGAGGGAAAAATAATGAGTAAAAGCATATAAATGTAAGATCAAAATGAAAGGTTATAAATGCAATAACAAAGTATTAAAAAAATAATAAAAAACATGGCAAATGATCGTAACCGATGATAAGCTTAAGAAATAATATTATTGAAAAGTTTTTCTTTTTTAAAATACAAACTGTAAAAAAATTATTTGGTTTTACATGACTAAAATTTCTTTGCGTGCTTTAATATGTATGTATATACGGTGCAGTTCCTCATAATCGGACACCCACCGTCGCAGTTTTTGTCCGGCTAAGGGAGCTGTCCATATATAGGGGCGTGACAAAAAGTAGTAATTTAAATGCATTCTTAGAGAAGCTGCAACTGAAAACCATATTTGAAATAAACTAATAAATGCGAGTGAATGAATGATAATTAACCCCTAAGTTTCCGTTGAGCCACCGCGAACCAGGCGGCCCCGGCGTAAGACAATTTCTTTGTGTTCTATTCTTAAAAAAACTGTCAATATTTAGGACTTTAAAAAGCGGGAACTATAAATTGGTCACAATTTGATTGACAAATTTTATAAAGTACGGTCCTTTTATCACAGATAATATGAACGAAATATTACCGAAATTGTGTGGGTGTCTGATCATTGGAACGTTCTCATGTCCGGATATACAAACTGCTTTTGTTCTTTCAGTTCAGAGGAAAACGTTGTGTTCATGAAATTTGTCCATTTATGGAAGATATTCGGCTATGAGGACTGGGGGCACAATTCCGATTTCTTTGGCGCCGCGATTTGAAGGTACCGTTGGAAAGAGGAAGTCCTCCTGATTAAAAAACATATAAGGTTATAGGGTCCGCAAACGCTTAGTTTAGGAGATATTCGGCTTTAAAGTTCAAAAATTCGCAAAATTGGACCATTTCAAGGAGCTATTTCACCACATTAAACACACTTTTTTCAAATTTTTCACTTCAAATTAATTAAATTGCACTATAATCTTTTAAATAAATCAACATTTTACTCTTTTAGCAGGTTTTTTACCTAAAAAATCTTCATTTTAAAAATTACATTTTACACTTATTTCAACCTCATTTGTTTACTAAAAATTACGACGAAATGGAGCGCTGCCATGTGATGTTAAGGCAATTCGCTGAAATTCCTCTTTTTCCCAAAAATTCCTCTATTCATGCATATAGATATTTTCCTTTTTAAAATTATTAAGCAAATAAGTAACATTATGTACATATATTAGTAATATTATATAATAATATTATATATACATATGTATAAGTAATATTGTATAATAATATTACGTAATAAAGTGTACAGTACATGGGTACAGTACGAAAACTCAAATTTTGTTTCAATATGAGTGCATGATAACCGAAAAATATAACCACTTCATACACAAAACTCATATTATAAATATAATAATATATATATTGTCGTCTAAAATACAAACCAATGTATCATCAAAAATAAATGGAAATCGCTGACAGATATAATAACCAAAATTTATCCATTTTATAACGAAAACTTAAATTTTATTTCAATATTGGTTATAAAGTGGTTATATTTTTTGGTTATTACGCAGTCATATTGAAACAAAATTTGAGTTTTGGATATAAAGTAGTTATATTTTTTGGTTATTATGCACTCAAACTCATGTTTTAAATATAATAATATATATATTGTCACCTAAAATACAAACCAATGTATCATTAAAAATAAATGGAAATCGCTGACAGATATAATAACCAAAATTTACCATTTTATAACGAAAACTTAAATTTTGAGTGCATAATAACCATAAATTATAACCACTTTATACCAAAAAGTCAAGATATTTTTTTATTTTCAACGCAGAAAGGGGTACTACGCGAAAGTACTTCAGTCACCCCGGGTATTCGCTCGGCCAGGGTTATTTTTTTAAAGCGCGGCCGAAGGCCGCCAACGCAGAAAGGAGTACTATGCGAAAGTACTTCAGTCACCCCGGGTATTCGCTCGGCCAGGGTTATTTTTTTAAAGCGCGGCCGAAGGCCGCCAACGCAGAAAGGAGTACTATGCGAAAGTGCTTCAGTCACACCGGGTATTCGCTTGGCCAGGGTTATTTTTTTAAAGCGCGGCCGAAGGCCGCCAACGCAGAAAGGAGTACTATGCGAAAGTGCTTCAGTCACACCGGGTATTCGCTTGGCCAGGGTTATTTTTTTAAAGCGCGGCCGAAGGCCGCCAACGCAGAAAGGAGTACTATGCGAAAGTACTTCAGTCACCCCGGGTATTCGCTCGGCCAGGGTTATTTTTTTTAAAGCGCGGCCGAAGGCCGCCAACGCAGAAAGGAGTACTATGCGAAATTACTTCAGTCGCCCCGGGTATTCGCTCGGCCAGGGTTATTTTTTTAAAGCGCGGCCGAAGGCCGCCAACGCAGAAAGGAGTACTATGCGAAAGTACTTCAGTCACCCCGGGTATTCGCTCGGCCAAGGTTATTTTTTTAAAGCGCGGCCGAAGGCCGCCAACGCAGAAAGGAGTACTATGCGAAAGTGCTTCAGTCACACCGGGTATTCGCTTGGCCAGGATTATTTTTTTAAAGCGCGGCCGAAGGCCGCCAACGCAGAAAGGAGTACTATGCGAAAGTGCTTCAGTCACACCGGGTATTCGCTTGGCCAGGGTTATTTTTTTAAAGCGCGGCCGAAGGCCGCCAACGCAGAAAGGAGTACTATGCGAAAGTACTTCAGTCACCCCGGGTATTCGCTCGGCCAGGGTTATTTTTTTAAAGCGCGGCCGAAGGCCGCCAACGCAGAAAGGAGTACTATGCGAAAGTACTTCAGTCACCCCGGGTATTCGCTCGGCCAGGGTTATTTTTTTAAAGCGCGGCCGAAGGCCGCCAACGCAGAAAGGAGCACTATGCGAAAGTACTTCAGTCACGCCGGGTATTCGCTTGGCCAGGGTTATTTTTTTAAAGCGCGGCCGAAGGCCGCCAACGCAGAAAGGAGTACTATGCGAAAGTACTTCAGTCACACCCGGTATTCGCTCGGCCAGGGTTATTTTTTTAAAGCGCGGCCGAAGGCCGCCAACGCAGAAAGGAGTACTATGCGAAAGTACTTCAGTCACCCCGGGTATTCGCTCGGCCAGGGTTATTTTTTTAGAGCGCGGCCGAAGGCCGCTAACGCAGAAAGGAGTACTATGCGAAAGTACTTCAGCCACCCGGGTATTCGCTCGTAATATTATAATATTATCACACGATTTTACTTATCTGTGTTTATTAAATATAAATCACATATTATTCATATATTCATATATGTATGAATGTATAATATGTATGTATATGCAAAAGTGTTCACATATTCAATTTTAGCTTGAAAAATCTTCTTTATAGTTTTATATAGTTAATAAAGAAAAAAGAATCGCTCGAAAGTACAAACAAAGAAAACGCTGTGAAACGCTAAAAAATTCTTCACTTCTGGTTTTTAAGGTGTGGCAACGCTGGTTTTCCTCGTAAATATAAACACTCTAAACTTTGCAGCCATAAATTTGGTAAACGATTTTAAATTACTAAATTTGGATGAAAAATTACAAAATAAAAGTGAAAAGTGAACTTGTTTCAATATTAGGAGTGTATATTTCAATATAGTGAGTGAAAAACGTGAAAATATTCTGTGAAACATGGAGAAATAACATGTTTTCTTAGGGCAATTTTTGAATTTTTAAACGTGAATATTTCAAAAAATATTAGTTATTTTTATGTTATTTTTGGATATTCCTCCTCTGGAGAAGCTCCCCTATCCGTACATACCCCATTTATACCGAAATTCGGTTTTTTTACCCCTCCGCCAAAGTAATCGGAATCGTGCCGGACTGGGGAATTTCACATAGGATATATTATTTTACGAATGACACAAATAAAATATAAAAAAAGAAAAGCGTTGAATTCGATATCGGCGATTGTAACAAATGAGCTGCAAACAATTCCTCAAATTTCACTGTTTCACTTATTAACAATGTTTCGCGAGCAAAATAATGGCAGTACTGAGGATACTTATATGTATAATTTTTATATATACTATTTATTTATTTCAGTTATGTTTCTAAATTATACTTTTTTACATTTTATAGAAATTATAAGGAAAACAGCATATTTTTTTATTAATAAGGAGCACTTTTAACTCAATATTAATATGGCAATACATGCAGAGGCGAAGAACGATCGAAAGGAAAAACACAAATAAACAATTTTTTTGCCTTATCGATCCGGTTGCTGTACAAACAACCCTTACCTGGACTCACTTTTCGCTTTCAACCCACCTCTCGCGTTAGTTACAACTGCAGCAATAATCCGCATACACCCCCTTTGGTTTAGGTTTGCTTGTCTAATTTTTTTACGATTTTCTTACGTTTCATAAACAAACGAGAACAGGGCTGATAGTTCATTCACTCTACATTTATATACAGTTTTTGATTTATTTTTAACACGTTCCCTTTGAAATGTACGGTTTGCTTAAACTTCACTGCATATAAGTCACTTTTTTGGACAAAATATATGTAGGCATACGTATGACACTACTGTGGAAAATCGAGAAAATATCCCCCAAGCACTAGCTTTTCCACGGATGCGCGTTCAATTTTCTTCGTTTGGTTTCGTTCGCGACGTTTATACAATCGGTTTTATAAGAGAATACTGTACGAACTTATGTTTTCACACTAAATAATAAATTAATCAAATTTCACAAACCGAATTGTTTCCCGTATGTTTATGGTTTTCAGAAATTTTCTAATTGATAAAAACTACGAGACACGAACGAAGCGGCAGAAACTTAACAAATGTAGACAAATCGTTGGATTTTTTGTCTCTTCTTGAACTACTCCGCTTTTGGCTGTCAATTTATTGACAGTTACGAAATGTTTTTGTGTTGGTGAGATGAGAGCACTTTTTGAAACCTCTTTTAGTACAACTGACATTTGAACATTCATTGTGAATGGCTGCACAGAGTCGCAATGGGTATTATTTTTCTTACCAAATAATCAAACAATATGTCCAATCAGACTGTGGTGAATATGTACAAACAAATAAATTTGAGGTAATTGCTTTAACACCAATTTATATAAGTTAAATAAATTCAATATTCAAATGCTGTTTTCAACGGTCTAAAACTGGTCTAGGAAAATTTCCATCAAAAACTGATATTATAAATACCTTGACAATTTAGTTTATTGACGAATTCTGTGCCAATAAGGTGGCATTTGAATTTAAACTGCGCGCGTGGAAGGATTTGGAGAATTATTTTCTTTTTTTAGGTTGGTAGTACTTTCAGCTTGTAGTTTGACATTTATGTCAAATTTCATGTCAAAATATTTATTAGTGTTTGAGATACGTGTCGTTTTGTGAGCTGCTAAAAGTGAGTTTTTCGTTTTTTGCGATGTCGAAATTTGTTGAGCAAAAAGTTTGTATTAAATTTTGTTTACGGAACGAATTTTCTGCTGCGGATACGTTGAGGATGGTGCAGAAAGCCTTTGGTGATGAGGCTATGTCTAAAAAAAATGTTTACAAATGGTATAGTGAGTTCCAAGCCGGCCGTGAACGTGTCGAAGACGAAGAGCGTCCAGGGCGACCATCAACCTCAACCGACTGAAGGCCATCCCGGAAAGTGACTACAACCAGTGTTTCGAAGATTGGAAAATCCGTTGGCATAAGTGCATTGCATCGGGAGGGGATTACTTTGAAGGGTATGAAATTGATTTGGAAGCATAAAGAATTTTCAAAATAAATACAATGTCACCTTATTTTTTGGGCACAGTAGTAAAACGTTTTCCGCTGAACATAATAAAAACTAGTTCCCATGGTCAACTTGATGTTTTATTTGTAAATGTAAACTGGATAGTAAATACCATAAAAATATTAATTATGTTCTCTTTACAAATAATTAAGTTCGTTTCGAAGCAATTTTATGTAAGTTTATATTTTGAATATTTATGCATACGTTTTGGAGTATATATTATATAATGTAAATTGTTAGCAAACATATTTTGGATCATTTTTCGGTTATTTAACCCTTTTAAACTTCATGCAATATCATATTTCGTAATGTCAAAAAATTGAATTCCTTTTTAACGAAGTCAAAAAACTTAAGGGTAATACAAGTTACAATTTTTGATAACATATATCTGACACTTGAGTATTCCCTGATATGCTTTGTAAATCTGCACCGCTCCTGTGCTCATTTGTCAAATAGTAGTACATTCGATACTATAACAAATTCATTCCTTCAATTTTCTAAGCAGCAAAATACTAATGAAAAACGTCCATGAAGGGAAAATGAGCCTGCTGTGGATTTAGCAAATCTATCAAGTAGCAAACTGTTCCAGCTACACCTTCATATAAGCTATGTGGTCGATCCGGAGTACGCGCACGATGTTTAAATTCTGAATCAGTTAACAATTCCATAAATTTCACGGCGCGGTAGTAATACTTGGGTTCGTTTGTTAAGCGATAGAGTAATAAGAAGACGTATCCGTTTCCAGCAACACCATGGCAAATGCCAGGCCCCTTACGTAAAAAACCTTTCTTCCACACCAAATCAGCGCAGCGGCGCAAAGCCTGCAAGTATTTATCCTCCTTAAATATTAGATATGCTTTAGCAAGTAAATATACTGCTCCAGGCGCACCATGACACCAATGCACTAGACGTTTTTCACGACCACTTTTTAAATCCTCCAATGCGACGGGAAAATTTCCCTCCGAATCTTGAAGCGTTAAAAAGAAATCTATTGAACGTTTTATGTCGCGTAATTCTGCACTGGGTGCAGATATTGGATCTGTACGAAACCAAGGGCTATCTAATAACATATGCAAAATAGCGCACACACCGTGAGCAGCACCTAAATATTCCGTTCCGTGGTACTGATACATTAGAGGCAATGGGGCGTTGGTCTTTTTAGCGTATTCTCTGCCGCTATTAATTATCATTTGACAAATAGATATTATGTCATCATCAGTTATTTTTTTCTCACAAAGTATATCATTAAGCCAATAACATCCAGAAAGAAAACCTGCTCGGCCTACCAGAACTTCATCGCAACCATATTTAGTATGCATAAATTCTTTGCTGGATGGTATACCAGACTTAAAGTTTGTCAAGTCATCGGATAATTCTTCCATATGTTTTAGATCATGGGAGATTGCTGCGGAAACAGCAAAAATTCCAGCATTTCCACACAAAAATGAATACCTTTCTGCCGAACGTTTTTTGTATCGATCTGCATTGCATTTAGCATTGCGAATAAAAGTTTCTGCATGTTCAAGTGCTGGATAGAGATCTTTAGTATTTTCCGACCTTGATAATTTCCAGAACATAAAGGCAATTCCAGCATTTCCTACGTATAAATCTCCTCTATGGTCTTCTTCCGCATTGCCTATTTGACAGCATTCCATGATTGCGTCTATATATGTGCAAATAAGATTTTTAACGTGTTCCTCATCCAGGACTATAGGAGTACTTTCTGGACTGATATAGTCGGGGAATGGGTTTTCCAAAAATCGTTTCTCCATGTTTATCTGTAAAAATAAATTTGAAAAAAATATTATATCGATCTGAATCTTGCACCCAGACGCTACACCCAAATTGCGTATGTATGCATGACAATATTCTGAAAATATTTTAATTTAATGATCTTTTGCTGACAGAAATTACCTTTTTTCAAAATTTAAATCTCTTTTCTAAGTGTCCACGATAAATATGTTTTTTAAGATTAATAATTTTTTGTTTATAATATTAGCACATCTGTTCTAAGCCGGTCGGTTTTTTGGTTGACCAATACTTTGACATTCACAATAATACAAAATTGAAACAAATAAGTCATTCACAGTCTGTTTCTAATCGCAGGTGGGTTCCGGTATATTAAAAAAAAAAATAATATAGTTAAAATTATCCTTATCACTTTTCAAAATTTATAAATATAATATTAAAATATAATAACAAATTTAATTTCTACCGATATACATCTATTCAAAAAAAAAGTCGCATTGCGATGTTAACCGATGAATATCAAAAGTTTTACATAATAACTCAATAACTATGTTCTCGCATGCAATTACTATGTTGTAAAATATTTTATTAATAAGATTCCATAAATTTGTATTGAGAGTACTGTTAATTACTTACATAAGAGCACATTCATACAAACGTATAAGTTTACCGCTGAAAATCTGTTCATAAGCTTCTAATTATGTTTATTGAAAATAATTAACGAAATACATTGTATACTGTTAAAGCGAGCTTTTTAGATTTTGTAATCAATCTTATCACGTCCGGTATCAATTATAGAGCTTAGCGACGACGATTTCCTCCACCACCCGCTAATATTGTTGCGATTCGAACAAATATATTAATCGTATCCATGTAAATCGACAGACATCTATAAACAATATTGTTTCGAAATAAAACCATTTCTTTTTATATTTTAACTATTAAATACTTACGCGTTTATAGGATCATATGGCTTTACAAAAATTTGTGGGTGGTTCTCCGCATATCGCACTATACGTTGTGTGTCATAAAGTAAAAACCCTCCGAAAAGGATTAATCCACCATAAAGGGACATCGATGCCAAACCTAAACCATATACATATAATTTTTCTCGAAAAGCTTTCGAAATTTTTACATACCCGCTCCTAAAGCTGTTGTCGGCGGTAGCCACATTGAAGCCAGGGATGATGCAAACACCAATCCAAGGCCTACTGCCAAAGGACCGCCCATATATAAAAATTTGTCACTCGGTGCACAAACTGCTACTGTCGAAAGTCCTCCTACAATGCCCGCGGTGTATAAAGCTGCCCTAGTAAGGATCGGTCCACCAAGGAAACACATTGGTGCAACTACAGCACCCAAAACAGCACAGTGCAAAGCCCAGGCTATTTGTTTCGGGCCAACACCAGGTTGGTATTCGATAGATTGGGTTAGAGCACCGGTACCGATCATAAGAGCAAATGTGCCTAACATGGACTAATAGACATTGTATTTAAAATTTTCCATTATTTATAAATACAAATTGATATTATAAAACTTACCATCCATCCACTCCTTGTTACTAGTGAAAGCAGTCGAGGTGAACGAAATACTGCCATGGCCGCACCTGCAGTAATAGCGCAGGATGCACCAAAGTAACCGTAGGTTGCGTGAATTCGATCGCGAACAAACTCCGGCCATAACCTTAAATAAAAAATATATATAAAATATAGCTACATATTTAATTCGGTTTTATATCTTACATTGAGTTAGTATATATACTTGGATCTTTATTTAATCCAAGACCATAGAAACATAATGCTCCAAGTCCTATTGCTGATGCACCGGCAGCTGCTCCCTTTCCAATAGAGTATGCTAAAAATATATAAAATACAGTACACCAATTGTTAAGAGTGTTAGTGTTTTACCATTTTCTGAAGGAGGGCCCATAAGCTTTTCCTTTAATGTTGGTGCACGCCCGGTTTCGCTTCGAGTATATGGACCGCGAGTTGGACCTCGAGCATAACTTCTCGATATATTTAAGTTATAAGATTTTAAGGAATTTTGAAGACGCGATTCTAAAGGACCACATCTTATTACATTGGATAGTGCCACTGTTTTCAATCCAGCCCGAACGGGCATAGTAGATAATGCAAAACGTAACAACATTTTTATATGATGAAATTTATTTGCTTATGAGGAAAATTAATTCGCAATTCGTTCAGTTACAATAATCAGTTCGCACTAAAACACAAGAAATATTTATAAAATTGTACTATTTGAAGGCTGTGAGTATATTACGTTTTATCTGACAAAGCTGTTTAACAAATATTTTTTTAGAATTTTCTCGATAGTGTCTGATTTTATTTGGTAAAATTTCGTAAATTTTGACAATTCGAGTTATTTACTATAGATGATACAATCGATAAATATATCGTTCACAATGGTTTTAAAATTTGTCAATAAAATGTCGATTTTGGTCAATGTACATGGGTATAAATAATGATGATTTTTGACATATTAATTATGAATTTGTTTGTTTTTAATATTTAAATTTCATAGAAAATTGCATTAAATAACGTTATTGAATTTCTAGACATACTGGAATGAATTAATCGTTATTAATTATTAAACAACTATCGTGAATGTGATATCGAAGAAGAACAATATTGATTGAAGAAAAAACAATTTTTTTATAAAGTATTTTTAATTTTTTAAAAATATTAAATATGCAATTAAATGAGAAAGTAACATTAAATTTCTTAAAATGTGGGGAAATTAAAACATCAAGGGTTGAAGGAAAGGAAAATTTTTACTTATATTGTAATTTCTGTGATTGTTTTGCAATTGGACATTTTTGTAATTCATGTAAACACCAAACATAAAGACGTGCATAAAAGTAATTTTTCAAAAGTAAGTCGCATAATATTTCTGGTATCCAATAAATAACTAAAATCACATTTCTAAACAGGAAATTGAAGATTCTTTGCAAACGCACATTCATGCTGATGAAATAACTTTTATCATTGATGATTGTGTACAAAGCATTTCTATAGAAGGTGACCATAGTTTAGAAAGTGATGGTATTGAGAGCATTGTGGAATTCGTAAGTAAAATAAATTCCAGAATGTAATAAATTATATAAAATGTGAAAAAGAATAAATGAACTTTTAGAAGAATCACACCTGGATTTGAACATGTTCTACAGAACAATATACAAAGGTTTAAAAACTGAAGATTTTGACAACAGGATCAAAATACATATAATTTTGATGAAGATAAAAATAAATTATTAACTTCAGCGATAATAACAGAATATGAGCCGCACCGATTGTTATGTGATAGCAAAGACTCTTTAGTCAAAAATCGGAAAAAACGCGAGGAAGCTTTAAAAGATATTACAACAATGTTAATCGCGCCTGCCAATCAAACTTTTGACTGAAAAATGATAAGTATCCAAATACGAAAAATGAGATGCGATATTCGAAGCGCATTGTTGAACGAAAATTAATCGGAATCCAGAAGAAAAATTCATAATCGTCTTTGGTACTTTGACGAGGTGCCATTCTTACATACCACTATTAACTATAAGAATCGTTGAAAACAAGTAATCAGCATTTGAAAAGAAGAATATTTTGGTATTTATAATCATGAGTTTTAATTAAATTTTTTCTATTTTGCATAGGTACCTAAAATTGTTTCCAATGAAAAGCCTGTGCTGCCTTTTTCCAATCTCACGAATGACGTCTTAGTCCAAATATATAGTAGTTTTCCGAACCTTTGGGAAACCCAACATAACTATAGGTTTAGGAACCGACGACTTGAATCTATTGTGAAAATGCAGGATACTGTGAAAGCTAAAATAGGTTTAAGTTTTTCGTTAGATGAATTGCAGAAAATAATACATGGAATACGTTACGCGTGCATACAGGAGGAACGTCGTAAATTGCAATGCGACATAATAAATGAGCCTTTCAAACCAATTTGTATGTACTATAATAACATTAAATTCTTGGAGATACATTTGGCTGCACATACAAGTTCCCTGCCATTTACATGTCCCATGAGTAATCACGTTTTTTGACAGTGGGTAATATTACCGTGCACCTGCGACGACACACAGGTGAATTCGAGTTTGAATGCGATGTGTGTAAGAAAAAGTTGTGACATCGACGGATTTAAATGTGCATAGGCGGAATCACACTGGAGAGAAACCATATTTTTGTGAGGTATATGGTCAATCATATCGTAGATGGAGTTTTTTCGATACCCATTTGCGCCGACATCAGAAACGCCCTAATTATAAATGCTTCCCAAACATTCTACGAAAAAGCAAATAAAATGTGCACATGAAGGCACATTTGAATGTTCGCGACAAGATTTGTAATGTTTGTGGAAAAGCTTTTACTTCAACAAAGTACTTACATCAACATAAACAAATTCACTCAGAGGAAAAGAAATATATGTATTTGTAGAATATGTGGCAAAATTTTGCTCAATATGCCGGTCTTAGTGGAAAAATGAAGTCTCATGGCACATCATTGATAAATACCCTTGGAAACGGATCAGAAAGGCTGAATAGTTTAAGTGATAACAAAGATTATGGGTAATTTAAAAAAAGTTAAGTTTTGATAATTGTACGTATTTTTGAAATTCGATAATCAATCTCTACTCAAGATGCTCTAATGAGTCGTTAAAATAATCGATAAAATATTTTGTACTCGAATTGTCATATCTAGCATAGACGTTGTAAACAATTGTAAATAACATATTGGTGTTAATATATATGTATATTCAAGATTTGATTTGTGATTTTATTTTTAATCTATTTGATTGGTCACTGGAAGTATGGATATTTCGGTTCAGAAGTGTGGTGAGGTCACCACTTGCTTAAAAGAGGGAAAAAGAGAGTATTTCCTCAATTGCATATTGTGTGATGGAATGTTTGTAACTTTAGATAAATTCGGAAAACATTTGGAATACGTACATTTGTATTCGTCAGATGGATATGATCTGGAGTTATTAGAGGATTATAAAATAAAAGAAGAAACAATTCCCTCTATGGACGCTGATCCGGAAGAGGTTGTTAATGTTACAATTATACTTGCAAATTTAAAATGCAATACAAATTTATTTATTACACAGAAAAATGTTTTTATAAATATAGAAGTACTGGGTAACTCACAAGGGAAAACTGAAGAAATAGAAAAAATAATTGGAATCCAGGAAAATGAAAATGTCATAGACTTATTTGAATTGCGGGAAAGTAAGGTTTGTATCTGTATAGCGCGCAAGATAGTTGGATAAAAATAAATTAAATATTTAGAGTCACAAAAATTAAAATATATTAACTTAGGTAAACTGCAAATATGAGGTAAACTATAACGATATTTACCAAGAAACCGATGAGGAATTAAGCGACACTGAAAAACACCGGGTATGTTAAATATCAACAAAACTCTACTATTTCAGAAAAAAATGAAATGTTTTTGTTTTAGCCGACCGACCCGTTGAAAATGTTTGATAAGGAAACAATGAAGACGATATTTTCAAATTTTGAGAATCATTCTATATTGTGGGACAGAGAAGATCCAACGTCAAAAAACATTCATTTACGATCGATTGCATATAAAAGTTTAGCATCAGATGTAGGAAAGTTAAGTCAGTGGAAGAAAGTAAGAGATTTGATTCGAAAACTTAACTACCGGCTTAGACATGAGATCCAGAAAAAAAGAAATTCCATGGCATTGGACGAGGACTACATTCCCCCATGGTTAAACGATATTGACTCTTTTCTCAAAATTAGGAAGGAGGTATTGCTGTCAATGAATAATATGTAAATAGCTTAAATAATGTTTTTGATTTCCTAGAACAAGAAATTCGTCATACCTCCAAGTATACTTACAGAACCACAACGAAAAGTATTTATAAAATGTTATAAGGGATTTACGTGCCTTTGGAATGAAATTGATATTGATTATCGATTACCAAACAAACGAGAAGAAGCAATGATTGAAATAGAAAATTTGCTCCAAAATCATGATATTTTTCTGACACAATCGCAAATAGAGCAGGAAATTACCCGAATGAGGAAAATTTGTTGGCAAGAGAAAAAAAGAAGGTTAAACTGTGAAGAATTAAGTCATCCATACGTACCCCATTATGCCACCTATGAACAAATCCGTTTTCTTGAAGTAGATGTTGGTCCATTCAGGTGTGATATTTGTAATGATATCCTTCCTGGACTCAATAAATACAAAATGCATATATCAAAACATGATGGAATAAAACCTTTCACCTGTCCTCTATGCGGTAATAGCTTTACCACTGTACATAGCTTAAATATTCATATAAATCGACATACGGGAGATTACAAATATATGTGTAAATATTGTGATAAATGTTTTCCTGCTTTATCAGAGTTAAATGTCCATGAACGTAGTCATACGGGCGAAAGGCCATACTTTTGTGATCAATGCGGAAAAACATTTCGTGTATGGGTATATTATGATTCACATATAAGGCGCCATCAAAACCGACCGGGGTATAAATGCAACATTTGCTCGAAAGATTTCTTTGGTGCACATCATTTAAATGAGCACATGAGTATTCATCGCAAAGAACGAGATCAAGTGTGTAATATATGTGGGAAGGCTTTTAAAATGGCAAAATACCTTAGGCAACACAAACAAATTCATTCCGTTAATAAAAGATACATTTGTAAAATTTGTGATAAAGCCTTCGCACAATATGCTGGCCTAAGCGGGCATATGAAAACTCATGGTACCACTCTTGTAGGCCATAATTACAGAATTATCACAACTGAAGATGATAGCAATGAAATGTTATAGTAAGTGGTATTGGAAGTCTAAATAGATTATAACATGTTTTAAGAAGCATAATAAACGTATTTATAATGAGATTGGTCTTCTAATTTATTTAAAAATATCGTGTTAATCCACTGGGATAGAGTTTTTCGTGACACTACTACTATAAAACCGATAGTCCCTTACCATTACACTCATTCATTCCCAACATACATTTACAACTACTCAGCAACCCCTTTTTGTGCTTTTTCTGCATTAATTTTTTCGGCGCTTTTTCTTGGTTTTCCACTTTGTTTAACGCTAACGTCTGTCAAACGTCATTCCGTCATCCGCACACAAACAATGGAAGACACCGAAGTTGAAGAAATTAAAAATCTTGTAAGTTTTCTTTAAAAAAATGAATAAAACTAAAGTTTTTTAATGATTGTGTAAACTAATTGCAATTGCAAGGACAAAATGAAAGGCCAACATGTTGGCTCATAATGAGTTACGGTCAATAGAGTCAAATACAAGCAGCTGAATATATAGATAATTTTCTCATCGTAAAACATGAATAAAATAATCAATATAATTGAAAACGAAAAAACAATACTAAAAACCAAAACGAATAAAGCTACTACAAAAGAATCTGTGTTCATTTTCTGAAATAAATACATATTATCTTCATATATATAAATTATTCGCTTTGTTTTAACCATAGCACTCAAGTTGTGATATAAATTTAGTTCTTTTCATCAGCGGTAATCAGTATACGCTGTGGCAAAAATCAATAAGTAAAAATTGGCGCCCGTTCTACAATTGCCGTTGTCTGCAAAATTAAATTAAATTGTAATTACTTTTCTTCTTTTCAGCAAACCGAATTTGAGTGGGTTATGCGTGATGAGGTTCACGCCATACTTAAAAAACTACGAGAGATTCTAGTGGTGAGCAATTTTAATTGTTGATTCTTCAATAGTGGGCAAAAAACTTAAGAAACAAAGGACTTATTTTTTAGTTATAAATTTTAAGAAAAGTTAAAAAAAATATATTAGTGCATATAAAATATGACATTATATAAATAAATATGGTTAATACATTTTTCTAACGTTACAGGAGTGCGCAAGACGATTTCCGGTACCATGTTTTCCAGACAACGAGGGTAAACGTACTGAAAAGTTTGTGTTAATGGCTGCACAGGATCAGTTAAAGTGTTCCGTTACGCTCACTGGCGACAGCATAACTCAAGCTGTAATTTTGATAATATTTTTAAAATTGACTTGCCAGTATGAAATAACTTGTGTATTTTCAAGGATATTAGTTACAAATTGAAACGTGCATCCAGCCAAGTGCAGCGTACGTCCATAACACCCGATGCGCCATGGAAACTTCAACAGGTGCAAGATGCTGCAAATCATCTACAACAAGCTATCAATCATATTGATAATGTTGACGGCAATTATGCATTCAAGTACGTAAAAAAAATATTACATATGTGTGTATATATCCATCATTTATTATTTGTAAGTGATTTGGGATTTATATTTTACGTATTATTTACATAAGAACCAAGAATAATATAATATTTTGAACATTGCTCCAGGACAGTAATTTTCCTTACATATCCTCCTCTTTTTTTTTAGATCTCGCGAGGAAGTGCTTCAAATAATTGGCGAATTGATAGGAGCTCTGCAGCGTGGTCGAACTAGTCTAATAATACCAAAGAAAAAGGCAATAGATGAACTTATGAAGGGGCGAAATATGGTGATTGCTAACACATTAATATTGACAAAAATAACTATTAATAACATATGGTTTTTAAATTACAGAAATCGCTAACTCCTAACCTACCAGAAGATCAAGCAATATCCTTCTTTTTACAATGCCACAAACTCATTGTAGCTGTTTATCAATTGTTAAACGTTCAGGGAACTATGAAAATGGAGGCCACTCAGGCTGAATGTTCAGTCGGTTGGCTTAACGAGGTGCTTGTGTTGTTCACTGTTGGCCTAACACTATGCCAACAGCTCAAGGATAAAATTAATGCATTTAAAATGGACGTATCAAGTTAGTAAATTACATGCCATCTTCAATATATTTTGTTGAATGTAAGTTAATATTCGATATATATATATATATATGATATATATATATTATGCCAAAGCCAACATATACAGTGTGCGGGTTCAAACCATTCTAGTACTATAAAAAAACTAAGTACACTTACTATATTTATAATACCGCACATGCAAGTAATATATCAATGGTTAGTTATAAATACGTACATACATATCGGCAATAGAAAAAGGCATGCTACAAAAATATAACTTCCATTAGTTGTGGCGATAAACCTATACACAGTCACATTCACAGTTACTATGATGAAGAAGGTGTTACAAAAGCGGGTGGTAACTAAGCAAATCTATTGATCTCAACCAGTAAAACATTACTTGAGCATTATGTTATTATTTTTCGAATTTCAACATTCGGTTTTAGTATTTGCATTTTGATTTCAACATGTTTTAAGAAATAAGTAAATCGTTTTTTTAGTTTTTGCTCACCACCCTGAAAGTTTAAAAAAATCAGATCTTAGCAAATCTTTGGCAGTAAGTACATGTTGGGGCTTAGTTCGGCGTGTGTAGCCAAGTATGTATATTGCAATCAGTTGAGGTTGTAAAAATTTTTCACCTTTATGACTTTTAGATTACAATTATCTTTACGTACTAGGCATCGGTTGTAGTGAAGGGAATCATTTTGCATTTTCTGTATTTTTTTATATAAATAAATTTTCTACTGTTTTCATTCTCATTTGTGCCTATATTTTATCTTTAAGTACATTTTCTGACGAATTTTTATAATTTAGGATTTGTTAAAAAAATTATAAAATAAATTTTTTTGAGGAATAATGTAAATTTGTTCATTTATGAGATTATTATAAATTCCAGTTAGTCTCACAGGAATTTTTATTATATAGTATAAAATTTTATATTCTTTGCGCATTTATTTTGTTAAAAATGTGCATTTCTATGGCCATACCATTTTATTTGATCAATATACTTTTCTTTTTAACATATTATCGGCGAAAGAAATACATATTTGCAGACAAAAAAAAACCCCAAATAATTTGCGGTAATGACCGCCTATACAAAGTTGAACATAATTCCGGTTCTTGTGGCCTCCCTCAAGGAAGCGGACTGATGAAGCTTATACCTAGATCTTCTTACATGCTTATTGGTAATATATGTACATACATTTGTCTGTTCCACACGGTCAAGCTGCTCCACATAATTTTATTTTTTATTTTTTATATGCAAAGCATTTTTGGGCAAAAAGAATTTCTAATACATCCATGAATATCCATATATGTATGGATGTGTGTTTCACAAGCTGAATGCCACCTTCGAAAAAGCTTCAAAAATGTAAAAAAAAAACGTGTAAGTTGTGTGCACGTGTATGTATGTATGAACACTGGGGTGCTGCCGTTAGTAATATTAAGCTGCAAGAAGTAACATAGTATTTATAAAAATATATACGTATGCATGTCAGCAACAGCAATATGTAGTAGCAACGACAAAAGCAAATGCAGTTATTCAACTGAAATTTATTGGTTCAACAAAAATTAATAATAATAATTAAACAAAAAAAATTGACAATAACTTCTATTCTGCAATTTGCAAAGCTAAACCGTTAAATATACAATGGCATAAGTAATATAAACGGAATACTTTGCGCATACTAAATGTGCTATATTGAAATATATGTAAATGTCATCAAAGTTCTATTCATAATTACATTTAAAAATGTTGACTACAATTTTTATATAAAAAAAGGCGAAATGGCGACTATTTCTCCAACTGGCCATTTAGCGAATTTATTGCCTTTCAGTGATTATATCGTGAAAACTGTCGAACAATTTAATATTATGTATATTATTCATGTCTGCTAACAGTATTTTGTATTTTGAATTTTTACAAGTACTTACTACATAACCTAATTAGGTGTGAGAATTAACGAGTGTTACTATCCTTACCTTAAACAGCAATGAAAAGTGCGAGTGTCTCACGATCTTTTTTTTTTTACCGAATTTCAATATGTAGTTTTAAGATAAAATGAAAGCCCAAACAGAAATTTGGAATCAATTACTCTTGATTGCCTTGGATTAATTAAATTATCGAAGAAACAAAATTAATTATCTTTGCGTGTGTATAAGAAATTGGAAAGAGTATCCTTTATCTCGCTATTTACTTAATATATAAGACGCTTTAAATCTCGAACGAAACCGTTTAACTACCTACTCAACTAAATACCTGTATACTTAAATTTACTTAAGCGTATTTATTTACAACCATATGTGTTTTAAACTAAAATAGTAATAAAAAAGAAGAAATTACGTTTTTTCGTTAGCATTTAAGTATTTATTTACATGCAACATAAGTAAATCATTTATGTTTGGCTCATTAAGAGCGTGGAGCATAGTATATCGCTTAAGAAGCTCCCATTTTAAGAATAATACATGTTTAAAAAAGCTCATGATATACAACAAATACCATACATACAAACACGTTAAGTGAATAGCGTTTTTTGTAAGCTACAATATTAGATTTATATATACATATGTATGTATTACAATTGAATTTAAAAATAAAAAGTTGTTAAATGAGTTTATAATTCAAATAAATGTAATCAACGTTACTAAAATAACGTATAAATTCAACAGATATATTTACATATTTTACATTTCATTCATATTTATATACTTTTACCGCGACATTTTATTGATTCAGTTTTTTCTTCAAAATGCTCAACTGTGTTAAGCAATTATCACGATAGTTGCGTCGTTCAGCCAACTTGTCTAACGGTACCATAACTTCCAACTGTTTCGCGATCTCCACCGCTGTTGGGCCTTCCATTTTCGGTGTTGGTCCCATAGTTTGACTTACTGCATACATGGTGTTTGTATAGCGTTCGAAGTAATTGGTCATGCCCTCGGCATTTAAATGTGCCGTCTCAAGTGGTCCCAAGAAAGCATAACGCATACCCAAACCATCGGACATTACACTATCCACATCCTTGACGTCGACAATGCCGCTGTCGACCAAACGCCAAGTCTCATTCAATATGGCATACTGTATGCGATTGAGTACGAAACCTTCGATTTCACGACTCAAAACGACGGGCTTCTGACCAATTTCCTCCCATATGGCGCGTGTCTTTTGCACTACCTCTGGCTTTGTCCATGGAGCGGGTACAACCTCTACCAGTGGAACATAGTATGGTGGATTGACGGGATGTGAAACGAGTACCTATTGTAAAAAAAAAAAAAATATATATAAATAAATTTAGTATTTTTAAATTTATCTTAATATTAAAAAAAAAAGCAAGTTATGAGTGCTTGCTTGTTTGATTAATAAAAAAGTTTATTTTTCTTAGTTATATTTTTTTTTGTTGAAAAATGTGTTTTTGGAATAAAATTAATGGCATATCATTGCTTTTTACAGTGTTAAAATATAATCATCGGAATTAGTACTTCAATTTTTGAAATATCGGTACGAAATTTTGCACAAGTTCTTTTCTTCCCAAAAAGCTGCTCTTTTGTCGCAACCGCCGATATCCGACCACTATAGCAACAGCTGCCATACAAACTAAGCATTCCAAATCAACTTCTTGTAAGAAAAACCATTTTATTTGTGAAGGGTATTATAGCTATTTATAGTGTTTACAAATATATATAAATATTATTAGTCACTGGGAAGCTCCATTTATTTATAAGTTTGAAAACGCTCAATCTTTAATAAAACGTTTTAAAAAATTTGTGGTATAGTTTCAAAATTGTACTTGCTCCGTCTTGCTATTTATGAATCATCTGACGATAGCAATGCATTATAGCAAATATTTAATCAATTTGCAATTAAATTAATTTGAGTTCTTTTTTTTTTGACTATCAACAATTAATAATCTACATCTAAGTACATGCGCAAACGGTTGAAATAACGCGCTACTTTAAATGCACGCCTGGCGCCCGTGCCATTAAAATGTTTTTCTAAAAGAGCAGCCACTTCAGATTAGGGTCATTTCAAGAGCGCAACGACATACCAGAGTTTGAGTACAACGGAACTAAGGTGAATTCTTAACAACTTTATGTTCAAGGACTTATGCATGGAAATAAGTATTCTTATCTAAGTCACCTTGCGGTTGCTTAAATGATTATCCGAAAGCATAATTTCAGAGATCAGCAGAAGAGCAAGTGATCAGCGGCATGTTTTCCTCTTTATGTTTGAAAATGGTGCCATATTAATACAAACATAGCTTTTATATCTTATCAAAATTTGTATGCCATATAAAATGGGAGTGTACATGCATCCAAACACCTACATATTTATTTTGTTATTTTCCCATTGCTTTTTTTGTGAATAAACAAAATGATAACAAACAATTTGTTATCTGACACTCAAGCAAGTGTTAGAAAGATGGCACTTGTGTTTAATTAATGACGCGCTCGATTGCGCAAATACACAATTTATGAGTTTATTTTTTTTTTATTCTTCCTAAGATCACATTTTGTCGCAATTTCTTTTTAATCTCACCAACGCAGTCCGTTGATGCTGTTTTGTGTGAAACTATGAATGATTGACGTCGTTTTGTGCGAACTTCGTGGGTTTGCCTTTATAGCATTGTTGTATAACCTTTTGGTTATTGTTGGTAATTTGATTGGTGACTTAGAGGCTAGTTCAATCAGTGTTATCACTGTTATGTGGATTGTAAAATTCAATTGGCTAATCGGAATTATGTACATATGTGGGTAACGAATATTTTTAAATACATATATGTAAGTATAAACATATTATGTAGTTTTTCAAGTTCTATATATACTTGATTAATTTACGTTTATCACTCCATTGTTATTGCAGGTAATTTTTTTTAACCAATAATTCATTCAGTCAAATAGAGTACACTCTAATAACGTGAATATATCATCCTATCAATGAGCAGAGTGAATGTATTTACGTCAGTTTGTAAGTCAAATCAAGGTGAATATGTGTACACATGTCCAAATATTTTACCTAAAGCTGATTAGTTGTATAGAATACTCTACAAACTAGTTTTCATACATTTTTGAGCAGCAAACTTTTTGTTTGCTTTTTCTTACAGTTACAATTTAGCATTATAAAATGTAATTAGCGCATAAATTTACTTACATTCGACTGGTGTTTTAAGTCTTTCGAGAATAACGAGGGCAGGAATGTACTTGTCGAGCTGGAGAGTATGGTTTGCTCTTCAACAACTTCATCCAATTGCTTGTAAAGTGCCTGTTTCCAATCCAAGCGTTCTGGTATACATTCCTGTATGAATATAGCATCTTTCACCAATACTTTAATATCAGTTGTGCCCGAAATGAGTGCGAACTGTTGGCTGGCATTCAGTTTACCACGTAGCAAGCCTTTAGCTTCCAAGGTTTTGAGCTCCTTTTCCGTTTCCTTTAAAGCATTTTCAATTTGAGTTGGTACATTATCGTAGAGCACCACTGTGTAGCCAACGGAGGCGAATAACATGGAAAACGAACGTCCAATAAGACCGCTAAATTATAATACGTTTACATTGATATAAATTGTTCAAGAAATACATATGTTTTTGAATGTCCTCACCTGCCAATAATTCCCACTTTGCCTTTGCTTGCCATTATTTAAAATAATTTAAAAACTTTAACACAATTAACTTTGTCGGTTATAATACGCTTTGTACTATATAATAGCTGCCGGTCTTTATAGTTAGACTTTTGCTATACGTTTGACGGCTTTTGTAGTGGCAGAGCGTGTATAAATACTGTGTTGCTCTTACCGCAGTGGCAGCCGGTGCGGTTTGCTCAGAGCATTGACGTTTTGCCTGTCACTCGCATTCCCCGAATCCGCTACTCCAGGCAATGTTAGCAATGTTGTCAAACATGCTATTGGCCTCTTAACAATGATAAGGCATATCAATATTATAAATAAATGGGAATAAACTTGCATGTCCAAATTAGAGATTAGAATTAAGTAATATCTCACGTAAGGAGAACTGTATGATTGTTTCCACCATTAGGCGTGCTAGGTACGTGTTTGTACTTCTTTAATTAAGTTTAAACGTATTTGTGTGTATTTTGCTGCTGCTTTATGTATTATATTTTCTGTATAAAGATAAGTTATTTTTTATTTTGTGTAAGTGGTGCCGTTATATAGATTTCTTCCAACTATATTTGGTATAATATGAACCGACCTAATCCATTTTTCTTACCGAATAAGCATACTAACGAAATCGCATAGTCATATGTAACTGACCTACCTGACTTTACATACCCGGCGCTGTTCGTTAGCGATTTATCGCATGTTTTATGGTTTTGATTAACACCATTCTATGGAAGTGGGCTCGGTGATAGTTCAAACATAAGAATTCTTAATGTCATTCTAAAATATAGGAGAATTACAATCCGTATTTCGGAAGCTGAGTTCGATTTTTCACAAACGAAGAAATACAGGGTTTGTCCGGAAAGTAATAGAACTGAGCGGATTTAAAAAATTTATGAAACCAATTGTTACAATTCTTTAAAAACATTCAAAATAGGCTCCTGCTGTGTCATTTCGGCGGAAAAAAATAGGATTTTTCCACTTTCCAATTTCAAAACTTTAATGATTTTGTTTTGTAAAGAAATATTTGGATAAGAAAAATTCAACAAGGTTTTTTATAAAAAGTGAAATTTTATAGTTAAAAAAAACTAACAGAAGTCCACGGAAAGTTATTCAATAAAATCAGATTAAAATTATTGTCCAAATAAAGAATTTTTTTGTGTGTAAGTTTATAGCTATGGCTTTTCTTTTATTTTTAGTGAAAATATAGCACCTACTTGTTTATAAAAAAAAAAAAAAAAATTATTGAAATTGGCAAAGTGAGCTAATTTTTATAATTTTTTAAAAATTATACTAAAACATATCAACTTTTCATTTTTTGATGGTAAAAACTTCATGTGCTTTGCCTTGCTTAGCCCTCTTACTATAAAAAAATGAAAGTTCCGAGTCTGTACTTTCAATTAAAAAAAAAAAAAAACAACCGCCAATTACCGTCCCTTTTAGTAGACCCTTCGTTTGAGTCTCTTCCACGTAAAACTTGGCGTTGACGGTATGTCCAGGAGGTAACAAATTCATGGCGGATGAATGGATGTCAAAAAAGACGAAGAGCATCGTTTTTTCTTTTAATTTGTTCATTAATCAGCAACCTCTTCCCGGCCCTCCAAAAAGCCCTGGTGCCATCGAAATACACCACTTCTTGCTCAAGCAACATCTGGGTAAGCTTGCTTGATCATATCAAACGTCTCTATTGCAGATTTACCAAGTTTCACACAGCATTTAGTCGCGTACCTCTGCTCTAACGACCGCTGCATTTTCGGCTTGCACCACTCACAAAACACGTCGAAATGTTTTTCCTGACTTTTCAGACACTCGGAGGTAACTGACCGCTTGTTTGTTAGCTAGGAATACTCTCTACCGAATCTAGTCGGTGCGCGCACTTTTCGAAGTACAGTCGCGGCGGAAGAAAATCAGTCCTATTACTTTTCGAACAAACCCTGTTAACATTTGTTCGAAATGTTTCGTGATTTAGAAATCTCATAGCAGAATATAATAGATTCAAGTAATTGATATTTAATCCTCACAAATATTATCTTGGTATGTTCCGCAAAATGTCTTAAGGAAAGGTCCAGTGACTGTTCAAATTTTGTGAAATCCAACGATTGTGCAGACCGAATTATGGCTTAACCCATTCTCGTATATTAATTCATTTCGGTTCTCACTACACAAAACTGAGGTTATACTACTGTGTCCAAAAAATAAGGAGACATTTGAATTTAAACTGCGCGCGTCGAAGGATTTGGAGAATTATTATTTTTTTTTAGGTTGGTAGTACTGTCAGTCACATTTGTGTGTTTGAGATACGTGTCATTTTGTGAGCTGCTAAAAGTGAGTTTTTCGTTTTTTGTGATGTCGAAATTTGTTGAGCAAAGAATTTGCATTAAATTTTGTTTACGGAATCAATTTTCTGCTGCGGATACGTTGAGGATGGTGCAGAAAGCCTTTGGTGATGAGGCTATGTCTAAAAAAAATGTTTTCAAGTGGTATAGTGAGTTCCAAGCCGGCCGTGAACGTGTCGAAGACGAAGAGCGTCCAAAGCGACCATCAACCTCAACCGACGAAGCTCACGTTCAACAAATCAAAGATTTGGTGTTAAAAACCATCGATTAACAATTAGAGACCTTGCTGATGAAGTTGGCATATCGAAAGGCTCAGCCAATACCATTTTGAAGGATGTTTTGGGCCTCAAGCGCGTCAAATCTCGACTGGTACCGAAAACATTGAAATTTTTGGAAAAAAGGCGTCGGGTTGAAGTGTGTGAAACGATGCTTTCCGACTACCAGGGTGTCATGAAATGTATTATAACTGGCGATGAGACTTGGATCTATGCTTACGATTTCGAAACAACCGATCAATCGAGCGAATATCGTGCCAAAAGAGAGCCGAGACCAAAAAAATCGCGCCAAAGTCGCTCAAAAATCAAGGTCATGTTGACTGTTTTCTTCGATTATCGTGGTGTTGTGCATTATGAATTCCTTCCAACTGGTCAAACAGTCAACAAGGAATATTATTTGAACGTTAGTGCGTCGTTTGCGTAACGCTATCCTCCTAAAAAGGCCGGAATTGTGGAAAGACAATACTTGGATTTTACACCACGATAAGGCACCATCCCATACTGCCCTCGTAATTCGTGATCATTTCGCCAAAAACTCAACCGATATCGTTCCGCAAGCACAGTATTCACCTGATCTGGCGCCGTGCGACTTCTGACTGTTCACCAAGCTCAAAAGACCGCTCCAGGGACACCGTTTTTATACGATAGAGGAGATTCAAGCCGCAGCGAAGACGGAACTGAAGGCCATCCCGAAAAGTGACTACAACCAGTGTTTCGAAGACTGGAAAATCCGTTGGCATAAGTGCATTGCATCGGGAGGGGATTACTTTGAAGGGGATGAAATTGATTTGGAAGAATAAATAAAGGATTTTCAAAATAAATATAATGTCACCTTATTTTTTGGGCACAGAGTACTTGCACTAGTGTTTAAACTTTCTATTTCTACTCACAATAAACAGGTGTTGCTTGGGGTGTCGGCCGAAAACGGGTTACTTCTTACAGGTATATTGTTTTTTCGAATTAGCTTTTTAAGTTCTTTCGCTCAATCTTATGATTTGTGAACTAACGAAATGTTTGAGTACGCGCTAATATTGTATTAAATGGACACTGAGAGTGGACATTAAATACTCTCTAATGCACTTCACAAAACTGATTTCTCAAAGAGAGCATTATGCAGTCTCTGCGCAAAAGCAAAAAAACGATGTTGAATAAATATTTCAAAACAACAAAAATTTGATCTCTCTCTGTGACCACAAATTCTATAGATTCTATAGTATAGAAATACCGGCAATAACAAACTGAACAAAGCTTTCTTCGTCAAAGTTTTCTTTTTGTTTTTAAATTAACTTAAAGCTTTTATGTTAATATAAACTAGAAGTGTAGAATCTGTACCAGAGAATGTTAAAAATAAAAGCAAACCGTTTTGCAGGCAAGTATTTGTATATTAATAATCTCTTTAAGTGCTCGTTTAATGTTTGAACTACGAGTACAACAATTTAGTGCAAAGCTACGTGCTCGCTTTCTCAGTCTCATTAAGCTTAAGAGCGCTCAGAGCGAACTATGGATCTGTGTTATGTTGAAAACACTTGCAATCAACAAGTGTCTCACGGTGGACTTGAGAAGAGAGAGATTATAAAATTGCGCTGACTACAGTGAATAAACAGAATTAAATATTATCGCTGTTTGCATATTCGCTTGTATTCGTATGCTCCTTTTTAGCGTACCTTACCTTCATTTACCCCCATTTACCTCCATTTTGTGTAATAACATCTTGTAGAGATAACACGAATGATTACGTTTGTAATAGAAAATTTATTTTATTATTGACATTCCTGCAATACATACTTTGTATATATTCTAATATAAAATTGCATAATAACTGAACAGTGGCACAAAACTAGCGATCTTTGATGGCAAGATTAAATACAAATTTATTTGATACTCTCAGTTAGCTTTCAAGACATCTTTATTAATGACACCGGGATATGTTGTGTATTTCGGTGACTTTCCGGTCAAAGCAATGAATTGCTCAGCAACTTCGACTGCCACACGCACCTGTGCCTCAGCTGTGCTGGCGCCCAAATGTGGTGTCGCCACCACTTTCGGATGCGCGATCAACGCTTTGGTCACCTCCGACTTTGGCGGCTCTTCCGGGAACACATCAAAGGCGGCGCCACCGCAAATGCCACTTTCCAATGCGTCTAAAACGGCTTGCTCGTCAATAATACCACCGCGTGCCACATTCACCACTTTAACGCCACGCTTACACTTCGCAAGCGCTTGAATCGAAATTAAATTCCTAGTCTGCGGTATAAGTGGTGTGTGTACGGTGATATAAGTCTGCCAATGGCCAAATGCTATCCAACTCCATTTTTTCAATGCCTGCTGCGCGTGCCTCTTCTTCGGTTGTTATCGGATCGTAGCCAATCGTACGCATACCCCATGTCTTCATGCGTATGGCCACTTCGCGTCCAATGCGTCCTAAACCGATGATTGCCAGCGTTTTGCCATACAATTCCGTGCCACTGTACAACTTGCGATCCCAGCGACCCTCTTTCAAGCTAAGTGCTGCCGGCACAATTGGTCGCGCCAAAGCGCCAATTAGTAGACAAGTCAGTTCACAAGCTGAAATGGAATTTCCTCCTGGTGTATTTAGCACAACTACACCATGGCTTGTAGCTGCAGTCACATCAATATTGTCGACTCCCGCGCCAGCGCGTCCCACCGCCTTCAGCTGTCCACCATCTGCGGTACCTGCCTTGATAACTTCAGCTGTTATCTTGGTGTCCGAGCGTACAATGACCGCATTGTAATTTTTCACCACAGCGCATAATTCGCTAACGGGTAATTTTAGTTTTGTGTCCACATTTATGCCATTATTTTGTAGCAATTCGACACAAGCTTTATCTACCGCATCACAAATCAATACATTTTTAATATCAACAGACATTTTGAACTGTAGTAACCTCTCTGCCGGTGCGTACAAAACTGAATGATAAGATGAAAGTTCGAGTTTAAATTGTTTGAGCTAAATCTCGAAACGTCTGTCTAGCTCTGAGCGCGGCTTATAACTAAAGCCTTCTGTTAAGTTTTATTGCATTTATATGAGCAGGTTTAGGTTCGACGGAGAAATAAAACGAAGTCTGAAAATTTCAATGCACCTCACGAGGAGAGAATCTGAATTAACATTGTTTTGCTTTTTCGCAAAAGAGAATCTGCAAAAATTACGCATTGTCTATTGATTACATGCGCAAGTTGGGAATTTTGAGGAGGGAACCAGAAAATGAATATACATATGTACATAAGTTGCCTGTATTCAAAATTGAACATATTCCTTGCTACCAAGGGACGGACAACAATATTATATTTATGGGTTCTTAGAATACATTTTAGCAACTGTTTGTAAATGTATGTACATTAAAACAAACCCAACATAGGTTCAAACAATAGCTAACATACATACATATAAACATACACATATATTTAGTTATTTATGTATGTACATATTTATATCACAACGATAAAAGGTATGCTATATCAATATTTATTGTTTTAATGATTTTTGTTTTCGTTCATAAACTGATCTACCTGTACATATGGAGGTACATACATACATACATATGTATATGCAACCGTATGTCATTTCTATATCATCAACAAAGTTAAAACTTTTCCCTGCAAGCCGTAGTCAGATTGCACAAACACGATGAAACGTGTTCAGTTGTTTACTTGAAAGACAAAGTAACAACAGAGAAGATAACATAATATGTAATTGTGATCACTGTTAAGCGTCAGTCGTCACTGGCTGATATACATATGTGACCTGGTCTACGAAAAGGGGGCTTAGGTGTTAAAAAATCAATTTTTTTTATTTTTTATTTTTTTTCAATTTTTTTTTTTTTTTTTGTGACCCCCCCTTTTCGTAGACCAGGTCACATATAATCATTTGCATGTTATGTCTTCGACAACTTTCCACATTACGCTGTAGTACTAATACCTGAGTACCCTCCGAGTGCTAGACGGAAGCAATGGTACGTACAAGTAGACTATTGGCTTTTCTATTATTCATAACAAGGTTTATCAAAAGAATCTTGCGAAACTGATACCCCTTGACGCTATGATTATCAATCTGGAACCAACAACTAATGCTCCTAACAACTAACTACAGTTTCTAAAATTAGAATATTTAAGCTTGCTTGATTCGTTTTTAGTGTGAGTGTGAAACAAAATTCCAGACGAATGTTCAGCAGTATGTACATGTTTACATACAACATTTGAATACTTAAGTAAAACATAGACACTGGACTTTCTCAGCAATTATCATAAATGTTTGCTCTCAATTTTTGTAAACTTGTTGTTTGTAAACAAATGGGGACTTGCCTTTTTATGCTCTTTATTAATTTTTTGTGAGAGTTTGTTCAATTCTTTACTGGTATACACCCACTGACCAAATTTAACTTGGACTGGCTCACTGAAGGTGAACGTGCAAATCAGATCGATTGAAACAAATCTGTTCTTTATGATGGTTGATATCATATATCCACTAGAATTTGTTTAGCACATTGGTTTGGCAGCTTTCGGTTTACGAAGAGATATACTATATGTAATAGGTTCTGAGTTCTAACTATGGACACCTTTTCCAGTGTTTCATAACATTGTTTGAAGCGTCTTGCAAGTGCGGCACAAGTGCATAAGAGATGTTTCGTTGTTGCGCTGGTGCCTTGCTCTTGACATTTCCTGCAGTCAACTCGATCCATCAGCCCCATTCTGCAGGCGTCTTGCGATCAAACCAGTGAGTATTCCAATTATGTTCCTACAGTCTCCTCTATCAAGAGTGAGTAGAAACTTTGTATATTTTTGGTGTACAGCGTTGCTCATAATCTTTGCAGTTTTTCAACCTCATAGAACATTCCATCAAATTTTAATCCTACCAAAAGACCTGAAAAAATTCGAACTTATTTTGAAGGCTATAATAAATATTTGTGTTAAAATGCATGAAAATGTATTTTTTTTTTGTCAGTCCGGGTTAAAGATGATCAGATGGTATATACAAATATCTGAATATAACTGTCATATTTTTATTTTAATATACATTTATTAATTTTTTTGTAATTTCATAGGCTTCGTATAAAATAAATAATAACTGGTTTTTGCCTTTGCTTTGAGGTTAAAATGTGCTTTCTTAAATTTCACCAAGAGCTTTGCCTAAAGTTCTTAAAGTTTTTATTCTGTTTACGATTCACCATGAACATTTTTACGTGGCAGCAGCAAAGCAAGAAAAGCGCAAACGAACAGAGCTCCACAGCAGATATAGAAATTCCATTCGCAGTGGTGACCCATCAAAGCTCCAGCAACGTTGGCCCCGGCTATACTTCCAACACGACCCACCATAAGCGATATGCATGCAGCCATGGCGCTATTTTTACAAAACAATTGCCATTTATTTAAGTTAATCTTTTTACATATGTTCTTACCGCAAGTGTGTTGGATACAGATCTATTGTAATAGCATTCAGCACAATGATTGCCACGCCTACGACGAAAAAAAGCACATACAGGTAGGCGGCAATAACTGGATTGACTATGAAGACCGAAGCTAAGCCGCAGGATGTGAAGAATATTATGGTAATAACTAAAAAAAAAATTTATTATTTATACTGAAGTAAAAATTGTGTACGAAGACCTACAAAGTATCAATATTTTGCCGACACGATTTATGATAAAACCCACTACTGCGAATGAGCTCGCGTAAAGTATTTCCATAATAAGCGAGTAATAAAATGTGGGCGTCTCCAGTTTATCCACACACTCAATCGTCTAATAGTAAAGTTTAGAATTTATTTTTTTTAGTTTAATGTGCTTACAAGAAATTTTACTCACTCCATCAGTTTTGTATAACGCGTCTTGCTGGTCATAGACAATTTCACATATTTGTTTGTGCTCGCCCGGGTGTTCCTTTATGAATGCCACCACACTATTGATTGTTTGCGGGAACCACATATAGAGGCCATTGGCCGCGACTAATGCCCAAAATTGAATATTACAAATTATTACCGTAATTTGCAAATATTTCCGTTGGAATAGTGGCGCGGTTTGACTCCACATAGTTTGCAAAAATACGAGTGCGAAATTCGAACTCGAATCGCAGTTGTTAACTTTCGGTGTTATGATCGAAGTGTCATCATCTGGGAGAATGTGTTTAATCTGTGAGAGAGAATTTCGTTGGTGAAAAGTCTATTTCTATCTACTATAATTTTTTAACTTACTCTAAGTGTTTCCTTTCCATTATTCCAGCGGTGCATTTTTTGCAACACCTGTATGGCCTTGGTCTCCTCACCGATCGTCAGTAAAAACTTTGGACTTTCGGGCAAAATATAAATTATAATACTGCAAAGTAATCCGGGCAGACCACATACGATTAAAAAGAGCCGCCATGGTCTATAGTTTATGCGTAGAAATGTTAAAGGCAAAACCCAGTCTTGATTTATTACCAAATAAGCGATCATCGGCAGAAGCATCGCAACAACCGAAAATATGACTGCTGAGCACATAATTGCGCGGGAACGTGTTGTTGGTGCATGGAATTCGCCAAGGTAAGCGTAAATGATAGCAGTGCTGGACACACTATTAGAAAAGAAAAAAATAAAATGTGAAAAATCCTCTACATTTGATAATTGTATGTTTTAATAGGCAGAGAACTATTACTCTAAATACCTATAGAGTGACTTTGCTAACTTCAAAGAACTAACGGGTTTTTAAATAGGCACGCTACAAAAATAGACCGATAGGGGTTACTGTCCCACCATATTTTTTTCTTTATTTTTGACATTTCTCTTCAGTATGGTTTGCTATTTCATCATGAAAAGATATACGATTCAACAACGAGTCCACATTATTAAAATTTACTACCGAAATTCGGAGTCAGTGCCCCAACTTTAAGATCAAAAATTGAGAGTCTAGTGAAAAAATTGGAGTCCACAGGCACAGTACAAAACGTTCCCGTTCGACAAAGAAGTGTCGAGAATATTGCTGCCGTTAGCGCATCAATTGAGTAAGACCCAAATCTCTCACCCGTCGTTCTTAAGCATTTGGCATCTCTGTGACTTCGTTGTGGCGAATTTTGCAAAAAGATCTTGGCTTACATCTTTACAAGATCACATTGACGAAAGAACTTAAGCCTCTTGACCACCAGAATCGTCGAATGTTCGTGAATTGAACTGAGCAACAACTTGAAAATGAACCGTATAAAATGCGGCATATTTCTAGCTGAACGGCTTCGTCAATAAGCAAAATAGGCGATATTGGTCATGCAGCAATCCACACGCACTCCATGAGTCACCATTGTTGCATCCCGAAAAAATTACGGTTTGCTGCGGTTTATGGGCCGACAGCGTCATTAATACTTCTTCGGTGGTAATAAAGACCAGCACATTACTGTGAATGGGAATCGCGACCACTCAGTGATAACCGAATATTTTTAGTCCGAATTGAATGATATGGACTTGAACAATATGTGGTTCCAACATAACGGCGCCAGAAGCCACACAGCGAATGTCACATTCGATTTATTGAAAACCAAGTCTGGTAAACGTGTTATCTCACGAAATGACCCAGTCAAATGGCGGCCACGGTTGTGCGATTTGACGACGTTAGACTATTTCCTGTGGAACTACGTCAAGTCTATGGTCTATGCCAACAAGCCAGCAACAATTGATGAACTTCGTACGAATATCGACCTGAAATTGCAGCAGTATTGGCCGATTTATGCTTGAAAACCGTCGAAAATGGGGTTCGGCGTTTGGACTTCTGCAAGCGTGTGCATGGTGCCCATGCAAAAAAAATTGAGTTCCATATAGTATATAAAGGCATCGAATGTACTTTCACAAGAATAAAGAATTTCATTGATATCCCAACCCGTTTTTGTTTTATTAAAAATCCTTTTTTAGTGCTCTTATTGAGGGGTTAATTTAAAAAAAAATTGGGTCCCCTTGACTCCCTTGCCGATCTTCAGGAACACCGCTAAATAACTTTCGCTCTTTCTGAAAAAATTTAGACTTCATTGTGGTTTAAAATATCAAAATTACTTTCAAAATTTAAATTTAAAAAATTCCGTCGATCATGGTATATCTAAAACGATCGTGTCAATCATAATCTTCGAATGACTGATCGTGCGATCTGTCCAGCCGTTTCGTACAATTTTTCCATCCATCGGCTCTGAAAACAGCGTTTCAAAAACCGACCGAAAGTTAAAAATTAATAATATCAATAAATAAACCACTCATTCATAGTTAAAAACAAAATCATTTAACTTTCATCTTTGGTCGATACTGGCAAAATATTGTTACTCACAAGAATCCATTGACGAAACGTAGTAAAACCATTGTCCAAAAATTGTGTGCAAAACTGGAGAAAACAGTAGACACAAAAGCTGACAGCAATGTGGACCATAAAACCTGCCGACGTCCCTTGGTATCAGCAAAAAATCCCCACAAATGTGAACTAGCGATTATGCCCACAAAATTGATTGCGCTGAGTATACCCTTGTCGCGATTGGTCAGTTGCAATTCACATTGAGCGATGGGCAGCACAAAGCCTATTGAAGTGGTCTCCAGCACCAGTGTGCCCGTCACCAAGCCGGAGATGAGTATCAAAACATAGTTGAATTTGCCAAAATCTGCAGGGGAAACATTGCAGTAACATGAGAGTTCGTTGTTATGCTCTATTTCTCTACTTACTTGTTAGAGCCAATGCTTCAGTGAAGGTATAGGTGCCCGGCTCACGAATTCGGTTCACTGTTTTGGCATCTTGTGCGAAAATTGTTGTGGCTGGTAAAAAGTAAAAGTAAAGCAATGGAAAAAAAGCAAAAATTAACAATAAAATATCACAACGGTGTTTTTATAATCACATATCAATACTTTAAAATTTATCTACAGAATTTTTATTTTCAAAAAACTTTTAAACTAAACATAATTAAAAGAAATGTGTTAAATATCGCTTGTTACTTGATATGACTTGTTTCTTCTCCTTCTTCTTGCAAACAAAAGGTTCTTTAGCAGAAACTAGCAGTTATCTCTGGTTCTAGCGCTCTCAACTTGTGGTCTTCTGCTAGTTTTTTCAATGAAGAAATGATTTTCCAGCATAACTTGGCTAGCTAGTGATATTTATTTATCCATTCAGAAACAAACTCTAACAATCTTAATTTTCCCATTAATTTTGTTCATTTTTTTTTAAATAAAAAAATTCGAGTTATTTTGCAAACACTATAACATTTATGATCACTTATTAGTGCACCAACAATGGGGGCAAAATTTCACTTAACAAACTCGTTTATTTTATTGATAAATTTGCCGTTTTTTTACTTCGAACTTTAAACATCTTTTCTCCTATTTGTGTGTGTGAATATAAACATCATAATATTATTTCACTACAAGAAAGTTAATATTTATGTTATCTAACTGCAATTATCATCTGTTGATATTTTCATATATATATAATACATATGAAAATTAATTACCCATTTTCGAAAGAAAAAGAAAAATTATTATAGTAACACTGAGCGCTTTAATTGAAAGAACCAATTCTAATTTGATTATTCTCAATACACAATCAAATATCTACTAACTTCCTAATATAATTTATTTATTTTATCAAGCCAATATTTAAGCAACTGTAATGAATCTGAATAAATACAATTTTATTAATTAACGAACCAGTTCTAACACGCATATATTTTGTACACCCAGTCAGCATTTATGAGATTATCAACAGAGATGACTGGCAATATGACAAGATGTGTCCCGATTCAATAAAAGTGCTGATTTAAAAATAGTCAGTGAGCCCCATTTTTGCTATTACTCATTATAGGTCGTTTGTTTGTGGGAAATTGGACAATTTGTAAGAGCTTCGGTTTTCAAGAATTTTGCTTACAATCTTAAAGAGTCATATAATTTGAAAGCAATCGGATTTCAGATGTGTTTATCTCACAAAAAAGGCTTTAGTTAAAAAATATTATGCGGTGTGAGATTGTACAATATGGGCCTTACATAAATTGCCGGTTCTGCGACAGGGAATCTGAAATACCAGAACACCTGCTAATAGATTGCATAGCAGTCTGAACATTGAAGACTCTTGGATCCATTTTTCCAAATAGGGACAATACCGCCGCGCTAGCACCTATCAGTATATTGGACTTTATCAATATTCCGGGGTTTGGTGAGTCTTTGTGATTAAGGAGAGGGCACAATAGATCTAGGGTCATTCGTGGCGGTGAGTTCCTCGTCTATTAATCTAATCTGTGTAAATCTAGATATTCTAAAGATTTAGAGACTTTCAGTTAGAGTTTCTCAGTATTAAATTACTCTCTATACAGATCTAGATTTTTTCATTATTAGAGTTACTTTATGGACAGGAATTCGCCGTCTGCCACGCTTCTCTGTAGAATATTTTTTTTACTTAAATTCCAGACGTCACTGAAAAACTGTCAGTCAGTTTTGCATTTGATGAATTTATTTTTCAATATCATCATCCTTGCTATAATCAAAATCTGATTGTGTTTTTTGTATTTTTTTTTTCTAAATTGTCGACGATTTTTTATTTCTCAATTGTTCATCAAATTCGTCTAATATCGTCGCCATGTTTTTGTCAAAACCGTCACGAGAAACTAAGGATTGAATAAAACTAAGCTTAAAGAAACACTTCTTAAAAAGGCTCCATGTTTCGTTCGATCAGTTTTTAAAATCATACATATTCTTACCATTTTGCACGATTATGATCTCCATTGTTATATAACCTAGTAACAATACGGTCAAAATAAAAATTTGAAGGAGTAAATGGCGATGGAGCGGACGTTCCTTACCCTGGCCATGAAGAAATTCTGACAATAAAGCGGCGATTAGGCTCCAGAAAAAGCTAGACCCCACAACCTGAGCTAAATACTATAGGATAAGCCTCCTCAACATCCCGTATAAAGCTCTATAGAGCGTACTGTGTGAAAATAATAAAGCAAAGCGAAGTCAACAAACTTATTGGACCTTATCAGTGTGGCTTTAAGCTTGGAAAATCAACAACAGACTAGATATTAAGCATGCAGCAAACCTTGGAAAAGACCCACGACACACACCAATTATTCACCGATTTCAAACCTGCTTTTGACAGTATGCAGAGGAGCTGCCTTTATGCCGTTATGTCTGAATTTGGTATCCCCGCAAAACTAGTACGTCTGTGTAAACTGACGTTGGGCAATACCAAAAGCTCCGTCAGCATCGGGAAGGAGCTCTTCGACCCGTTCGATACCAAATGAGGTTTCAAAGGTTTGGCGGGCTGTTGAAAACTCGCCTATAACCGCGTAAGCGGTGTCTACCCCAATAAAGAAGGAAAAGATATAGCTAGAGCTGAGATTTTTAAAAAATTTGTGTTGTGTTTTTTTCGAATTTAAATTAGTTTTCGGCACGAATATTTTCAAAATTATTTTAATTTTCTAGAAATCCATATCATCGCATATAAAAAATTTATATTTTTATAAAAACCTAAGTCTATTTATAAAAATCTATACATCATTTTACTTATATCCTAAAATATTTTTAATATCACTATTGTGAGTGTTTACAAAACTCTAGTTAAATGGTTACGGGCTAATCGTTTTGCTTGACTTAAGTTACTAAGCTATGAAATAAATAATACATACATACATATATACATATATATTCGTTTAAATCTATGCGCGTGAACTTGTACTAAATTCTTTACGAGACACATTAACGGAAATAACTAAAATCATGCTAAGAACTAAGGAATTCTAAATCAACGATCACGCTTCACTTTTGACCGCCGCATCGGGACTCTTACGTGGCAGCAGGAGTGCGAGAAAGGCGCAGACATACATAGCACCGCAGCAAATGTAGAAGTTCCATTCACAGTAATGACTCATTAGGACGCCGGCAACATTAGCGCCGACTACACTGCCCAAACGACCCACCATAAGTGAAATACAACCCGCCATGGCGCTAAAATAAATATGAAATTAGAATGCGTTTCGATTGCTAGCTAACTTTTTGACCTACCGCAGGTGCGTGGGATATAAGTCGACTGTAACTGCACTTAGCACATATATAGCCACGCCCACTAAGAAAAAAAGCACATAGAGGTAGGCGGCTACAGCTGGATCGACTATGAAGACCGATACTAGGCCACAGGTTGTGAAGAATATTAAGGTGATAACTGAAATATTTTTTCATAGATTAATTTTAGTTTAAAAATCTTCTAGTACAAATGCTTACAAAGTATTAATAGTTTTCCCACACGATTTATGACAAAGCCAATGAATGCGAATGAGCTGGCATACAATATTTCCATGATGAAGGAATAATAATATGTGGAGTCTTCCAGCTTGTTGATGCATGCGATGGTCTAGAAATGTATAAAATTGAATTTAATTAATTGAAATTTTTTTCAGATTTTTCCACTCACCCCATCAGTATTGTATAAGCCTTCTTGATGGTCATAGACAATCTCGCAAATTTGTTTGTGCTCGCCTGGGTGTTCCTGCATGAAAGTGGCCACACTATTCATAATATGCGGGAACCACATATACAGGCCATTTGTGACGACAAGCAACCAAAATTGTATCAGGCAAATGATCATTGTGATTCGTAAATACTTCCGTTGGAACAGTGGTGCGGTTTGGTTCCACATCGTTTGCAAAAAGACAAGTGCAAAATTCGAATTCGAATCGAAGTTGTTGGTAAATTTCATTGTTGACACTGCTGCGTCATCCTCGGGCAAAATATGTGTAATCTGTGTTAGCAAACGAAATAATAATAAATAAATATAAATTTGAAAGCCTTCTCTTAAAAAATACATGAAAAATAAAATCCTACATTTCCTTTACTTACAATGAGCTCTTCCTTTCCACCATTCCAACGGTGCATTTTTTGCAATACTTCAATTGCTTTGCTCTCCTCTCCAATGGCAAGTAGAAATTTTGGACTTTCGGGTAATACAAAGAGTGATAATCCACAAAGAAATCCGGGAATGCCACATACGATTATAAATAGACGCCAGGGCTTGTAATCTATGCCCAGAAATGTCAAAGGCAGTACCCAATCTCGATTAATGACTAGAAAAGCGATCATTGGTAAAATCATCGCGCCAAGAGCGAATATGAATGCTGATCCCATAATAGCCCGTGAGCGTGTTTTATCTGTATGGAATTCACCGAGGTAGGCGTAAATTGTTGCAGTGCTCGCCAAACTGTAAGAAATGTAGAAGGGATTTGAATAAATAATTGTTCATGATTGTAAAGGATTAACTGAAGTAATTTGAAAAAAGCCTTTCAAAATTTTACTAGCAAAGTGATCATTCACTTAAGAAGATATTAAGAGATAAATAATTTAAATATAGTATTTAAGAGTCAGGGCTTCAAAGAGTGATTCAATTCACTCTACCAGAGCGAGTAAATATTATGCTTCACTTGAACTATCGAATTGGCGCAAGTTTTCGAAGTCAAGAAATGAAATCAATGACCTAATAATGATAGTACAGCAAATACTTATAAATAATATTTTTATTATACTTACAAAAATCCATTAAAGAAACGCAGTAAAACCATAATCCAATAATTGATTGCGAAACTTGAGAGTATTGTAATCGTAAATGTGGCCAACAGCGTGGGTCTCATTACTTTGCGACGACCCTTGGTATCTGCCAAAAATCCCCACAAATGCGAACTCGTTATTATGCCTAGAAAACTTATCGCGCTGAGAACACCCTTATCCACATTTGTCAGTTGCAGATCGCACTGTGCAATTGGTAGTATAAAACCCATAGAGGAAGTTTCCAACAATAGCGTGGCCATCACCATGCCGGAGATGAATATTAAAAAATAATTAAATTTGCCAATGTCTGCAAAGAAATTAAATTGAGAAAATTATTTGCTTGTGAAGTAGTAATATAGTGGATCACAGTTATATGGAGGGATTTACTTACTTGTTAATGCCAAGCAGTCGCTGAAAGTGTAGGCATTCGGGCCCCGAAATTTGTTAACAGCGGCGGCATCTTGAGTGGATATAGTTTGCACTAGTTTAAAATAATAAAAATGTTTAAGGGAAAATAAAAAATGAAAGAACTTTTTTTCTAGTATATACATTATAAAATTTTAAACTTAAAGTCTTAGAAAAGGTTTGCTTATTGATTTAAACTACAAAAAAAAACGTGGTTTGGTTTACCCTTTACTTATATTGCAAAAGTATGTATTGAAATATAACTGTTTAATAAAGTGCTGTGGGAATAAAATTATTCATTCAGTTTTTCTTGTTTTCTACACATCCATATTGACTAAAAGTAAAAGGTAAATTTGATTTCGCCAGCAAAAACTTTAGAAGGGACGTTACATAACTCTAAAGTTATTAAGAGATTGTAATTTGCGCAACAAAATACTCCAATTACGGTTTTAATAACGGGGGTTTCAATAGGGACGCTTCAAAGTAAACCGATAGGGACAGCAAACGACTTAATTTTTTCCCGATTCCTGTGAATGGGAATCGCTACCGCCCGATTCGGAAGATATGAATTTGGACAATACGTAGTTCCAACAGGACGGTGTTACAAGCCACACAGCGGATGTCACAATCGATTTATTGAAAACCAAGTTTGGTGAACGTGTCATCTCACGAAATGGCCCAGTCAATTATTTACTGTGGGGCTACGTCAAGTCTATGGTCTACTTGAATGCATCGAATCGCAGCAGTATCGGCCGATTTATGCTTGAAAACCGTAGAAAATTAGGTTCAGCGTCTGGATTTCTACAAAGTACTTTCATAGGTATAAAGAATTTCACTGGTATCCCAAACCGTTTTCGTTTTTGATTAAAAAAAAATTTTATAGCGCTTTTATTGAAAACCCTGTAGCAAGTGAGAGTTATGACAATGAAAAGTGCACCATTTAAAAAAGAATACTTTGCTTGGGGATATATTACCGAAGATCATATAGGCATTTTCTACAATTCCAGCTTGTTACCTTTGTACACATTTTTTAAAAAATGTTTTATTTTTGTTCTCTTCACTACTTCTTTTTTCACAGTATTTTATCATTAAATCAGGCCACTGAGCGGTGTTAATTTTTTATTTATCAAAATTATTTTTATACGAAGAAAAAACATTAATAAATTATTGATTTTTTATTTGGTTAATTTATTTTAAGACCCCGTCTCAATCTTTGTATAATTTTCCTCTATTTTTTTTTTAGTAAGTTTTGTATTTAGTTAAACCTTTTCCGAGCATTTTTATTGCAAGTCATAATGCTGTAGAGAGAAAACCCTGGCCCGGAGAGAATATATGCTACGGGGCTGCCAATTCATCAATTGTTGAAAAAAATATGCAAAAAAATGTAGAGCACCAGGTCGCCATGAGAACTCCGGGCCTGGGAGGAGTTTACATCGATTTCCAGCACAAAAATATCGAACAATTTGTCTCAAATTTTATATTTCTAACCAATTTTCGTGTGCGGGACCATTGCGAATGTTGAAAAAGGTTTACGGTGATGCATTTCTATTAAAAACACAAGCCTACGAGTGGTACAAAACCTTCAAAGACGGTCGAAAGATCGTTAAAGACATACCTCGTTCTGGTTGTTCTTCGACCTCTTCAACTAATGAAAATATTAAAAAAAGAGAAGTATATTGTGCTTGAAAAGCGGTAGGATAGTGTAAGAGAGATGGCAAAAGAGCTCGATTTTGGTGGATATTTTGGGCATGAAACGCGTTCTTGCTCGACTCGTGCTATAAAGCTGAATTTTTTTTTTTCAAAAAAGTACCGTAAACAGGTCTCTTTGGACATGCTTGATTGCGCGAATTCCGATCCCACATTCTTGAAGAGCATTAGAACTGCCGATGAAACATGGATTTATGAGTTTGACATGTAAACAAGTCAACAATCAAAGGAATTGAGGGAAAAAACGAACCGAAACCAAAAATCCTCATCAAAGCCGCTCAAAAATCAAGGTGTTGCTCATTGTTTTTTCTTTTCGATAAATAGAAATTAACTAGTTATATCATTATCGTTCTAATCAAGAAGCTATTAACACCAAATAAATTTGCATTTTTGTACTGAAATCCACTTAAAAAATTTCTAAACTCATTGAACCTTTTGCACACACAATATATGTACATAGGTAATTTATTCATAACAAACTTGAAATTTCAAAACAACCATTAAAAATTTTACTTAACAACTTCATTAGGTGAATTAAATTTGGATAAATATATACATATATTTCAGAAAAAAAAAATCTTTAAGAGACTGTTATAAAAATCTAAAAAATAACAAGAGCGCAACGCCTTGAAGACAGGCAAAATCCTTACGATGCTATGCTATTCGATTACTAATGTCCTTAAAGCACTATAACACTTACAAAATAGTGGATTTAAATTTTAAATAAATAATTTTTGACTGATTTTACAAAAAAAAATTATTTTATTTTGGGCAACAGCTGTTAAAAAAATAAGAACATAAACAATAACTAACCATCAACATAAAATGTACTTATTTTCCAATAATTATTGATAAGAAAAATCAAAAAATTGCACTAAATTTTTTTTCCACAAACATTCTGAATATAAATTTTTTTTAATATTTTCGCAGTTTCCTGAAAACACATATTTTTTTGAATATTAAATCACAAGAATTATTTTTTTAGTCAAAAAATATATACTGTATATCTTTAAACACTTTCATAAATCTGCACAATATTTTTTATACACTTGCGCTGCGCTTACCCATTTTGTTTAGAATGAAAACAATTTGGTGTTGAATTTGACGGTCAACCAGTAAATAAACGCGCTGTTCACAAACGATCGGATAAGCGCGACGATCGAAACCCGTCTCTAGATGACTCTTGTTCGCGACTTGGAGATCTACTAACTTTGCAAATCGATTTTATTTGTTTTAATAAAATACTGATCAGCTTGACTACTCAACGAACCGGTGTACGCATGCGCAGTTTTCATACATTCAAATCAAATAATATTATCAAAATTTTTTCCACTTGTTGTCAAGTGGTGTTAGACACTAAACCCGCGCACGCGATATATTATAGTAACCGAGTTTAGCGATGTTGAGGTGTTGCGGGTAATAAGAGCTACGGAGCCAGCACATCCAAGGCATACCGAATCACAGCGATAACTATCACAGACTAACTAAACTATTCGCAATGATTTTGATTTTGCAAGTGTGACTTACCCGAGCAAGCAGCCTACTCAATTCAAATCGCGTCTTCAAGTGTCCACCTTCAATTCGTTATATAAACGGGAGTGTTAACAATTGAAACGGTTCAATTTGCAGCCATCTTCACTTGTCGTTGAGTACGTTCTCATGTATATGTGGAGTATGTGGTTGAATTTGAATACTTTCACCATTAAGATACAATAAAATATTCCAATATACAATGTATGCGCTAAGCCGGTTCGATATGTCTGTTATGTTGCCGCAATGCGTGATTAGATGAATGCAAATACTCGTAATGATGATAAGGGTACTGCATTGACCACACCCTGCAGGAAATATATGAATATGTTTTCAAATTTAGCTAGGTCAAAATATGTGGTAATTCTCTTTAATTAATCATATTTCTATTAAAATGCAATATTCTTTAGAAATTGTCTGCAAGGTCCTCATGACTTTTTAAGGGGTTAGGGGTAGTCAGAGGCACGAAAAAACGAGAGTTTTCACTATTTTTTTTGCAACTAAATCATGTTATTTTACAAAAGTAGTAATATGGCATCATTATAGGATGTGTTAACTTGAAGTCACGAAATTTTCAAAAAAAAAAATTAATTTTCAAAGTTATAGGTGTTTGTGTTGACCCTGTTCCAAAAAAAGGTATTTGCGGTGACAAGCATAAGTCCTTGGAGATTCGTCTAAAATCAATCGGATGAAAAAAATGAGTTTTATAAAAAGATAGTCCCGGCCCTGATCAAAGGATTTTATTTGGTTTTCAAAATTAACAAAATGGCGGCCTCAGGAATTTTTTTTCTAAGTTTTTTCGAAAAAATCAACAGTTCTTTGGTCCTAAAAAATCGAAATTTTCGAAAAAATAAAATTAAAGCTGTACAAATTTCATTAAAATCTACTGAACGGTTTTTGAGTTACAGTTGTCACCGATTCAAAAAACATAGTTTTGAGAAAAACGCGTTTAAAGTTTCACGCTGGCGCTTCGAAGTGCCCGAGCTCTCTTTTTTATTTCTCGAACAACTCAAAAACTAATTATCGGATCAACGTGAAATTTTCAGGGAATATTTTTAAGATATTAAACTTAACGAAAATGCAAAAAAAAAAACATTAATTTTTTGAAAATTCTAACTACCGCTAACCCTTTAAAAAAAAAAATACTTTTTCATATGTTGGTAGTTTAGACAAATGTTTCCTTGAAAGCATTTTTCAAAATTCAAATTCTTTTTAAAGCTATAGCCACTTTGAGCAGATGATGAAACTTTAAACGCCTTTTTCACGTTTTTTTCGTCCTCACGTTATCTCAAGTTGTAGATTTCGTCATTTCGCCGTATATCTCGTACAGCTTATCGTTCCATCGACTGCGGTACTGGACGCAGCCAATGCTGGTCGTTTGTTCCTTTGCTTCCACAAAACTTTCCATTCTAATACTTCTAATGCCAACTCATCATATAGCAGGACGGGAATGATGAGGGACTTGTAGAGTTTGGTCTTTTTTCGTGGAGAGAGGACTTTACTTCTCAATTGCCTACCCAGTCCGAAGTAGCACCTGTTGGCAAGAGTTATTCTGCGTTGGATTTCTATTCTAAAGTTGTTGTTGGTGTAATTGCTGGTTCCAAGATAGACGAAATTATCTATAACTTCAAAGTTTTGACTGTCAACTGTAACGTGGGAGCCTAGTCGCGAGTGCGACGACTGTTTGTTTGAGGACAAGAGATATTTTGTCTTGCCCTCGTTTACTACCAGACCCAATTGCTGCGCTCTCCAATTTAGTCTGGAGAAAGCAGAACTAACGGCGTGGTTGTTGAGGCCAATGATATCAATAACATCGGCGCACTCAAATACTTCATTGATATCATAGAGAGAAAGAGGAAGGGAAATTGATAGTCTCTTAAACATTTTCCACCGCAATAGTTCTATTCCTGAACAAAATTTGAATCTTTTGTTGAATTAGAAGTATGAAGTTTGCACCTACAGGGTGGTTTGTCGTTTTACCTATGTACATATGTATCTATATATGTATGTATGTATTAATTAAAATTATTCGCAGTATGCCAAACATTTCATAAACCAGTTGGCAGTAGAGTCTTGTTTCAAAAGTCATGGTCATTTGGTCACATGCAGTGGACTTGAAGCATTTTACAAGCAATTGGTCTAAAATGTGCTGAATTTGAGATAAATTTTTTTACGAAACCGGTGCATTGTGTCACAGATTTAAAAAAGTGGAGACGGTTAAGTTTGAATAAAATTAAAAGAATTGCTAAGCTTAAAATTAGTTAGAAATCTTAAAGTAATTTATGTGAGTTTCAAAACTTATGCGTTAAAATAATATAAAAATCGCTCGTCATATTAAATGTTTGTTAAAAAGGATTACTAAAGCCGTGGTTTGCTTAGAACCAAAAAAAAAGTTTCAGTAACTGACAAAACACAAAATGGTTAGAAAGTGAAAACACAACAAAATTGGAAAGCACAATTGTCCTATCTGATCCTATTTGACCCGTATACTAAAAAAAAATGTTCACATCTTAATTATCTTTAAAATAGGCTCCTGAGCCAATTCAAGCGTGACAACCTTTTGTTCAAATTTTATACACTTTTGTAAGTACCATATCGTTTCGGATATTACCCGGTGTCTGTAGCAAATATTGATTTTTTTCTGCCTCAACTCATATTTGAAGCACTATTCGCTAATTCTACGACGTTATATTCATAAATTGAGTCAATCCATAAGAGATGTTGAGATCCTCTGCTATCTCCCTGAAGACAACAGGTTGATTTTCCAGCATGCCAACGCTGTTAACTTTTTCCATGCTATTGTCGTTAACAGAAGTGGATGGACAACTCATATTAGGCAAATTTCGATGATTTTCTTCTCTGCTTTCACTGAATGCTTGTATTCTTCAAAAAACTTCTGGAACACTTTCAATGATTCCATTAGAAACATAAAATTTGAAGCAATTAAATTTTTTTCAAGATAAAAATCGCCGGACACACTCTCCGCTTTAAACAAAAAAAAAAAAAAAACAGCTGCAGTCTGGAAAAAAAGGTTTTTTTTCGAAACAAGAAGTCTTGATTACTTTAACCAGAACTTAACTGTTAGACAAGACATTGAAAAAACAGCCCTAATTGACACATAGAGATCGAACTTCACAGGAACATAAAAAAGATTGACTCATTCTAGGAAAAACTCCGACCACTCCGACTCACGTTTAATCAGATGGTAAATTAAAAAAAGAAACAATGTCAACAGTTTGACTCTCCAAGCGTTTAAATTCAGAAAGGATTAGCAATCAAAAGCATGCCATCACCAAATTACCAAGGATTATTTACAGCAGATTATTGTTCTGTTTAGAATATGAAAGCAGTTCCAGTAGAAGTAGATGGAAAGTGTTATACTACTGTGCCCAAAAATAAGGTTTGCATTTAAACTGCGCGCGTCGAAGGATTTAGAGAATTATTTTTTTTTTAGGTTGGTAGTACTGTCAGTCACATTTATGTCAAATTTCAGGACAAAATATTCATTAGTGTTTGAGATACGTGTCGTTTTGCGAGCTGCTAAAAGTGAGTTTTTCGTTTCTTGCGATGTCGAAATTTGTTGAGCAAAGAATTTGCATTAAATTTTGTTTACGGAATCAATTTTCTGCTGCGGATACGTTGAGGATGGTGCAGAAAGCCTTTGGTGATGAGGCTATGTCTAAAAAAAATGTTTATAAGTGGTATAGTGAGTTCCAAGCCGGCCGTGAACGTGTCGAAGACGAAGAGCGTGCAGGGCGACCATCAACCTCAACCGACGAAGCTCACGTTCAACAAATCAAAGATTTGGTGTTGAAAAACCGTGGATTAATAATCAGAGACCTTGCTGATGAAGTTGGCATATCGAAAGACTCAGCCAATACCATTTTGAAGGATGTTTTGGGCCTCAAGCGCGTCAAATCTCGACTGGTACCGAAAACATTGAATTTTTTGGAAAAAAAAACGTCGCGTTGAAGTGTATGAAACGATGCTTTCCGACTACCAGGGTGTCATGAAAAATGCATTATAACTGGCGATGAAACTTGGATCTATGCTTACGACCCCGAAACAACCGATTAATCGAGCGAATATCGTGCCAAAAGAGAGCCGAGACCAAAAAAATTGCGCCAAAGTGAATTCCTTCCAACCGGTCAAACAGTCAACAAGGAATATTATTTGAACGTTATGCGTCGTTTGCGTAACGCTATCCGCCTAAAAAGGCTGGAATTGTGGAAAGACAATTCTTGGTTTTTACACCACGATAATGCACCATCCCATACTGACCTCGTAATTCGTGATCACTTCACCAAAAACTCAACCCATATCGTTCCGCAACCACCGTATTCACCTGATCTGGCGCCGTGCGACTTCTGACTGTTCACCAAGCTCAAAAGACCGCTCCGGGGACACCGTTTTTATACGATAGAGGAGATTCAAGCCGCAGCGAAGACGGAACTGAAGGCCATCCCGGAAAGTGACTACAACCAGTGTTTCAAAGATTGGAAAATCCGTTGGCATAAGTGCATTGCATCGGGAGGGGATTACGTTTAAGGGAATGAAATTGATTTGGAAGAATAAATAAAGAATTTTCAAAATAAATAAAATGTCACCTTAGTTTTTGGGCACAGTAGTAAATGCAAAGCGGGAATTAATGAAAAAATTTGTTGATTTTCATATTTTTATGATTTTTAGGAATCCAAACTTCGTGTTTTGAATGCATTTTAATCTCAGAATTTTGAATTTTAATTTCATTTATAGATTTGCAATTGCCTGTGATACTCTTGTCTGGCTGTCAAATTATTATCGGTAAAAAGTTTTCAATGTTCTATCGAATGCCCAGAAAATGTTAAATAATTATATATACAAACTTCAAATCCTAATTATAATCCTAATTAATTCCTGACATGAATACCCCATGTAATAATTTCCTTCTAGTGATCATCGCCTGAAAATCTAACAAGAGTTAATGTGTTTAAATCGTATTATTATTAATATTATCGTTAATTGAATAACTATCGATGGGCGCATGTACTTCGTAGCATGCTTAACTTAAATTACGCTTAAGTCTACTTAAGCTCTTCTATTATTTCGGCGCAATTACACAGACAAGTGTCCCCACATATGCATATGTTTGCAGTAAATCTGTTAGTTAAGAAACTGCGTATTCGGCGAAATCAATAAATGTAACAAAATGCTAAACCACAAGTGTCTCTTCAAAAGCCACTTGTTTTTTCTTACAACTTAACGTGGCATTAAATCGTGTCTGGATTTAGCTGGTATAATTGTGTAAAATTACAAATCATCGAATCTATTGCAACTAATCCTTTACGAGTACATGTTGTAGCTCTTCATATATACATTTATATATGCATTTATGTAATCAAATGACTTTATATATTAGTTTCATATTCTACTCATTAAGTACATAGTTGTGTTGGCTAATTAAAGCTCATCCGGAGTAGGTGCTCGAGAATTTACTAATATTGAATTATGCATGTGATATTCGCATGTGTAGCACGTGTGATTTACATATATACTTATAATATGTAGACATATACATATACGCAATATGCACTTAGGGTGTAAGGTACTCAAGCTAAGGGTGCCATTTTTAGAAATTACGTTGCAATAATTTCAAATATTGCTTCTGCAACAAATTAAGTTATAGATCAGTACAACAGACTTTGGAAAAACTCTCAAAAAGCAATCTCAAGCTGCCGTTTATTTTTAGTTTCATTTTTCATAGTTTAATGGGTAATTGCCGCTGATGATGTAATTTGGTAAAAAATACTGTTAAACTTTTCCGTATCTTTGCACTTTTATTTATTCTTTATTTATATACCCTGAACAGGGCCCATAAAATAAGATGACGTTGTATTTATTTTGAAAATGCTTTATTTATTCTTCCAAATCAATTTCATCCCCTTCAAAGTAATCCCCTCCCGATGCAATGCACTTATGCCAACGGATTTTCCAATCTTCGAAACACTGGTTGTAGTCACTTTCCGGGATGGCCTTCAGTTTCGTCTTCGCTGCGGTGTTCCCGGAGCGGTCTTTTGAGCTTGGTGAACAGCCAGAAGTCGCACGGCGCCAGATCAAGTGAATACGGTGGTTGCGGAACGATATGGGTTGAGTTTTTGGTGAAGTGATCACGAATTACGAGGTCAGTATGGGATGGTGCATTATCGTGGTGTAAAAACCAAGAATTGTCTTTCCACAATTCCAGCCTTTTTAGGCGGATAGCGTTACGCAAACGACGCATAACGTTCAAATAATATTCCTTGTTGACTGTTTGACCGGTTGGAAGGAATTCACAATGCATAACACCACGATAATCGAAGAAAACAGTCAGCATGTCCTTGATTTTTGAGCGACTTTGGCGCAATTTTTTTGGTCTCGGCTCTCTTTTGGCACGATATTCGCTCGATTAATCGGTTGTTTCGGGGTCGTAAGCATAGATCCAAGTTTCATCGCCAGTTATAATGCATTTTTCATGACACCCTGGTAGTCGGAAAGCATCGTTTCATACACTTCAACGCGACGTTTTTTTTCCAAAAAATTCAATGTTTTCGGTACCAGTCGAGATTTGACGCGCTTGAGGCCCAAAACATCCTTCAAAATGGTATTGGCTGAGTCTTTCGATATGCCAACTTCATCAGCAAGGTCTCTAATTATTAATCCACGGTTTTTCAACACCAAATCTTTGATTTGTTGAACGTGAGCTTCGTCGGTTGAGGTTGATGGTCGCCCTGCACGCTCTTCGTCTTCGACACGTTCACGGCCGGCTTGGAACTCACTATACCACTTGTAAAAATTTTTTTTAGACATAACCTCATCACCAAAGGCTTTCTGCACCATCCTCAATGTACCCGCAGCAGAAAATTGATTCCGTAAACAAAATACAAAATTCAATGCAAATTCTTTGCTCAACAAATTTCGACATCGCAAAAAGCGAACAACTCACTTTTAGCAGCTCACAAAACGACACGTATCTCAAACCCTAATGAATATTTTGACATGAAATTTGACATAAATGTGACTGACAGTACTGCCAACCTAAAATAATTCTCTAAAACCTTCGACGCGCGCAGTTTAAATTCAAATGTCACTTTATTTTTTGGGCACAGTAGTCTATAGTTTGCCATGAAGTTTGTAACAATTCAGTCAGTCTGTCTATACCAGGTGCTTTACAAAGTAAACAGGACAGGAATGGTTTTTTTCGGCAAAATCAATTTATTCTATTCAAAATAGTGTCTTTCTGCTTCAATATAGCTTTTTACACGGTCTAAACGCATGTCGAACCAGTGTTTTAGCTTCTTGGCCGGTATGACCGCCAGATTGCCGGTGCAAGCCTTTTTAATGGCCTCTACGTCTGCATAACGATTTCCTTTCACGTGCAAATGCATTTCTCCGAGAAGGAAGAAGTCGCACGGTGCCATATCTGGTGAATACGGGAAGTGGTTAATGGTTAAAATGTGATTTTTGGTCAAATGTTTGTCCTTCGAATGTTGGATTCTGAGCAATTTTTGGTCGTCAGTCAATTTTGTGCGGAACAAACCGTGCACACACCTTTCATAAGTCCAAATGTTCGGTTAAAATGCGATAAATCGATGTTTTGAAGATTTTCAATTCAATTTCCATGAATCTCAATGATGACTTCGGCTTTCATAAGTCCAAATGTTCGGGTCAAATGCGATAAATCGATGTTTTGAAGATTTTCAATTCAATTTCCATGAATCTCAATGATGACTTCGGCTGATTTTTGATGAATTCACGCACAGTTTCGTTGGAAGTTCCGGTGATCGCAGTATTTGAATGGCTCACATGTTGATCGTCATTTATGTCCTCACGATCACTCTGGAAACGTTGAAACCACTCGTGCACTCTGCTATGGGATAGGCAATCATTGCCATAAACTTGTTTCATCAATTGAAACGTTTCGGTAAAACTTTTACCAATTCTAAAAGTAAATTTAATGTTGGCTCTTCGTTCGAAGCTCATTAACATAAACATACTGACACTTAAAACGCAATAACTTCACTTCCAATTGATGAAATTTCATGAAATTCTCACTGGACAATCGATAAAGATAGCGTCAGTCGACATATATGTAGATGGCGCCACGAGGGATCGCTAGATTCAAAAAGTCCTGTTTACTTTGGATTGCACCTTGTATGTATGTCGATTGTAGGATTAGATAAAATTGGCGCCTTCTGCTTACCTTGCCGATTGTAAATTAGAACTCAATGATGTTCCTGACCATCACAACATTGTATCAACGCTGACCAATGCTGTGATTGCATTTCTTTTATCAAAAGCGTACTAAAGAACTTACATATGTATGTACTTACCAACGTATTTAGTATGGCACACGCAAGTGTACTTAAGCCGGAGTCAACTGAAACTTTCCACATTTAACTCATACCGCAGAGCAACAAAAGACATGAACCCGCACAATCTGTTGCCTACATAATATCATTGTGGACTTAATACATATTTTTGTATGTAAATGTTTCTGGGATAATTCCATCGCAAATGAGTTGATCAACGCTCCTCGAGTTGAGTCAAACAAAAGTTGTAATTTTTTGTTTCGATTTTTTTGCGTTGCTTTGGCGTGATTGTTGCCGGTATTATTTAATACATTTGTTGTTGTTAGGTATAGTAAATAACATAGTAGATGTGAACGGTGTTGACAATGTCGCCTCTTTCAGTGACAATTATGGGGAGATGAAACCGATTGAGTTGCTGCACCCAGGCATGTGTAGTATGCGTAAGCGCGTATTATTGTATGTATTTGTGTTTTAGAGATGGATGCGGCAGTAAATATTCAGTGGCGATCCCGAAAATTTGTCGTCTGCGTCCCGATATCTATTATGTGATTATTTTATGTTCTTGTCAAAATAATAAAAATGTTTAATTTCACATAAAATTTTTGAGAATATTCTCTGATTTTTTGGAAGTTGAGAATTTTATCGAGGGTTTCGTAATTTCGAGAGAAAAGTTATAAAGATCTGTCAGGACAGCCCAGACCGAAATTTTAACATTAGCTCCTTTGGTTCTGCGAGTCTTGATCCTGATGCTGTCAATTTTCATTTATAATCTTTACTACTGGAGAATTTGCCAAAAATAAGTATTATTTTCAAATGATTGCTCGAACAATGAAAAATGAAATAAAAGCTTCGACAGGTGTGGGCAGGACCGCTTCGATCCGTTCGATACTAAACGAAGTTTCAGACAAGACGACTCCCAATCGTGCGACTTCAATCTTCATTCGTGCGGCTTCAATCTACTGCTGCTTAATATAATTCGAGCTGCAGAGCTCAATCGAGAAGGCACAATATACAAATTAGAAGAGTGTACAGCTACTGGTGTGCGCCGATGATATTGATCTCCAGATAGAACGAGGCCAAGATGAAAAATCTCCTGTCATCACACAAACAGTCGTCGTAGTCGCGACTTGGACCCCACTAAAACTCGCTGTCTCGAAACCGGTTTCGGACCCCAAGTGTCTAGGTAAAGTTGTTCAGTAGGATCCATAAAGCGATTCTCGCAAAACGTGACTTTCCGGTTTTTTAGCTCCCTGTAAATCAACCCGCTCTAATATATATGCTTGTGCTAAATACATAAATAGAACTAAGAACAGACTAAGCAACAAACATAATTTGAAATATCTAGATTTTTTTCTTTAATTAGAGGTGCTAAGATTAACATAACTTTGTGATAAGAAAAAGGTAATTTTTGGCACACTATAAATTTTTTATGCTGCTCAGCATTAAGAGCTTCAAGTATCGGGTTATAGCTGTTGTAAAAAAAAGTCTATGTAATGTTTGCATAGTTTAAGATAAAAAGTATGTAATAAGTTATAAGTAAGCTCTTGTAAATTTACAGTTTCCAGACATTTGTTTTAAACTTAGTCAGTTTGTACCTGATTTCATAAACATTCTAAAAATTAATATTATGTATATACATTTATTGTATCCTATGGCTCTGTGAGGGAGCGAAGGGCCACGGTGGGACCCTTTCATTTATTTCGATCTTGTGCTAACCTCTTGATTTCGGTTCCCTCTCTAGGTCGAAGCAGATCGGTCTTTTTCGTCGGCTACCTTGTGGAATACAGTGTGCGATGAGCTGCAGAACACATTGACACCGAAGGCTTGCTTGAGTCATAATGTCATGTCTGAAAATCCATACATATATATTCCCTGCATAGTCTCGGTCTTCAAGTCGTATATTTAGACCCAAGATTTTTCTTTTCATTTCATGTTTCAAGGGGATGGACCTCTCCGAGCCATACGATACCAAGCAAGGTTGCAGACAAGGAGACTCCCTATCGTGTGACTTTTCCAATATTTTGGTGGAGAAAATAAAACGGGCTTCAGAGGTAAATGTAGAAGGTACAATCTTCTATAAGAGTGTGCAGCTGCTGGCGTACCCCGATCATATTGATACCTTTGGTCTCAACAACCGCGCCGTTAGTTCTGCTTTCTCCAGAATGGATAAAGGGCAAAGAAAAAGGTCTGGTTGAGGACAAGGCGAAATATCTCCTGTCATCAAACAAACAGTCGACGCACTTGTTACTAGGTTCTCACGTCTCTGGTGACAGTCATAATTTCGAAGTATCGTCTATCTTGAAACCAGCATTAATATCAACAACAATGTCAGCCTCGAAGTCCAACTCTCGATGAACAAAGACCAAATTCTACAAGTCACTCATCATCCTCGTCCTGCTATATGGTTCAGAGGCATGGACGATGACAACATCTGATGACTCGACGTTACGAGTTTTCGAAACAAAGGTTTCTGCGGAAGATTTAAGTTCCTTTGCGCATTGGCAACGGCGAATATCGTAATCGATGAAAACATGAGCTGTTCGAGTTATGCGACGACACTGGCATTAAGAGATAGCGGCTACGCTGGCTATATTATGTCATCATAATTGATGAAAACACACCAGCTCTGAAAGTATTCGACGCAGTATCCGCCGTGGAGAAGGTCGTTTGGAATCTCCAATTGGAGCCAAACAGTGAAAAGGAAGAACTCTTAATGAATATTAACATCCCCAAAGAGATTGTTTCAAAAAGTTGGTATATTTAAAGAGAACGATTCTTCACCGTTACCATCAATTTCTAAATATTTTTTAAATTTTTATACACTGCAACTACGACTTAAACACTAAATCCCCAAATTTACAGATCGACCTCATAGAAACAGATGCCAAAATTAGTTAATGGGCGTGTTACTGCTCATCTTTACAGAAAATTCTTTATCGTAGAAACTACCTGATCAATTTCGGCCATTTATATTTTTTACTCTCTCAGGTGTCTTAAGGGGTAGTAAGGTATTTTTTTTTTTTTTTTGTTTTGCATTTTTATTTATTTTTTATTTTATATTAATGTACAATATCTTAAGATTATTCTGTGACGATTTGAGAGCAATTAAAGCAGAATTGTAAGTCTCCGCCCTCCGATTTGATTGTAAGCGGCCGCGACCGTAACGACCAGCTTCCTGAAACTTTAAACGTTGTTTTTCTCACACATCACTTTTTCGAAGCCGGTGAACTCTGTAGCTCAAAATCTACTAAACCGATTTTTTTGAGATTTTGCACAGCCTTTCTTTATAAATAATGAGGTAACGCTGTCGATTTTTTTTTTATTTTAATTTTAACTTATTTTTAAACAACAAAATTTCTGATTTTTTTGATGAAAAATCAGTATTTTGAGTTCCGAGAGTTGTAAAAAATTGAATAATCATTAAAAAAACTCGACAGCGTCACCTAAGGAAACTTATTAACTAATCAAATCAATTTGGTTTTTTAATTTCAGATGACCCAGTCATGAGTTATACGGTTTACTGCGAATCAATTTTTTTTTTTTTGAACGTCTGCGAAGATTCTCTGCCACCGGCTCATTTTTTAATATTTTTCTATAAAACTTTCACAGAATATTCTTTAAATATCATATAAGTATGCTATAATTATACAAATAAATAAATATTGATTGTATCTTTAAGAGGTTATTCTACTCTAGAAATCAAATTTTGGGCAGTTTTTTGAATTTTATTTACAAAAAAAAAAACCAAAAATATTTTTAGTATCCATTTTTTATGGTGTTTTTATTACATTTTATTTTACAAAAAAATATTAAAAATTAAAATAATTAGAGGGTGTGGTAGGTGTAAAAAAAAAAATGGCGCATCCTGGTGACATTGATCCTGACTCTCCTGGTGGTCTGAAAAACAAAACCAAAAAAAACACTTCTTAATCAGTAAGGATGCGGTTATAGTCCGGGAACACGAAATTTTTTTTTTTTTTTTGAAAAATGGCGACTACCTGAAAATAAAAATCATTTTTTACGCTTTTTTTTGAAATTCCTGAATTTCCTTTTTGAATATTAAAAACAAGAATTTTGACACGATGCTGCTAGGAACGATAAAGGATTATATAAAGAAGGTTCACACAAAATTTCAAGTAAATCAGTTGTATTGAACTTCAGATAATGCCGGTACCGTGTGAAAAAAAGTAGTTTCGAGAAAAACGCGTTTAGGAGACAATTCTAGTGAACACGGACGCCAGGTCACAAAATCGGCTGTATCTCCGAAAATAAGTAGAATTTTGAAATCCGTACAATGTCATATTTTTGAAAGTCTAAACTTTAAATATATGAAAAAAATCGAATTTTTCAAAATTCTAGAGTAGAATACCCCCTTAAAAAATTATTGAAAACATGCTTTTTTTCGCTCGAATTAACCTTACTACCCCCTTAAAGCTCAGAGAGGATCTTTCTCTGGTAATAATATGTCGTGGGACTAAAAAAGGATAGAATCGTGTGAACACTACTACACATTTAAATATGAATATAGTTCAACACAGCTTTTAGTTTATTAAATTTTTTGCTTTATTTGTAGTTTCACTCAATATATTTATCTAAAAACACACATCTCACACGAGCTCAATAAGAACCATAAAATTAAAAACCAAATTAAATAAAAACGCTTTCATACAAAATACTAATTAAATATTCACTCACACAAGCACACACGCACGCATAGAATCACAATTTATTATAACAGTATTTCATGCATCCCTAATAGTAGTTGCGAAGTTAAGTATGCTATCCGCATTTAAGTCGCAATTTAGAATAAGAATTGACGCAAGCCTTCGCACATTTAGGCCTCATCCAAAACGGGCTTCGCCGGAGGTGCCAAAGTTCTGCGCGGTATCAGTAGAGCCAGGAAAGCGCAGACATACAAGGCAGTACAAGCGGTGTAGAAAGTCAGTTCGCAGTTTTTAGCCAGTATCGCACCCACAATATTAGCGCCCACAACACTTCCCAAACGACCGAACATCAGCGAGACGCATATTGCCATGGCACTGTAGATAGAGTTATAATTGAAAAATATTCTTAAGGAGCTGCTGATGATGAAGACTTACCGCATTTGTGTGGGATAAAGCTCAACTGTGGCAGCGCCCAAAACATTTATTGCCACGCCTACCAAAAAGAAGAGCACATACAGATACGCCGCAATCGATGGATCGACCACAAAGACTGCAGCAAGGCCACAAGAGGTGAAGAAAATTGTTGAAATAACTGTGAATTGTAGACAATCGAAAAATGTTAGTGTGAGTTAGAAAGTTATAGAGTTGGTTCCTAATACTTACAAAGTATGGTTATCTTGCCGACTCGGTTGATTACCAAGCCAATAAAGGCAAACGAGGAAGCGTACAAGATCTCCATGATTAATGAGTAAAAATATGTTGTGTTCTCTAATTTAGCAACGCATTCCATTGTCTGAAAAGATGAAGAGTTGCAATTAGACAGACGCTTACAAACAATTAGTGCTATTTGTCTAAGGATCATATCCTCCAGCTTCGCGGGTTGGCTGTTAGCTGTGAATCAATTTATTATTTAATTTCAGTTACTTACACCATCAGACTTATATAAGCTCTCATGTTTGTCATAGACAATTTGGCAGATCTGTTTGTGTTCGCCCGGGTGGCCATTCATGAACTCGACCATGGAGTTGATGATGTGCGGGAACCACATGTACATGCCGTTGGTCACCACATACAGCCAGAATTGCATATTGCAAACAATCAATGTGATGCGTATGTATTGTTTGTGGAACAGTGGCACAGTCTGGTTCCACATGCTCTTCAGAAAAGCGGTGGCAAAGTTCTCCTTCGAAGCCGATTGATTGTTCAGCTGCATCATAGAGCCGGGTGTCTCCTCCTCAGGTAGGATGTGTTTTAACTAAGTAAAGTGAAAATAATTATATTTTTTTTTCCTCAAACAATAAAGCAGAGGCACTTACTTTTAGATCCTGAGTGCCACCGTTCCAACGTTGCATCTTTTGCAAGACCTCAATGGCTTTCGCCTCCCTGCCGTGAGCCAAGAGGAATTTTGGACTTTCCGGCAAAAAGAACATGGAGAGACCACAAAGCATGCCGGGTATGCCGCATACGATTAAAAAGAAACGCCAAGGCTTATAATCAATGCCCAAGAAAGGCAAGGGCAAAACCCAGTCTTGATTGATGACAAGGAAGGCAATCATTGGCAAGATCATCGCGCCGATCGCAAAGATAAATGAGCTGCCCATCATCGCACGCGAACGTGTCTTATCTGTGTGGAACTCGCCGAGATAGGCATAAATTGTAGCCGAACCGCCAGAGACGCTATAAAAAGTAAAAGAGAAAAAGAAGAGATTAAAAATGTTAATTCGATGAAGTATGCTTAGATAGATTAAACCAAAAGCAAACTTACAAAAATCCGTTGATGAAACGCAACAACACCATCACCCAAAATGTGTGCGAAAAACTTGAGAATAGTGTGACAATAAAGCCAGCCAACAATGTCGGCCTAATAACCCGTCTGCGTCCCTTTGTGTCGGCCAAAAAGCCCCACAGATGCGAGCTTGTTATGATACCAGCAAAACTAATAGCACTCAAGACGCCCTTATCCTGATTCGTTAGATTTAAGTCACATTGTGCAATTGGCAAAATAAAACCCATAGCTGCCGTCTCCAATAACACATTGGCCAAAACCATGCCAGAAATGAAGATGAGGAAGTAATTGAATTTACCGAAACCTATGAATGGTGTACAATTAATATGAAGCATAATGGCGGTATTCACTAAAAATGAATACAAAGCGTCAAATGGTACTTACCGGTAAGTGATAAAGCTTCTGAAAATGAAATGGCCCCATGTTTACGATTTACCTTAACGGGTTCTGTATGTATAATTGAAAGTACTGGAATAAGGTGGGAAATTTTTTTGTAAATTAATTTTTCATGTTCGACAAAATTTCTGGATATGGACGTCTTACACATAAGTACATACAGATTATGTATGAGTATGCATGTATGCAGTATGGGAGTTTTTGCGATGGGATGAGGATATTGCTGTTCAAGGGCACTTACATTTAGTTAAAAAGTCTGTTGTAATTTTTTTTTTGTTTTTTTTTTTAATTTTTTTTTTTTTCATTTTTTTAATTTTTTTTTTTAATTTTTTTGTTTTTTTTTTTATTTATTATTTTTCTTTTATTTATTATTTTTCTTCCACATTCATATTCAAACAATTTATTTTTGCTTTAATTTTTTTTAATTAATTAAATTTAATTTTTTATATATTTACATAGTGTTTGATATAAAACGTTAACTTTGGTTTCTATATAAAATCTTAATAATAAATGGTCTTGGTGTGCAGTATGTGTGATGTTTTTGTAATTTTTTTTTAATTCAATAAAATTAATTTTGGTTACTTAAATTAATTTTAAATAATAGATCAAATGCATTGAAAGTATATATTTTTTGTCTAGGAAATACTTATACATTATTCTTAATTATTATTTATTATTTAATTACATTATTCTTAGTTATTATTTTTTTTAAATAAATAAATATGATTTTTTTAATTGAAACATGTTTTTCGTTTTATAATGTGGTTAAAACCTTATTTTTTTATAGAAAATTAAAAATAATTATTTTATGCAATTATATGCTATTAAAATCTCAAACTTTTCAATAAAAAATGAAAAAAAAAAATTTTTTTATGCAATTATATACATATGTATGTACTATTAAAATCAAAGACTTTTTAATAAAAAAAAATAAAAATAATTATTTTATACAATATTATGTATTGTTAAAATCAAATGCTTTCTTAATAAAAAATTAAAAATAATAATTTTTATACAATTATATACTATTGAAATCTCAAGACTTTTTAATAAAATATTAAAAAAAAATATTTTTATGCAATTAATTTGTACTATTAAAATCAAAGACTTTTTTATAAAAAAAATATAAATAATTATTTTATACAATATTATGTAATGTTAAAATCAAATGCTTTTTTAAAAAAAAAATAAAAAATAATAATTTTTATACAATTATATACTATTAAAATCTCAAGACTTTTTAATAAGATAAAATATTATTAAAATAATAAAATTTTGCGAAACATTTAGTTATTAATTAAAAATACATAAATAGCCCGTGAAATAACTTACCCATTATTTTGTTTATATTTTTTACTATTCTAATGAACAATTTCTTTTCTCGAAATTTTCAACTTGCGCATAAATTAATCTAAATATAAAAATAACAAGGCTTATTTTGAGCACTATTTAAACGCTAAATATAAAAGTCTTTTGAATTTTTGTACTGTCTAACCTTCGCGCCTCTAAGTTACTAATGGCAGTTAAAAAGCAACCATCTATTTAAACCTTTTCGTCCACTCAACACAAAGTATATATGAACGTACATACATAGATGGGTGTAAATATACAGTAGCTATCTCGTGCCGCAAATTTAAGAACTAAGAAATGTGACATTTTTATGACAGATGTAGACATAAAATTGAATTATTCTACATGCACTTATGTACACACGACAAATAATTGCATATATTTATATTCAAAGGATGATGTGTATTTTCTATACCTTTTGGTTTGATCTTCACACAACGTAGGTATGTACAAGTTGGTAAACCTGCACAATGTCAGCGAGAAACTTACAGTATCTAGTCACCGAACCATGTTCGCTTTGTGCTTTTGGCATTTGGGGAATATGAATAATCAATAAAATTTTTGTAAAAACAATAATTGCCATTATAATATAATACCATTTGAAGACTTTTACTCTTAAAAGTACCAAAAGTATAAAATTATTTTATTATTATCATTGAAGCGCCAATTTTTCTGATCAAATTTCATTGACAAGGGAATAGATTTTCATCTATTTTAATACAAATCTTTATTATCGCTTTCAAGATAGGCTTTTATATTATATTCTACTCGACGTCATTTTCGCAAAAGATTCTGCACATTTGGCATGAGTCTTGCCCGCTTCATATCCGAAACATTGACCAAAATGTGTTGAGTCGATCCATAAGAGATGTTGAGATCCTCTGCTAGCTCACTGATGTCTCCACGATGATTTTCAATCACTATTTTCTTAACTTTTTCGACTCCATGATTCCAATGGCAATACAAAATTTCTAGCGAATTCGTTGTTCAATCTTGTCCAAGGTCAAAACCGCCAGACAAGCTTTCGCGTCATAAACAAAGAGTTACAAAAATAATTTATCGGTTCTATTCACGCGCACAGTTTGAATAGACTACGTTCGGACAAATTTGATTAGATGATATTTCGTAGTTAATGTACTTTACAAATATTTATAATTTTAAAATTTCGGAGATATTTTCTACTTTTATGTTTCATATTTTTTTCATAAAAGTAATTTTGGGAAAATATTAAAATATATATTTTTATACAGTTAAGTAAATTAATTTTTAATACTATTTATAAAAATGAAAAAATACATTTTTATTAATTTACTGAAATAAAATGTTCCAAAAAATTATGCTCTGGCATCGCAATGTAATAATTCAAATCAAATCAAATAATGTAAATGTACATAATGAATAATTCCAGGTTTATGTTAAGAGACGAATGTTGTTTAGAAGGTGATAACATTCTGTAACTCATTAACATTTGACATTTGACGAACATTGAAAATTTATTCTGTTGAATTAATAAACGAACTGTTTTCAGATTATGAACTGAAAATGACTTTGGACATTTTTTTTAAACTTTAATATAAAATATTAATTTTTTAAAGCAGTGTGCCGGAGATGAAACGTACATCCACATTAAATATTAACGATGACTTAATTTCAAATTATTATTCGAAAGTAATTATATTTTCAAAATTAACGTTTTTTTATTCAGACATAGTTTTATGCACATTTACTTCAGCCCAAAGGCCATTACACACCACCAATGTCAAGCGAGATTTGCGTCAGTTAATAAATTGCCGAATGCAAATAATGTTCCTGTATTTATATAAAATAGGATTTCTAAGGCGAGAAGATAGTGGCTGTAAATGCGTAATCTTTGCGTCATTTTAGTTACATTACAATAACAACACTCGACGCCTACGCCTCAAGGAAATTTTATATATACCAGCAGCTGATCTGCGATTACAGCTGAAATATTATTTTTATTTTTAAAACAAATAAAAAACACCAAAATAAATTGTATAAATATATATACATATACATAAATATGTTTCTAGAAGTATTTCTATGCCTTGACATTTGTTATGCAGCTTGCTTAAATCTCTTTACGGCGAATAAGCCATGAGCAAACACAAAGCTATACTTCATGGGCGGAAAGCAGTGGTATTAGGCGTGTTTTGCCCCCTTTTATATTGCTTGTTTTTTGAAGCGTCAGTTATCAGCAGTTATGTTACCTATGTACATGCATATATATGTACAGCTGGCGGATATACCGTATACCGTTTGCACTTTCCATATTTGTGCTGTTGTCATGTTTTTATTTCGGTAAATAATTATAAATAGCCGTTAGTTTGAAAAGAAAAGTTAAACCGGCTTCTGTCAGATAAGCGCTTTGTGTAATTTGGGGTTGAAGGTATAAAGCGTGGGAACCCGGTGGATGGTATAAACAATTCTTGTTGTTCTTAAATGAATTATAACGTGTTTGTGTACAACAACACAGCGCTATCTTTTTAGAATGACGCGTAGTGAAAGTTACTCACTTTTCACATCTAGTAGCTAGAGAGTTGCCGTTGGCAGTGTTAGTGTAATTGTTGATACATTTAAATGTTAGAATTTGAAATATTTTAAGAGAGTGTTGAAGTTATAATATTTTATAAAAATTAAATTTATAAAATTAAACAAAGTAACAAAAGGCACATAAGTCATAACAAAATTTGAAATTGGCAAAGGGAAGGTAATATCGTCTCAACGGTCCTAGGGGAAGAGACACACCACTGGGCCGTCTTCCTAGAGACGACGTTACGAAGAGGGTAAACTTTACAAAGAAGTTTAGAGTTACTCTCGGCAATAAGGTGATACCACGGTCGAGGGCCAGCACTATTCAGTATTTGAGCAGGCATTTTCGAGCATCTTTCAAGCAGAAGTCTTTGCTATAAGTCAGTATGCAGAAATCAATCTCTATCGCAACTATTGCAACCAGCGTATTGCTATATTTAGCGAGAGTCAAGCGGTACTAAAGACGATCTTTTTTTAGTGGAACCGCCTATAGTTTGCAACCGTGTACAGCTGATCTGAGTGCCGGGGCATAAAGTGGTAGCCGGCAACGAGCTGGCCGACGAACTAGCCCGCTCTGCGGCAGCTTCCAGGATGATGGGGTCAGAACCATGCATTGCGTTATGGTCCCACACTATAGAGGAGTTGCTCCGTGCGGAGAAGAGAGTGTATCTATCGATTTGTTAAGATTTATATACAATAATATAAACTATAAACAAAAAAATCAAAATAAAATTAGCTGGTGCTCCACATTGCCGCATATTGCAGAATCTTTTAAAAATATTTCATGAATAAGTTTTATGTTACAAGTTCGCCATTTTTTTATGCTTTTACGGGAATTTTTTCTACATTTTTATCGGAATTGTTTTAGGACTAGGCTTGTAAATAATTCAATAAAAATAATTATTTTTGCATTTGACTTTCTTTTCTAATCTGAAAAACCTAGGAATAGTTTTTAAAATTCTTATTCCAAAATACCAGATTAAAAATTGCGAAGAAGTTGAAAAATAAAAAAAAAAAATTATTCCAAGTTTAAATTTAGAAAATAAAAAATTGTTTTGAATTTACATTTTTTCGCGCTTACGTACATATGTAATTCAAACAGAGACTTATTGACACATTTTTTTAAATTAATCAAAATAGCTGAAATTTTTTAAACTGGCAAGTTATTCGAAAAGAAAAATATTTAATAAATAATAAAGCAATAATTTATTTTTTCGTTCAAAATTTTCTGTGTCAAATATTTTAAAAATATATTTAAAGCGTTCAATGGCTGCATGGGCACTAACAGAAAACATCTTCCAACAGCAGATTTACATGTATGCAAGTATATATAGAAATTAACATATACCAGAATGTACATAAATAATTTAAAGCATACCTTTGGGCGCCGCCTAGTATTTGATGTTATTAGAGGCGGAAATGAAATACATGTGTGTGTATATGTACCACAAGCGGAAATTCTTATATCGACATGCATTTACATGTAATACATGTACCTATGCAAAATAAAACTCACTTGCATTTGTGAGAATTAAATTTTATTAATAAATTATTGCACTAAGTATTGAATATTGCACTTGGATATAGAATAAAAATACATATCTACAATTTTTCCAATAATCAAAAATAATATAATACCAAATATAATGAGTTTTGTGTAGTGTGTCATTATTGACCAAAAGTTAAAAATAAATAATTACAGTAAAATTTAGAAATAATAATAATAAATAACAGAGAATGTTAATAAATTATAATAACAAGCGAATAGAGAAGAAAATGTTAAAAAATTTAATAATATATAATAAATTATTTTAAATGTGTTATTAAAAATATATTCTTAAAAACAGTTTTATTATGGTATTATGAAAAAATTCTTTAAAAATGTTATTTAACAGAATTAAATTCTAAACACTGTTAATTAGAGAGAGCGTGTTAATAAACATGATATTAACATGAACAATTTTAAAGCCTACATTTAGGCGAACAATAATTGCTAGCAAATAACCGATAGAAAGCACCAAGAGGAAAGGCGATAAAATGCCGAGACAAATAAGAGCATAACTGTTAAATTAATTTGACTAAATAAATTTATCTTTTAAGTATCAAGTATGTTTGTAAACATGTTTTTGTATATCATTCACTTCACATATACATATGTATGCTGTACATATATATATATATATATATATATATATGTGTATGTATATTTCGTATTATAATTAAGTGGCATTTTAATATTCAGTGTTAAGCTTGAATACAAGTGAAATTGCCGTTCATTTCATAACATACATTTAGGAGTGGTGTTAGTAGCACAGTAGTTAATGGATAATACGAAATTTTGATATCTTTATCATGTTATGATAGTAGTATAAAACAAATTTGTACACAAACATTTTTTTTTAATTTGGATAAATTAAAGAATGGTTTTAACTATTAATAGGCATAATCGGCAAAATTAACGTAAATCGGTATTAGTTGTTATCATCTATTATTAAAATATAGCTATGTGTACATCGAATTAAAAGTGTACTTACATGCATATGTATATCGAGTAAAACTGTACTGACAATATTTATTCACTTTTTTAGCTTATGAAAACATATTTGTTTTACTGCTCAACTCAAGGGAATAGTATTTGAATGTAAAATGCCACTGCAATGACAACAAACTTAGACATATATACATACATACATACATTAGGGTGATTAAAAAAAAAAATTTTTCGATTGGTACTCGGAAAAATAGGTTCCTAGACACCTCTAAGAAAGCCTCTCCAAAAACCTATGACTTTCATCATTCATAATAAATTTTTTCATTGAGCTATAAAATTCATAAGAAATAAAAAAATTTCCCAAAAATAATCATTCTACTTTAACTATTAATATCTTTTAAACGGTTGGGAACCCTAATGTATGTACATATATTCATATATCAATTTTAAAAAGAGTCTAATAATATGAATATTTATAATTTTTATCCGCCAATAGTAAATAACGTTTCAGCTGTTATGTTATGCATGTATTTTCGAATTCTGCTAGACTAAAAATATTTATTGGAAGACTAACAAAAACTACAACATAATTAACATGATGTACATATATATGTATGTACATCAATAGTTTTTATTGCATTTAGCAGTTATATTATCCTAAACAATGTAACGAAGTGTAGTAAAGTGAAGTGTCATGTTGTGATAACAAGTCGCTGTCATCGCGAATTTTCATACTACACTATTATTAATTTGACTCTAATTTCCTATTGAAGAGATTGGCTGTCAACCAATAAATTGTTTGATGATCTACCGCCATAAATGCCAAAGTAATCAATTGGACGGGCAATTAAACACTTGTGTATGAGATTATGAAAACATAAATTGATAAAAAAAATAATAGTAAAATTGTAATTATACACATATTACAATATATACATACATACATACATGTCGTTAGCTTACTGCAAGACCGCTGTAATTGAAAATTTCGAGAGAAAGCTTTCAGGTGTTTCGCTCGCTTTCAAAGAAATAGTAACGGAATGTACATACATATATTCGTCACTTAGAAACTATTAACAAAAAACATCACATTTTGACACAAACTTAAGTTTTTTTTGTAGTTATTTTTGCATAATTTACTCAAAAAGCTCATTTTTCGAGTCATGACTACTAGCAGTAAGCAAACGTATACACTTTTCAAGGCTTTTAAAAAGCCTTTTCTGAATAAAAAAAATCCACTGAGGTAGATTATTTAGGAAATTTTGTATTCTACAATAATCCGAGATTTAATTTTACTAAAGGATTCAAAAGTTATGGTATTCCTAATGAAAAAATATTTTTTGTGTGCTATTTTAGTGTGAAACTTTGAATGCTCACCGACCACTGTTAAATTTAAGCTATAGATGCTGCCTCTCGGGATATTTTTTCGTTGTTTTTAATATTATTTTAATCCATAAATTCGATTGGTTAATGTTTTTTTGTTTTTTGCTCACCCTAATGTGCACATATATATCTACATATGTCTCCTCTAACTGCAGTACATTTAGTTGATAATAGTATTTAGATAATAATGTCACGATAATAAAACACGCAGCAGGAAATTGTGTCAGACGTTTTACTTACAAAAATGTAATTAAATTCATTCAGATAATGTGAGTACACAAGTTCTACGCTAAGTGCGTTGGTAGCTGCATTATATTTTCAAAGCAAGAGCATACGCACTCACCGCGGTCGCACTTGCGAATTAAGAACTGTGTAAATATTTTGGTAATTATTAGCGATAATTGGAGGGTTTTGCAAATAACTAGTACATACACATGAATATGTATATGCATATATCGTCAACTAAAATGCAGAACAACGCATCAGCAAAACAATCGATTTTCAGTTTTTTATTGATGACGATTTACTAAAATTTTTAGCTGTCGCTATCAGATATAACCAATATATAACCATTTTATAACCAATATATAACCATTTTATAACCAATATATAACCATTTTATATTCATTTTAAAACCAAAATTCAAATTTTGTTCCAATATGCGTGGTTTCTATTATGTCGTTTTTTCTTCGCCTGTAAACTTATGTAAAGAGGGGACGTTATAGTTTTCTATGTCTGCTGTAAACTGAATGTCATAAATTATGTGCTGCTAAGTAAGAGTAAACTCACTTATGTATGTACATACTCGTATACATGTATGCACAACTGCATAAGTTTATATCTTGTATTCAGAATTGTCAACAGCATTCAATGACAATGCAATTAATACTGCATTTCGTAGGCTACACGAAATACATACCATTTATACATACATATAATAAAGATACCGTTTTCATATACTTGAGCAGTTCAAGGTAATATTGCCAATTCCGCGGTTAAGCAAGAACTTTTATTTTCATCATGAACACATTTTCCACCAATTTTCATATGACAGCGAATGACACAATACATTCATACGATTGAGAGTGCCGAATGATTAGCTACTCTGTACCAGAGAATGTAAAGTTTACATTTTCTGTCTGTACTACACGCACTATGGCGCCAAAACAGTGGTGCCAATGTGACTGCGTATAAATAAAAGCACAAAATGCATGGGAAACTATAATATTAAAGTAAAGTTCACGCATATGAACAAACACACACAAATGCGCTGACACTTGCCTACCAACATATTTTTATGTGCCTATGTTAATTGTACACGCGTACGTTGTATATTGACAAATTAAATAACAGATAAAGCACGTGGCGAATTCAACTGTTTGAGTGATTAAAAGACTGTGTTTTACGGATGCGAATTAAGCAACAGTCAGTTTGGTCGACGAAGTAAATGTTGCGCCTAAAAAAATAATTATTAAATTTGCCAATTATCTTAATAAAAAAAAAAAAATTATTAAATTATTAATTTTTAAATATTAAATTATTCATTTTTTTTAATATAATTTTTTTTTAATATATTTAATAAAATTTTTGAAATATATTTAATAAAAATATTGTTTTTGACATGTTAACAATTATTAATAATAATATATATCTAAATAACTAAGACCATATTAAGTTTCGAAATTAGTGTCAGTTCGAAATTCCCATCATAGTTTATCAGTAATAAAAATTATCAATAATTTTCTAGATAATTTTATTACGCTCATAAACTTACCATTCACTGATTTTTTTCACATTAAACATTGATATTCTATCTATATTCGCGTTTTGTTTATGCCGAAAGTTACCTTGGCCCTGCAAATGCAGTTTTTATTGTTTTCATAGTATTATTACCTCGTACTGCTTATCATTATCAAATTCTTTGTGAACAAAAGCGTTATATTCCCAAACAAACAGTAGAATACTCTGAGTATTCTGTTCTAAAAAGCACTCAAGAGCTCAACCAGGAAATGCAGTTATTTATTCTATGTAAATAAAGCTTTCTTGTTTGTAAATAGGCTAAGTAATGAAACTGTTATCGATAGAAATATGAAGTTGAATAAATGCAAGCAACGCAAATATTTATTATAAAGTATAGTAAAAAGCATGAATTAGTCAATAAATATGCTGGAATTACCGTTGTTTGTGAATATATTTTAGTAATGTACATTTGCTGATATTTATTTAAGCTTTTCAGAGCAAAAAGGTCTAGCCGCGTTCGAGAATTATTTCTTTTTTTTCGTACGTATTTAGCAAATACGAGGTGTGTTCAAAAAGTATCGCGAATTTTGTGTTTTTTCAAAAATTATTTATTTATTCATGAATATCTATTTTGTCCCCTTCAAAGTAATCCCCATGAGATATTATACACTTGTGCCAACGGTTTTTCCAATCTTCGAAGCACTTCAAAAAATAATTTTTTTGTCTTCTTCAGCTCCTCCTTCGATGCCGTCTTTATCTCGTCAAGAGAAGCGTAACGTCGTCCTTTCATGAGCCTCTTCAGTTAAGGGAACAAGAAAAAGTCACAGGAGGCCAGATCTGGGGAATACGGTGGCTGCGGCATCATTAGTGTGTTGTTTTTGGCCAAAAAGTCGCGCACAAGCAACGATGTTACGATTCGCGATACTTTTTGAACACACCTCGTATATTTTATTTGTAGTTTAAAGTTTTTATATTAAAAACAGAAATTATAAATAATAAAAATAAAATAATAAAAATAAAAAATAATTATAATCTATTAATGGACACATCTACTTTGAAATTAAAAAAAAAAAATGATTTTTTTCCATATTTATTATACCGTTAAAAGTATATCTAAAAGTATATACTAAAATTTTAAATCCATATCTCAAATAGTTGTTTAGTTGTTTGAACCGATTGACCGAATTTTGTCAAGCTAAAAACCAACCAATTTTTTTTTATACAATTCCTCTTTTTAAAACATCGCTATTTTGTCTATTTATGATTTTTTGAACCGTAGATTACACAAGATTGTAAATATTTTGCGACTATGAGGCTATTTCTTGCTAATTTCTGATAGTAAAAACAGAAAATGATAGTAAAAATTTCCTGAAACGTAAATTTTTGTGTGTTGTAGGGGACGGGTGTAGAAGTCAAACCACAAACTATTTACTAAAATGATTAAGACTTACCATTTCTAAACGGGGTTAGATCTCCGAAATAAGAGCACTTGCCCGGATAAAATCCTGGTCAATTACGTTAACGTACAACCGGCTGTTGAGGGAATTGAGGCAATATAGCCGGCTATCTCTTCGACCTTTCTCACTTCCTCGTTGCATGGAACTTAACCCTCTTCCCCACTAAATTCACAGCGACCATATTCACAAACTGGGCGAAGGAGTACAGACTTGACCTTAACACTGCAGTCAATGGCGTTAAGATTCCGGCTGTCAATGACCCTAAAATTTAGGTGTGACTTTTGACAGCCTGTGCTTCTTCAATCTTCACATGACCACGATTATTGCCAAAGTACAGAGCTGCAACAAAATTCTCAAGTCGTTAGCCGGCAGCACATGGGGAAAGGACAGAAAAACTTCGTTGGCAACATATAAGGCAATCGGCCTGCCTGCCCTTAACTACGCTGCACCAATATGGTCGCACGAAAACGCAGACGAGGAAGCAGCAAACATGAAAGAATACTGCACTCCGGACCACGACAGGATGCCTCTTGATATCTCCCATCGAATACCTTTACAGAGCGGCCCGTATGCTTCTAGTTAAGGAGCATAATGAACTCCTCTCCAAGAAGTTTCTGCTGATGTGCTTTCGCAGAAATCAATCACCTGCTTGGAGCGGTACCGAATATCAAGAATGACCCTGACATATGAAACAAATGTCCAACGTATGACACAAACCTCCTCTTTGCATGCCCTGCTTATAATACACATCTGACACCCTTCTCCGTTTGGTTCGACGTCTTCGAAACAGCACGTTTCCTGGCCTGCAGTTGAATGACGCCGACTACATCCTATCTAATCCTTATCATCCTAACGGGTTTAAGAACCCGTTACAACAAAAACTAAAATGCCAAAATAGTGGTGATGGAAGAGTTTTGAACTCAAATGCATAATCAGGACGCCTCAAAAATCCCACAAATATTTAAAGTAGTGTTATTAGACAGACAATATCTTTAAGTGGTAAATTTTTTCAAGTTTCATTCACTGCAACAGTGGAGAACCTTCGTTTAAGCGCCGTCAGAGCTTACGTGTAACTCGAAAAATAAATAATTTTTAATAAGAATAATAAAACAAAAACAACTTGTTTTGAATCGTTAAAAATATGTATGAAATAAATTGTGGAAAATATTTCACTTGAGTGTACCAATGTCCGTGCATTGCTATCATTCTCATTGAGAGTGCCAAATTTGAGCAATTTACACATTTTTCGTGTTTTTATATTATTGTACATATAAATATACGAAGCACGCGCGAAAAGAGTTGTATTATTATGATTGTTGTTGTATTATGATTCGCACGTCGAACAGAGAGAGAATTGGCGGCATATTCTCCTTGTATGTTTGGTATGTAAATACATACATATGTACAGACGTAAATATATTTTGTGACGCAGACGTATAATTTTTGTTGTTTATTATGCAAATTATTAGTTTGCAACGATTTTCTAGAAAATGATATGCACTTCCCTCTACTTAGTTATATAATTTCAATGCAAATTTGTTGTTTTAAATGTTTTAAATAATGTATATGTAATTCGCAATATTTCTGGCTTTCAGAAGAGTTTTTTCAGCACATTTATTGTATATGTATAAAAAATATACTTATATTATTGCTGCTCACTGTTGATACTTGCGTTGCCGCCTCCATTCGGCGGTCATCATTGTTGTGATTCAGTAATATACATATGTACATACATATGTACATATACTATATGTGGAAACACATGCATACATATGTGCGTGCTTGTACTTTGATGTGTCTTATCAGATTCATTATAATAAAACAACAAATATGTATGTTTTAGCTTTAAACGCCACGGTTGTGCGAAATGCACTACGCACAACATACATATTTACAAATCTTTGTCCAACTGAGTCTGAGGCAAAGAGCTTGTCTCCGCTGTTACTATGTTACTAACTGTTAATGATAAGAAACCGAGCACTTCTTCGGAGAATAGTAAGTATACGCAGTGTACACACTCTCATATATGTACATATATTCAGACTTATGTATGTGTGTGTTTACATGTTAGCCGACTGTAGCTGTACGACATATACATATGCAAATATTATTATATACATACATATGTATGTACATATCTATGTTTCTTTAATATTCGCGAAAATCACACAATTTGCCTCAAACGCGCAATGATTTCTTTATATTGTGCGTTATCAGCGACAACTAACCAAATACTAACTGATTAAATTCATAAAATTTTTTGAAAATTCGCGAGTATTGCTGTGATAATATAACACGTGTTTTGAATGTGTTGACAAATATTTATCAAGTTTAACTAGCTTCATTAGAGCAAATGCTAACCTACATACATACATATATTTTTATTCTCTAATCCCTGATAGTCTAGTTTACCACGAAGTTTGAAGCACCCAGAAGGAAACGGCGGAGATGTTAATTGCTTTTTTTTCTTTGTTTCAGCTTTCATTTACAGGCAGTGAAAATCTTTTTTTTTTTTCTCCTCAAGACGCTCCTCATTCGTCGGTACCTCCGAAATCGGACCGATCAAAATAAAGCCTTGCATGAAAAAAAATTTTATTCGATAAGATATCTTTACAAAATTTTGCTTGAATTGTTATCCAATGTAACGGTCCAACAAATTTTTCAGAATAGTCTACTCTAGCATACGAGGTTTGACAATTAAGTAATGAGACTGATTTTATTGCCGCGCTTGTGGTAAGCCTGTGACCTTGAAATTCCCTTTCTCTTTTTCCGGCATCCCTATTCCATTGATATATAATATTTACTATCGCTCTAGCTTGTTTAGTTTGCCTGCTGCGTCAAGTTGAGTAGACGTGTGTTTGAAGTGCTCGTCACGAAAATGGAAAAACGAAATCAAGAACAACGCGTCGCGATAAAATTTTACGCCAGATTAGTCGAAACCGCTTCGGAAACGTACGCTAAAATTGTAAAAGTGTATGGTGATAGTGCTCTTAGTCGTGCCCAGCTCACAATGGTTGTCTCCCGTCCGAAAAAACCTCGCATGAGCAAGTCGAAGGTGAAAACGATGATCATTGCCTTTATTGATAGCCGTGGAATCGTCCACAAAGAATTAATTCCAACGGGGAAAACTGTGAATCAAGTCTACTATTGCCAAGTACTCGAAAGATTGCGAAAACGAGTCAACAGCGTACGCCCAGACATCGCTCGTAACTGGATCCTTCATCACGACAACGCGCCGTGCCACACCGCCCTCAGCGTGTCTCAGTATTTGGACTCTAGAGGGATCGCTGTGTTGCAACAGCCGCCTTATTCGTCCGACATGTCACCCTGTGACTTTCTTTGTTTCCTAAAACAAAATCGGTGGTAAAAGGAATCCATTTTGAGTCGATTACGGACATTCAGGCGGCCGTGACGAGGGTATTCGCGGACATCCCAGTCGAAGCGTTCCAGAAATGTTACAAAGCATGGAAAACGCGCTGGAATCGCTATATAGCTGCCCACGGGGACAACTTTGAAAGGGATGGCAGAGTTGTAGAATAATTTTCAAATATACGGTTTTTATGGAATCAGTCTCATTACTTAATTGTCATACCTCATAAGTTGTTATTTAAACTGATTGATCAAAATCTGGCTCTTTTATGGAAAAATTAATGTTCGCCCGCTAAATAAATCAAGTTATAACTAAGAAAGAGGCTTTACAATCACAATTGTGGATTAAAACAAACTTTAATATATCGTTACATAAAATGCAAAATAGCGTATCATCAAAAACGCTGTCAGATATAATAACCAATATATAACCATTTTATAACCAAAACTCAAATTTTGTTACAATATATGTGGTTCCAATATATCGTTTTTCCTTCGCCTGTAAACTTATGAAAAGTGATGTTATGTTATTTTGCACTTTAGGTGAGGATATAATGAATACATACTCAATTTGAAGCTAATGAATGTCTAAAAAAATGAGGATTTTATATTTTTCATCATTTTCACCCCTTATTAATATAATCCAAGCATATGCATATGTGTGTGTTTACTTAGTCTACCCCTAAATCATATTCCAAAGTACAGAGAATTGCAAAAATGTTATGTAGACAGTTTCGTAATTTATGCGTTTCCAGAAAATGAACATTTTAAGTACTTCAAGAGACAATATTTCCGCTTAAAGCTCGTACAAACCGGCTTTAGGCCGCTTCGACATATTATTTACAGGCAAATACAAACCAAAATGCAGCAAATACAAGCGATTAGTGTTTACAATCGCTTTAATGCATAATAGATAAGCGTAAAAATTTGAGTGCTAAATAAAAATTCATTGAAAAACACCGCAGAAAAAGTGCATACATGCAAGTATAAGCCCATACATGTATGTATGTACCCTGAAATGCTGAGAGCATTGACTGCGCTGTCTTGAGTTTGCAAACGCACATACAAATAAACATATGAGTTAATAATAACTATATATGTATGTATGTCTGTAAATGTGTTATGTAGGCGAGTTCGCAGAGCGTGTGCGAGTAAATAAGGAAATTCGCCAATCCACACACACACACATATACTAACGCAAAAAAGGGGGTTGCTGCCAGACTGCCTTGACCTGGGACAATGTCTGACACTGCTAAATAAACAGTTAATGCATACAAAACAAATCGGTATAAGTATATAAATCATAGTAAAATATAAGCGCAAAATCACTAGCCATTGTTGTGCAAGTATGCCGTCATGGCTACTGCAGGGTGTTCCGCATTTTTCAAATTCAAGCGGCACACAAATAAATTCCTTTAATAGAACAATTTCGTGATTTTACAACAAATAATTATAGAGAAACGTGTATTCAATACTGTTATATAAGCATTTTAAAGCTTAAAGCGATTTTATTTGTGACAATTAAGTAAATAACTGTTATATATTTGACTGTGTGCTTGTGCTTTCCGGTGGTAACGACTTTAGAAATTCCCCGTGAAATCATTGTATTCTTAATAGCAGTCGTTGCTTTAAACTTTTAATTGCTTTCGTGTAAATAAATCAAGTAATCAATAGATTATATGCACATATATTAATTTGTATTGTAAAGCAATTAATACGAATTCGCCGAGTACTGACACTTTTATAAACAAAACAGTCGCCTTAGCAAAACAAAAAAAAAGCTTTATAATTCACGCGACCAAATATAAATGATTGCTGATTGCGCACAGCGTTGCTACAAACATACCGCTGTCTGGCGTTTTATTGCCAGCGCGCTTACCCGAAACACTCGACCTGTATTGAGACGTGTTGAACTTAAATACGCTGATTCATGCGCTCAGGGTTATTGCATTTCATGCGCTTCATATCTTATTTCCATTAGGTTTAAGAAAAACAATCGTCGATTGGTTTCAGTTTTTAATGAATTTTCTTTCATTTCTCTTTTATTTCGCATATGTTTCGGATTTTAGATTTTCAATGCTTATTTGTATATATTTTTTAGTAGAAAATTGTATAGCTAATTGTTTTTTTTTTTTTATTTTTGTTTCAGGCTTCGTTTGCTGGCACTGAAGTTCAAAATTATTTTACTAATTCAGCGCAATATTGTGTGCCGCCATAAACTTAAATTAATTATGTTTTTTTTAGAATATAAATTATGAATAAGGTGACCAGCTATTTTGTTACTTTAGGCACTTAAATACTTGCGCTTGTTTACATTGTAAAAAGTGATATATTTACTCAAAATTTCCACATTCAAGTGGGTTGTTGGCTGGCACTGTGCCTATAAATGCACAGGGATCATTACAATGTTTGTTTTACTCTCAGTTTTAGAATCTAATTTCCAGGTACTTGCTTCAAGAGCCACTTGTTGCTTGGACTTTCCAATGCTACTGATTTATTTTTGTTATCTTCAAATAAGATTTTGTAAGTAATCAAACAACGAATTTAAGAAAAAAGTCAATACTCACTAAATGCAATATTAATTCTTAATTGTGGAAATGCTTCAAAAGCATTGTAAATTATCAAAAAAAAAAAACAAAAAAAAAAAATATTATACAGTAACAAAATATTTAATCTTATATAAGTATATGACAATTAAAGTCTTTGCTGGGGTATTAATGCAATATTGTGACTAATTTGTCCCACCTTACTTCAGTATTCTTTTGACCGTATAGCAAAGACGGCTTTCGGTATATTATTGTTTATATTAAAATAAAATAATAATTAAAGGGCAGTATCCACTTGCAAAACAGAAAAAATGACATGTTTCGTAATTTTTTTTTTTTTTTTTGAATAGGCATTTTACACATTAAGTAAAATAAAGTAATGTAAATTTCCATAATTTAAGGTACTTTAATCATCATTAATTTTAAAAATTTTGGATTCCTTTGCTCCCGTATCCAAATCCGAGGAGTAGCTCCAAAAAACCATTTCCCACGACAGTCGGGTCTAAATAATCGGTACGGACCCCGACTTTTATCTGGCCAAGGAATGTATCTTCGGCATCATTCTACGAAAATACTTCAGGGAAGTTTTCTACCGCTACAACAAAAAAACAGGACCTCCAAAAAGGTGTTTACCAATGAGGGAGAGTTATCTGCTTAAAGTTATTTCAAACACAAAAGCCAAAAAATCCATAATTACTATAGACCAATTCAGATAATGATCAATGACACAACGGCGGCGTCCCTAAAAACCCTTTTTTTAGTATTTACATTTTAGAGAGGCTTGAAAAATACGATTTGTAAAAATTTTGATTTTTGAAAAAATTACTTCACAAAATAATCGTGTTTTGTAAAAAATTTTCGCTTCAGAAAAGCTTAAGAAATCGAAAATATCATTAACTGAAAAAAATATCAAAGAAGATCGTTCGAAAAATTCCAGTCGATCGGTCAAGCCGTTTTGGAGAAATTTTCCTCACTGAAACAGCCTTTCGAAAAAGCGTCAATTAAACTAAGTTAAAAAAATCTTACAAATACGCTCGAGTCCCTGAAACCATTTGCCGATAAACTTCAAATTTTATGATAATATTTTCAAATCTTTATATATAAAAAGTACGTGTCACGTTGTTTGTCCGGGATGGACTTCTAAACTACTGTTGCGATTTTTGTGAAACTTAGCACATTGTGTCCAGTTCGAACCAACTTAGAAGATAGGATAGTAAAAATAATTCACTACTGAAAAATATGTACATTAAATGGACGCCCTATTAAGCGGACATCTTCATTAACCATGCACATTGTTGATGTTTATTAAGTACAATCTATTAAGTGGACAACTGTATTAACTGACCAGAAAGGCTGGTAACCAGACATTGAGAAAACAGCCTCAAATTCGATATTTTTTCCAATGAAATTTATTTGTATGAACATATTCAAAATAAAATCTCAATCCTTTGAATTCTTATGCCAACAAAAACGTTTTCGTTTATTATATGAAATAGTATTAAATCTATACCACAGCAACGCGTGGCCGGATCTCCTAGTATATAATATAATTGAGATATAGGCAAACAAAATTTTAAATTCACAAGTGGATATAACCCCTTAATTATGATATTTTATGCATTAAATTTAATAGCTGATCACCTTAAACTTATCTTATATTTTTTCTAAGTTTTTTTTCAAATTTTTTTTCATAATTTTTTTTTTGTATTTTTTCTTTTATTTTTTTAATTGTAAATATTTACTTATTAGCATTAATTTTTTTTCAACTTATTGCTTTATGTAAGTACGAAGCAAAGTAAAGAACTTAGAACTTAATGCTTGCCGTAACACTTCCGTGTCGCTTGACTAAAAAACAATGCATTCGTGCTAATACTAGTACAGACATTTATTCAATGTCATTTATTTATATAGACAGACATACATAGGTATGTATGTATGCAATATATTTACATACATACACACGTATGCTTTGTAATTATGTATAGTAAAAACAACGAATAAGCGAGAATGCGGTTTGACACAATTTCGATATGGCTGTGAAGGTATGAAAGTGATTAAAAAATATTTACAACAAATGATTACTTACAACGCTCAGCGGCGCTTTCGGCACTGCAGTCTTTCAGCTCGAAGCTGCCCAGTTTCGAACGCATCTCCATATTGTACGAATTTTTGGTGAGTACGCTGCCTTGCTTATCACTTTTATATAAATGGACTGGTGTAAGTAATGACCTTAAAACGCTGCTTTTATTTAACTGTTTCACTCAACTGGATTTAAAATTATATATAATTTATAATCATTTGCAATGTCTGCATGCGCGAGGTTGATAGGCTCCACTGGCTATATTAATTAGCAGCTTCTATAAAAAGCACTGTTTACTTTTGTAATCCTAAAAAATGTTATCACATAAGTACGCCGTTATAATATTGTAATGCCTGCTTGTTGGCTTAAGGTTTCACGTGTTTATATTTGACTTTGGATTTGGATTTACACGTAAAATGAATTTTGCTTAAATTTATTATATTTGCTTTGGCGGTGACTATCTTAAAACGGCACGTTTAATGCGCAAAAATGCTGGCGCTTTACAATATTGTTAATATTTTTTTGTAATTTTTAAAATTAAATAATTTTCGCAAATAACACAGCGCACTTCAAAAATTGTATAATGTCCTTGTATTTGTAATGACTGGCTGTCGTATTTGTATTACTACTTTGTATAGAATTTAGTGAAAATGTATAAATATTTTATATTGTACACCCGCTACTTGCTAACACTGGCAGTGTGTTTTTGTGTGATTTTCTTTTTCCTACGTTTCAGCGACGCGTTGCCTGTTCATTTAAGCGAAAGCGAAGACAGCGGTGGCCACAGTTTGGCAAGTGAGCAGTTGTTGGTATGCACTTCGTTGTTACCCGTTGGACTTTGCGAAATTGACTGAGCGCTGCATCAGGCGGCTGTGCCTAATATACACCACTAAATTGCAAAAAATCGTTGACTAAGTAAAATGAGTATTCGAACTCGTCACTTCTGTTTGACACTCGTGTGTAGCAGCAATAACAACGAATACTGTTGGCACTACCGGCAGCAGCGACTGGTGGAGAAATGCTTTTTTGCGATTTTATTCACGACGATTTCATGCGTTTTATCACACTATTTTGGTGCGCTCTTTTACCATAAAACTCAGCGAGCGAAACGAACTGAGCACAAATGCATAATGACTTTCTTGTATTTTATTTTTGGTTGCAATCGTTGAGTTGTTGCAGTGCACTTATAACAATTGGTGTCGGTTGCAAATCGTTGAATGGTATATTAATTGTTTATTTCGCTATTCGGCTGCTCCAGTGCCGCCACTTGGTGGTTCGTTGGCGTGCCTCGCGATTGTCCGTTTACAACTGGGAGCTTCAGTTCTCTGCACGCGTATATTAAGTACGAAATTTCCTGTTTATGGCGCTGCCGACGCCGCGGTGCGCTTCGTCGTCTCAGTCGTTGGCGCTGTGGCGTTACAGTGTAGCTGAACTTTTCGGCGGCGCAGACACACGTGTTTTATTTTTGTGTTTGCATATGTATGAAGTATAAATTTTATACGCGTATTAGCCAGACAGGCAAATGTGTAATTTAAAGTGGGTGTGCGAATTTCTATAATGAAATGATGATTAACAGCGTAAAGAAATTCATTCAGACTGGGTTGAACCAGCGCATTCACAAAATTACACCTTATTATTTGCAAAAAAGAAGTTTTGTTGTATTAGAAATACTGATTTATTGATTTTATAATTTATTACATGTTTCAATAGGATCTTAAAATTTTACTAATTATTGATGAACAATTTTTGCTTTTATATTTGATTTTTTTTTTAATACTATTTTACTAATTTTATTAAAATATTGTATACTGTTATTATATGAATAAATACATACAGGTAAATAACATAAATATATATACAAAGATTAAATCATTTTGTAAAATATATACATACATATACATATAGGTTCATGTATGAACCTTAAAGCTTTTCAAAAGTGCTGTCTACCGAAAAAAATATTCTTTATGATAGTACTCTTTCGAGAATCCTAAGCTTAAAGATATTATAATAATTTTCTAAATCATAAGAACATTCAGATAATTTTTAAAAAACTTGTGTATAATGAATATATATTTTTTCGCTTAACAGCTGTTAAAAGCTTTAGGGGTGAAGTACAAAACTTGCAAATATATTTGCAAAATGTATGGTATACTTAGATACTCTTATGTTAAGGAGTTATATACAGTTAGGAGGTCGAAAAAAAGGCATTTTTCAAAAATTTTTCTAAGCAAACTATTTGGTTTATTGATTTGAAACTTGGCAGGTATATTATGACAACCTTAAAATATATTTACATATTTTTTATTGCCAAAAATAATTATCGGGAACGTTGATATTGCCAATTTTGCAGAGGTCCGCAAAAAAGGCCTCTTGCGGTGAGCACGATATACGAGTGGATCATCTAAAGTGCAAAAATCAAATAAATTTCATTAATATAATAAATAATCTAGTGATTGATCGAAGAAATTAGCAAAAAAAAATGACAAAATGGCGGCTACTCAAAGCAAAAGGTTCGATTTTTGACCAAAAATCGGGTTTTTAATTGTTTATAAAAATAAGAAATTTTCATGGAATGGGGAAAAATATAGTTAAGAAACTTGTGTAAAAATTTCAGACCGATCAGTTCAGCCGTTTTCTTTCTTGTTCACCGACTTTCAAAACACCGTTTCGAGAAAAACGAGTTTAAAGTTTTGAAAGCACTTTACAGTTAGTCGGCGCGCCTTCTTTAATGTGTCTATAACTGCGAAAATATTCGTCGGATCGACTTGAAATTTTGTTTGTGTATATTCAGATATATATATATATTAAGAAAACGCAAACAAAAGAAATCGATTTTTTTAAAATCCTAACTATATTAATAACTGATTGGAACATTTCAACTGGTAATTGGCGAATGACATGCGCGATGTATCGCCCCATAGCCTGAATCGAGGCGGGATTATCCGCATAGACTTTAGACTTTACATATCGGCAGAGGAAAATCTAACGGTATGATATCACACGATATTGATGAACAATTGACCGGTCCAAAAGTGTTCTTTCAATAAATCTATTGATTGATGCGATGAGTGTGAAGTGGTGTCGTCTTGTTGAAACCAAATGTTACCCGTTATTTAAATTTTTTCCATTTATACCTTAGAATGTAAATATTTTATCATCCGGTATAACTTTTCTTGAAATTTTTTATTTTATATATTCTCGTGTCTAACCTTATATTTATACAGCTATACATGGCTTTTAGAACTGCAATGATTCCCAGCGCTTTAGCGAAAACTTAACAGTAATGCTTACAAAAACAAAATTAATAATTTATGAGACATAAATAACGTTGCTTGTCGGTAATTTAAACATGCAAACTTCAACTTAAATGTAGGTAAAATTAAAATATATTGATAATTTATACAAAATAATGCTTTATATGAGTATAAGCTTGAGAAATTATTATTATTATTTTTTTTTTAAGAAATTTACGAAGCACGTCTTTATTATTTTGCCGACTCAAAAAACTGTCAACTAAGACAAAGTAGCATTCACGCAGTCATTCTTAATATTATTGCCAAAAAACACAATAACCCCAGAGTTTTGTTATTTATTTATTTATTAAAAAAAAAAACATTTTGTGGGTTCGTCACAATTAATTGGTTGCCGGGGTCGGCAAAGTTCTAATAATAATTTTTGAAAAATAATTACAATTATTATTTACATTTCAAATGGGCTTAAAAATCGAAAACATTAAAAAAAAGTATACTCTTCTTTCATTATTTGGAAAAATATATTATTTAAAAATAAAATATATCTAAGTCGTGTGAAAATTTCAAGTCGATCGGAGAAATTTTCTTCACTAAAATTTTCTTCGAGAAAAACACTTCTAAAATTCATTTATTTTTTTAATATTTATTGCTTACCACAATACATCTTTACGAATTTTGTCCTAAAACTGCTTTAAAAAATTATTAAAATTTTTTCAACAAAAATATTGTACCAATAGCAGGAAATATATAATCAAAATAGTATGCATAAACATTTAGATTTTTTTTTTTTAATTTTTTGAAATTAATTTATATTATAAGTTACTAGATTTGTATATGTACGTAAATTTGTAATATAATGACTAACTCAATTTAATTCTAATTCTATATGAATAAGCTAATATGTCTAGAAAATAGACTTTTATCAGTTTAAATAATAAAATAAAATATTTAATAATTTCCTTATGCGCTTACTAACATAACATTTCTGTATTAGCCCCTGCACCGCGGAAACTTATTTGTGATTGCTTTAAATTCCGCTCTCTAAGTTGTGCTCTATTTATTTAAAAATTTATTATTCTCATTACATTCATTATTATAAAAAACTAGTTTTGAAAAAGTACCGTTAATACATTCTTATTTTTTATTATATATAATTGTTTTTATTGCAACTTGATTTTATTGATTTAATTATTCGCTTTTATATATGCGCTCAATAAAGCAGTTCCCGTTATTACTTACTGCATAATTAGAGTTTGTTGCATAGTTTTATTCAAAAGAATAACTTGCAAACATTACCATATAATGGAATGGAATTTTATTTTATTTGTCATATTTAGCGCTACTATCAAACGTGATACTCGTGATTCAAGTCTCTTGAAATAATACCAACGCAAATATTTACATTTATTCCGGCACGCTCAGAAGCAATGATTAAGTGAAAAAGTCACTCATACGCACCGTGTGCTCCATTTGAATAATGCTGTGAACTATGAGCTTGTGCGTGTGTGTGTGTGTGCGTCTGTATACAGGAAAAGCAAATAATATAAATTCTTAAAACTATTTCGCGCTCTAAGACTGCAACAAGGCCACTAAAAATGCAACAATTGAATATCTTCACTTGTTACTACGCTTGGCATTTGTTACGCGTTCCGCAAGTAATTTAAAAAACAATTGAGGACAATTAAGTTTATCATACGCGTAGTAATTACTTACGGAACATCCTATAAAACAAGCTAATAAAAATATCTACAAACACATGCGCGCGTATAAAAATATAAATAAATTGAAATATAACTCAAAACACCTCAGCTTTTGCAATGCTAAGCAGAAATACATACATACATACATACATACATACACACAATTATGATCTTCAAGTTCACATTTTGCACAGCGATCTTCGATGCTTCCAACATACACACATTTACAAACACGCGATGACGCGTTCCCACAAGCCTTTGCGACGCTGCTGCGCGTTGATTGCTTCGCGTCTCGTGCGCCAACAGCGTCGCCAATTAAATTCGTCACTTACATATGTTCGCTTAAACATTATTGATCTTAGCGCTGACGTTGGCGCTGGCCTCCGTTGCTATCAGTTTTCGATTCATTATCGCGTCATGCCGTCTCATCGCTGACGCTGACAGCGCAGCCACACACGCGTACATATTTACATGAATATAACTTTATGTTTGGGTATGTGTACGACGATTGGCTTTACCCTTTAATAAAAACTGCTGTTCGTTCTTCGGCATCCAACGACTGCACTCCGAGTAACGGTCTGTGCCACAAGCATTGCGAAATTCCGTGTAAAAACGTATGTTTGTACATATGTATGTATAGATATGGTTGTATGCGTATGGTGAGCCGGTTTTTACCGGCTTTTGTCAGTTCAGTGCAGTATGCCATCACTCGACTTCATTCAGTTTGTAAAAAAAACATATCATTCAAAGGGTGTACACCGACATATAAATATGCTGCTGATTATTTACGACTTTTTGCGAAGATGTTGTGGCAACGCCAGCAATAGTCATTTTTTTTCGAAAATAATTGAAATAAAAATGGATGATTTTAAAACCTTAGTCGCTTTTTCTAATATTCAAAAATTTTTAAAAATCGAAAGACATACTTATACCCATACTTATATAATACACATTGCATTATATGTCTACCAAAAGTCTGCAATGGCGTCATAACCTCTCCTAAAAATTTGAAATATATTACAAGTTACCAAATGTCGTTGAACTTTGCCGCGTTGCAGACGCTCTTCATGTTGTTAGCATCATTTAATCTATTTGTTTGTTATTTAAAGTTCAAACGTTTAAATGAAAATACGCATTTGACTTGTTAAGATCGTAAAATGAATCAGCAAGTCAGTACGATTTGGTTGTATCTGGTAATGATAGCGTAAGGCGGCTAGGCTGCTCTACAACGCAATAAGCATAGTTTTAGGCGCTGTATGTACAAAGTGATCACTGTTTATAACAAATATTTAAGTGTTTTATAAAATGATAGTTTTTTACAGAATAGCTTGGAACAACAATTTTTGTTTTGATTTTTAAAATTAAAGTATTAAAGTTGTTTCAAAAGTAGTTATTTTGATGTTAATTTTAAATATTAATGCTATTAAATTATTGCTATTAAAAATTGGATTATAAGTATGTATATATATACAAGTATATAGTTTGAAAGAATCAAAATATAAAAATTAATTCATCGGAAAATTTTGTTTGTTGGCTTTATTGCCTTTTTGGCTTAATTTTTAAGCTTTCTTCTATTTCTTTTGTCAAAAACTGAACACTTTTAATTACAATACTTTTAAAAAATAAATTTTAAACAATATTATACAAATTTTTATAAGTATTGATATAATAACCATAAACTTGTTTTGATTAAAATAAATTATATTTATTTTGCTTTTTTCATCAAAATTGTATGAAACGATGTCCACACTTATATAAAAGTATTTTACTTCACCTTATCATCTCAAGTTTTAGGCGAGACACAAACCCAAAGCTGCGTGAAAAAATTGACTCTCAGAAAATATAAACTATATATTATAATACTCCATTGATAGTTTTAATTAAAAACGATATGCTGGTAATGTTTTTTTGACTTTAAGAGAGAGCTATTGGTACTTATTTCTTGAATGTTCTGTAATATAATCGTTTTGTACAGACTTTGAACACTACTAACTACAAATAATTAACATTAGCTTTATTTGAACACAAAACATAAGGAATTGCTGAAGTATTAAGACAACAATAGAAATATTTAACGGCTTTGATAGCTCAATAATCGCATCTATATTAAGGGGGTATTCTAGTCTATAAGCATGAATTTCAGGTAATTTTTAAAATGTCGTAAAAAAAAGGCTATTAATATTTTTACTATCAATTTTTTTATTAGTTTTATATTAATTTTTGAAGAGTACAGAAAAAAATTAAAAAGTAAAAGAAGTAAAAAATTTCAAAAATTATGAGCTGACGAAGTGAAGGGTCTCTAAAAATTTCCACGTGACCATGCCCATGATTTCAACCCTCCTAGTTATCTGAAACCAAAAAAAAAAAAGATTAATAATCTAGAACAATATCGCAATGATCGGAACTACGGAAAAGTGGGAAATATTTTTTTTTTTTTTTCAAAAAATGGCGACTGCCTGAAAAAAACTTTTTTTGATCACTTTTTCTGACTATTTCGAATTTTTTTTAAATAATAAAAATTTTGGGATGGGGCTAGTTCCAACCATAGACAAGCCCATAAAAAAGAGTCTATAAAAATTTTAAGTAAATCGGACCAGTAGAACATGAGAAATCGTGTCTAAAGAGTCTATAAAATTTTCAAGTAAATCGGTCCAGTAGAACCTGAGAAATCGCGGCCATCGTTCCATAAAAAGTCAGTTTTGAGAAAAGCCCGTTTCAAGTTTCGCGTTCCGGCCAAACCAGTTTGGATGCCGGGTCAGAAAAATGCCTATATCTCCGAAAATAAATAGAATTTTGAAAAATCTTCTTGTACACATATTCTTGAACAGTTAAACTTTGAAAATAAAAAAAAAAACGATTTTTTTAAATTTGTAGACTAGAATACCCCCTTAACCCAGCACGTCACGATTACCGAAACTCCGATACATTGAAAGAATTAGTGTGGAAACTGCCACACTCACGCAGTGAACTCCTCATAATAGCGGATTCACATAGAACTTTTGCTTGGTTTTGCTTCAAACGTTTGCTTGGCGGAAAAGTTAGATATATGCTTCTGAATGAGTATGTTCAAATAGAAGAGAAATGCAGTAAAGACAAAGAAATCGTTGGGCAATTGTCATCTCTATACACTTTATCGAGCAACAGTCGCCGTTATTATTAAAGAGCACATCCAATGTGACAGCTTAAAAAACGTGGATTTTAAAAATAAAAAAAAACTATGTTTTTGTGTCGATTATTTTAAAATTTGCAAAAAATACAAAGTGAGATTTTTGGAGTTATACGAGATCTCCTACAGGTCCTCTACGGCTGCAGTGCACCATAAAACTAATAATAAACTATTCTCGCCGAACAGGAAGATATTTTTCATAGTACAATCTAAAAAAAGTTGAATTTTAAGCGTCGATTTTGGGCCTGTCCAAAATTCGATATTCGATCAGATCAAAATACCGATTCAGTCAATGCATGTAGAACTATATCCAGAACTGGCTTAAAATTTTCATCATAATTGGTTAATGTTCTTTTTGCCTTATTACTTCAGCAAATTCGAAAAAAGTTGTTTGGAGAAAATAAGCTGGTGGACCGGTTGAACTGAGCGGCTACAATTTAAATTGCTGTAACTAAAGAACTATTTGAGATATCGATTTGAAATTTTAGAATGTTATTTCTAAACTATCGAAATATGAATAGCACAGAAAGCAAAGCGCTCAGTCTACATAACCTTTGCTTCGCTTTATTGTTAAAGTTTGATTTGTTAAGCAAAAAGAGGAAAGTTGTATTGTCCACTGGTAAAACTCTTTGCATATGAAAGGAATGAACCTCTAATGTAGGTTTAAAAAGAATCATACCCAGTAAAGGATTTGGTCGAAAGCATGTTGGCATTCAAGCTATTGAGCCCCAAACACGACCCCGTTAACTATTCACATTTTATCATTTATCTAAGAACAAGTTTGTTCGAATAATAATATTCAGGTTGCAGTATTCGGATAGTCGTAAGTGATGGACTATTCAATTAACCATTCATTTTCGACTATTCGGTTAACATACGTTGTCGACTATTCGAATAGTAAGCGTTCAATTTCTACAATTTTTTTTTTTTACCAAGAAACAAAAATTAAATACTATTTGGATTTCAAATAATTTTCATAGCAGGACGGGAATAATGAGTGACTTATAGAGTTGTTTTTTTGTTTGCCGAGAGAGGACTTTGCTTCTCAATTGCCTACTTAGTCCGAAGTAGCACCTGTTGGCAAGAGTTATCCTGCGTTGGATTTCTAGGCTGACATTGTTGGTGGTGTTTACGCTGGTTCCAAGACAGACGAAATTATTTACGACTTCGAAGTTATACTGAATACAGTGGCGTGGGAGCCAAGCTGGTAGTGCGACGACTGTTTGTTTGATGACAGGCGATATTTCGTATTGTGCACTTCACTATCAGACCCTTATGCTTCGCTTCCTTATCCATGCGGATGTGAGGATGTTGAGGCCAAGGACATCAATACCACCAGTTGTACACTCAAGACACAAGATTTTATTATTTTCTCCAAGAATAGATTGAAGAAGTCTCACGGTAAGGAGTCGCCCTGTCTGAAACCTCGTTTGGTATCAAATGGCTTGGAGAGGTTCTTCTCGATCCCGACGGAGCTTTTGGTATTGCTCAACGTCAGCATACACAACCGTATTAGTTTTGCGGGAATACCAAATTCAGACATAGCGGCATAAAGGCAGCTCTTTTTCGCGCTGTCAAAAGCAACTTTGAAATCGACAAAGAGGTTATGCGTGTCGATTCTCTTTTCAGGGGTCTTTTCCAAGATTTGGCCCATGGAGAATTTCTGGTCAGTTGTTGATTTTCCAGTTCTAAAGCCATACTGATAAGATTCAATCAGTTGGTTGACGGCACAGATTGTGAGGTCTACCTATTTGTGGATTAGGCAAAGCACACTTTAATTCCAAACCTTGGGTAAATTTTTCTGACCATATTCTACAAAGAAGCTGATGCATGCTCCTTTTCAGTTCTTCGCCGCCGTGTTTGAATAGCTCGGCTGGCAATCTATCGACCCCGCCGCTTTGTTGTTCTAAAGACGGGTAATTTCTATTCGTACGTAGTACAGAGGAGGAAGTCATGTGTAGAAGTTCACGCAAGAAAAGTTCTCTGATCGCCATTCACTTGAGAGTGGCCAGACACGATTCTTTTATATATGGCTCAAGCAGTTCACGACTTCTGATATTAGACCAAGTATCTCTCTGGGTAGCCGAAGAACATCTGTTTGAAGGCGAGCTAAAGTGTGAAGGCGAACCTTCCCTACTCAGGTTTGTGCGCTGGGTTTGGGACCTCGCAACATAAAAAACGCCCCCAAGGAAAACTAATCAACGTATTATAGACATTTTTTTATTAAATGTAATGCTAATTGTTACAAACTAAATTTCAAAAACATATTGCTTTAAAACAGCAATCACTTAAAACTACTTACTACGAGTGCTAACTAAGTAAAACGATAAGTATGGTAAGTATTATGATTCTCTTTCGGACATAATACTTTCAGTGCTAACACAACTATCAGGTATGCTTTAGTTCACAATCAGACTTATCAGGCAACAATTTTGTAAAAAACTAAGCACTAAACCATGCACTTCTTTCGAATAATAAATTCGCAATAGACATGAAGCTTTTCAACGGCGGAAGATATTTTACTTCAGTTCCCCGTCATGGAGACCAGGCTGGTGCGACGCCAAGACTCTTGCTTCCCGCTACGTTTGGTCGGTTTGGTAATGAGGAAACCAAGGAAGCCACTCAATATTAAAGACACACCCGAAACGATGAAGGCGGTTTCGCAGTGATGACTTAAGAGCGCGCCAAAGACATTGGCGCCGACGACGCTGCCCAAGCGACCCATCATGAGAGAAATACAGATAGCCATTGCTCTGTGGAACACAAGAAGACACAGAAAACATAAAACCAACTGTTCAGTAAGTGGTATAAATATAGTTAATTACCTCAATCTTGTGGGATAGAGATCGACGGTGGCCGCGCTTAAGACATTAATGCCTAAACCACAAAGCAGCAAAGCCACATACAGATAGATGGCAACCATTGGTATATCGACGTAAGCTGCAGCTATACCGCAAACGCCACAGGCAGCTAAAATCACAACTGCAAACAGAAAAAAAATTAAATAAATAACAAAATTAACTTTCAATAGTGTGCCACTTACAAAGTATAGTGCATTTGCCGACTTTGTTGATGATGCCGCCAATGAGCGCAAATCCCACGGCGTAAAGCACCTCCAACACCAAAGAATGTTCATATGTCGAGATCTCCAACTTTTCATTGCATTGCGATGCTGTTAGGGTCACGCCATCACTGACGGCGGCGGCATGTGCGCTCTCCGACTTAAAAATGCTCTCCTGCTTGCTGTACACCACCTGACACATGTAAGTACGATTGCCAGGATTGTCGTTCAAAAACTCCGCGACGGTGTTGAGAATGTGTGGGAACCACATGTACATGCCATTCGAGGTCACGAATATCCAAAATTGTATGGAACAGATGAGCACCGTGGTGCGCATGTACTCGCGATTAAAAAGCGGCTGTGTTTGATCCCACATAGAGCGGAGCAAAGCAACAGCGGGATTTGAAATGCGTTCACGTTCGATTTTCGGGCTCATTGCGCTGTCAATGTCTTCAACGACATGAGAAACCTAAACGCATGTTGAGAAAAAAATAAATTGCTGGCGCCCAAAAATTAATGTTAACGGCATATACTTACCGGATATTCATCACGTGGCCTGCATGTATTCACGTGGAACATTGTCTGCAGTATCTCGAGTGTCTGATCGTCATGGCCTTGACTGAGCAAGAATTTCGGACTCTCTGGTATCTTGAACAAGGCCAAGCCACACAAGAAACCGGGTATGCCGCAAACAACCATGAAGAAACGCCAAGGCTTGTAGGTGATACCCAAGTAGGGAATCACAAATCGCCATTCCTGATTAATGACCAACCAAGCGATGCAGGGCATCAGCATGGAACCAACGCCGAAAATGAACGCTGAACCCATAATGGCGCGTGAACGGTTCTTGGCCGTGTGAAATTCACCCAAAAACGCATAAATCGTTGCAGAACCACCGGAAATGCTTCATTGGCGGAAATGAAATCATTAATTCAAACGATTTATATAGATGACAAGATTATCTACTTACCAAAAACCATTAATGTAGCGTAGTATGACCATTAACCAGAAATTTGTGGCGAAACTTGAAAGCACCGTCACCACAAAGCCCAACAGCAATGTCGGGCGTATAATATTTCTACGTCCGGTGGTATCCGCCAGGAAACCCCAGAGATGTGAGCTGCTAATAATGCCCGCAAATCCTATGGCGCTCAGTATGCCACGCTGTTGGATCGTCAAGTTCAGATCGCATTGCGAGACGGGCAACACGAAGCTGATGCCGAGTGTTTCGAGCAGCACATTGGCCAGTATCAAACCGGATATCAGTATGAGTAAATAATTGAACTTCCCAAATGCTAAAAAGAAATATTTATCGGTTTAATAAAAAATGTACTGAATTATGTTTTTGTATATCAATATTTTTATACCCTGAACAAGGTATATAACTTTGCCACGAAGTTTGTAACACCTAGAGAGATACTTTGCAAACCTTATAAGATATTACTTGAGAAAAAAACAGTAAGGCTTTGTTCATAATTTTAAAATTCTGAACTGTTTCTCCAAAATCTATGTCGTCCCTCTCAATGTAATCCCCAAACCAATCCGTGAAACAGTTTTAAGGTAAATTTCCGGAATAGCCTTCAACGTGCTTAGCGATTCACATTTAATTTCTTCAATTGACTCAAAACAGTTTTCCCAAAGCGATCGTTTGAGTATTCTGAATGGCCAGAAGTCACACGGAGCTAACTCAGGTGGTGGTTGCGCCACGATGTCAGTACGATTTCTAACTGCTAATCGTCGATTCTCAATAACCAATCCCTTCATTTTATTGGCGTGTTGCTCATCAGTTGATATTGATAGAGGTCCTGGACGTGGTTCGTCGCCAATGCGTTCTCGACCCAGAGCAGAGTCAATTTAGCCTTGTCGAACCGTCCATCTGACTGCATATCGATCTGAAATTTTGCACACATCCTTTTCTCCTATAGAAACTGCGCGTTTGTCGGAACCGATATCGGGTCAGAATAGCATTTAACAGAATCGAATGTTTCGAATTCGATCGTAAAGTTTGTGTGGAACACCATTCTGTTTGACGATGTATTTCCACGAAATTCGTCATGAGTTCTTGTCTACGACAATGATGTAATCTCCGAAGACAACTTTAGAATATAGTTGCCATACAAGATGACTGATCCAAATTAAGTTCTTGTAAAGAAGCTTTGGTATGGTGTAAGTGAAGAGGATTATAAAGGGTGGATCATCTAACGTCTTAAATTTGAATTATCTATATTTCGACATTGGAAACGTCAAATACCATTCGGAAAGTGACAGATATTCAGTAAAAAGTCTAAAATTTACGAAATGGGTCGCTATTCACTAGAAGACAACTGGGAAATATTGAAAACTTTTTTCCAAAGTTCTTTTGACCGAGGATGGTCAAATTTACCGAAAAATCATCTTTTCGGACGAGGCTCATTTCCACCTCGATGGTTACGTTAAAAGCAGAATTGTCGCATTTGGGGAACAGAAAACCCGCACGTAATCGTCGAGAAGCCAATGCACCCAGCACGAATCACTGTATGGTGCGGATTTTGGTCTGGTAAAATCATCGGCCCTTTTTTCTTCGAAAATGAAGAAAGAACCGCAACCATCAATGGTGAGCGATATCGCGCAATGTTGACCGAATTTTTCTTCAAGCAAATTGAAGAGGAAGACTTGGACAACATTTGGTTCCAGCAGGACGGCACTACGTGCCATACAGCAAACTCTACACTGAATCTTTTACGCCCTATCTTCGAATTTAGAATTTTATTTGGCCCACCCTTTAGCTTGGGTGCAAACAAAGTTAACGTTTTTTCTTGTTGATTTTTTTTTAATATTTGCTTAAGAATATTTTGTACACTTACTCGTCGCTTCCAAGGCATTCTCAAAATATTCAGCGCCCTTGCCAGGCTCTGGCATACTGGCGATGACATTGCCACCTTCGATTGTGGCAATCGTAAGTTTCGTACTCTCAGCTGAAAATATAAAAGTGACAAAAAATTTGTTCATAATTTTTTCGTTAATATTTACATTATAATAAAATTTATAATATTTTGTATTGATTATAACAATATAAGCGATTTTCAGTTTTATCAATATATAATTCCTAACTATTCATAAATAAACAGCAAAAATTGTGGAGGCATTTTCTCTTAATAACTTTTTAACACTTCTAATTAATCGCTTTTCTCCAAGTCTAAAAATAACATGTATTTTATAATAAAAAAAACTCAATCACAGCTTAAAACAATATGTTCAATCTCAAGCTCGGAAAAGCCTTGCAAATTTTAATTAATTATATTGGCATACACTGAATACGCGAATATAAAATTTTTAGAATTCCTTTCAATTGTCAGAATTTCTTTATTAATTCGAAAAGATGAAAACGTGCAGCAAAACGTTATTGCAATAAGTCCAGATGTTTGCTTGAATTTCAATTAATCTCGAGCTTGTCACCTATTGCTTACTGGCAAAAGCCACGTGCCACATGAGGAAAACGACTAATCGGCTTTCAAACAATTCAATTGAGCTTACAGGCTGTCTATTTACATGCATAAAGAATATTTGTATTCAGCAGTATATAGTGTATGTATGTATGTATGTATATGATAAACAAATCGAGCTAACCATCCAATAAACAAATTAATTGCAATCGATGTCACGTTACGGATCGAAGTTTAAATAGAATTGTAATAAATTCCATGCTAATGAACTTCTTCATGTATGTGTTCACAACACTGTACAGCATTCGAATGGGTGTGGCATCAAACCGTTTTTTTTCGAGAAAAATATTGATTTCAGTAATTTTTTTATGCCAAGTTCGGATAAGATGGTTGTAAATCGACTACCAGACTCCATTGAGAACGTAGTGTTTTAAAAGTGATTGAGTTATTCTTAATTTGGGATTGAATACAGGTGCTATATTGTGGCGCTGGGAACTTCTAGCTCTCACGTACTTGAAGAAATCAGATATTGGTTGTCAAAAAAGTCTTGCGGTATTTTCGCTAGTTGGCGCTGAAAGCGCGTAGTTCTAGTTTTATTCGTCGCATCGAGTCATGCTATACCTTTTGGAAAAGCTCATTTCACGCGCTAACACGTGTTTGATTGATTGTCGTTTCTTTCAAGTCTTTCGTGAGTTATAGCGTCGCAAACATGGAGCAAAATAAAGAGAAAATACGGCATATTTTACAGGTCTACTACGATAAAGGCAAAAATGCATCTCAAGGCGCCAATAAAATTTGTGCAGTTTATGGACCCGATGCAGTTTCCATTTCCATCGCACAACGATGGTTTCAACATTTTCGTTCTGGTGTAGAGGTGGTCGAAGATGCGCCACGCTCCGGAAGGCATTGATTCAATAAAAATACCACAAGACTTTTTTGACAATCTAATATTATTGAGCGTTCCTTGAGCGTCCATTTTTGTTTCGACACGTTTTGCTTAAAATATTTGCGAAAAATGTGAAAGAAACAACAATTCAAGGCATGAGAGTTTAGTGTGTGGATACCAATAAATGGCATATACGCTTGTTACCATATCTTAAAAGTCTTTTCGATTCATACAAATATCGTCGTATATCCTCCGTGGGCAACGCGCAGAGAACCATAAATCTTCCGCAGAACCTTTCTTTCGAAAACTCGGAACGGGAATTGGGTTCGTCTTCTCCTGGCATTATACTTTCACTGCCATCCAGCAGGTTGGAGAAGTGTGTTCTGCATGATTTCAATATGCTCTCGGCATTAGTCACTTCATAGAAAGTAAGTTCTTATTAAAATTCAATATATTTCTTTATTTCTTCATTAGAATCAATAATTATTACCGATGCCTGAGTGCTGTAAAGTTTTTGGTTCGGTTTGTTGCATTTAAGGGTGTATTCTAGAAATTTAAAAACATCGAATTTTTTTTTTATATTTTCAAAGTTTAACTATTGAAGAATATGTGTACAGGAGGACTTTTCAAAATTCAAATTATTTTCGGAGATATAGCCATTTTTCTGACCCGGTATCCAAACTGGTTCGGCCGGAACGCGAAACTTTAAACGCGTTTTTCTCAAAATGGACTTTTTCGGAACGATGCCCACGATTTCTCAGGTTCTACTGGACCGATTTACTTGAAATTTTTATAGAGTCTTCTTTATAGGCTTGTCTATGGTTGGAACTAGCCCCATCCCAAAATTTTTATTTTTATTATTTTTGAAAAATTCGAAATAATCAGAAAAAGTGACAAAAATTTTTTTTAAGCAGTCGCCATTTTGTGAAAAAAATGTTTAATAATCTTTTTTTTTTTTGGTTTCAGATAACTAGGAGGGTTGAAATCATGAGCATGGTCACGTGGAAATTTTTAGAAACTCCCCACTTCGTCAGCTCATAATTTTTGAAGTTTTTTTACTTTTTTTAGCTTCTATTTTTTTCATTTCTCTCTATTTTTTTACTCTTCAAAAATTAATAAATAACTAATAAAAAATAATTATTGCCTTTTTTTACGACACTTTAAAAATTACCTGAAATTCATGCTTCTAGACTAGAATACCCCCTTAATGAGTTTCTATGTTGGTTTCTGTGCCACAATAGCTATTTTCCGATGAATTCATTATTTTTAATGAACAAAATAAATTATTATTTTTTTTTTTCAAATAATTATCGTTTAATAAACAGCCAATTCGTTCTACTTAAAAATTGGAAATATTAAATAACTCAAACATATGCAATTTTAAATATATTTTTAACGGTCTTAAGCGTTTAATTGTTTTATAATAATAAAAATGACATATTTATATACTTATGTATATGAATATGTATGTACATAAGAATGCGCATTTGCATAAGTGATGTTCATTTAGCTTTCTCTCGCTTCTTTATGAATCTTCAGTTAGTCAATTAATTGAGAAGGCATCGTCTGCTTTGGCCAAACAAATTAAACGCAATACTAAATTGAATTGCGCTTTTTATTTTAATTTAAGCACGCAGAAGTGTCTGGACTATGGCTGATAATTTTGTATATAAGTATGTACATAAATGTACACATGTATGTAAATACATATATACATATGTTTAAAATTATGATTTTTATGTGATGTGATGGCATGTTTGACAGTTCTTTCCGAAGCCCGTCGTTGCGGTGTCATTGTATATGTATTTATGTAGGTAGAAGATAAGAATAAAAATTGCACAGAATTGATTTTGCGAAGGCTCTGACTTATGAAGCTATATTTTTATATTTATTTCCAAATCGCAAATAAACGAAAGAGCTCTTCAACAACCAATATAAAATCCAAAAAAGGGAAGTTTTGAATAAACCAGAAAACAAATAACCGATATACATAAGCACATATATACATATGTACGAATGTAGGTTTATAATTTATTTTATAATTTTATCTATTTGCGTATTGATCTTAATATGGCTTGCATGGCTTACAACCAGACAGTTCGAACGTCGCCATCTATTTGAAATTTTTAAGTAAAAAAGTTATGAAATAAAAATACCATAAAACCCTTAAGACATATCCACATCTAAAAACGTGTAAGAAAAAAGTTGTAATTTTTTTGAAAAGAGTTGCCACTTGTTTGAAATTTAAATTGGAAAATTTTGTAAGTTAAACAAGTAAGGAAGAGCTAAGTTCGAGTATAACCGAACCTTCATACTTTTGCAACTTGCAAGAATTAAATCCGGAGTAATACAATCAGGTACATAAGGCTTGTAAGTTATATGGGGTCTAAGGTGAGTTTTCGCATTTTTGATCTACAAAGCTATTATTATCATGAAAATATGCTCGCTGAACTTGAATTGTATATCCCATACCTTGACCGGAATTCAACTTTAGATACTGGGGTTTACATATTCGGTACTTAGGGGCTTGAAAAATTTAAGTTGGATTTGGATAATTTTTGGTCATAAGGTGGCATAATACAAAGGCATGATTCGTGCTTTATCGCAATATATTGAATGCTTCTTAATTTGTACACAGGAAAATGAAAGAGTCAAGAGGAATTTAAAATTCTGTTATATGGGAAGTGGGCGTAGTTGTAGTCCGATGAGGGGGGTTATCATTGATTTTCACACTGTCGGTAATTTGGTTGTTGTAGCTTCAGTAGTTTAGGAGATATGTACATTCGACTTATTAGAGGGCGGTGCCAAGCCCACTTTTTCAAAATTTTTTTCCCACAGATGTCTCTTGCTACTGCAATCTCCTATTTTAGTCCGTAGTTATGGCACTTTATAGGTTTTCGGTTAATGGCGTTGTTTTAGGTGATTCAAAATTGGTTGGAAAAATTGGTTCTTAGACACCTTTAAGAAAGTCTCTCCATACAAATAATATTTAAAACAACTTTGCACTTTTTGGCTTTAAAATATCGCTGCAATGATTGCGCATATATTTCTAGTATATTTATCTAATCAGTTGGTTATTAAAACTTTCTTTATGTCACTCGGTCACTGAACCACTTAATCATTTGATCCCTAAGATGAATATTTGTCTGCTACGCTACGAAGTACCTATTACTGTAGTTACCAATAACGATTTAAAGCTTACATGTGATATGCCTATAAACTAATGCCACTTACTACACTCTTGTTTTCCTTTCGGTAAGTAGTAATCACTAATGAAAGCGTGAACGTGTTTGATTACTCAAGCACCGGGCTTAGTCTGAAGTGTGAGGCGTATGAGTAATTTTTTTGTATTTCTTGTTTACACACGCAATTCATAAATAGTTGGAATATTTCTTGGTATCTAACCATACAATGTAGCTTACCCATTTACTGACCGTGTAAATTGTAATTCGCAACTTACTAAAAAATTAAATAAATACAATTGTCGCGTGTGGCGCATTTTTATTTGATGCGCAGTTTTTTTTGCTTGGGTTTTTTTTTTTGAATGACCCTCTACCCACACTTCGAGAGCCGCTTGTAGCTTAAGCACTCGAAATGTAGCAAAACATATGCGACAGATTTTATTCAATAATATTTAATAACTTATAAATGAGTATAACTGCATTGCTTGGTGCATAGTTCTGAAATTAGTTCATTGGTGTAAGAGAAAAGATGAAATTTTGATTGAAACGTGACGACGATGTCAACAATTTTTACTATGAAAGAAAAGTAACTGAAGCATTGCAGAAAAAACTATGGTTTGTTATTGGTTTATTGGTTATAATCGTCAATATAACTAAGTCCATAACGAGCTTTCTACATCTTAGAGCAGCATTGTCTTTTAATGAAAAATAAATACTTAGTATTCCTAAAATCTTTCAGTTTCTCAATAAAAACTTGCATTCAGAGCGCTTCAATTTAATTACTTTAGCCTGAAATACAAATAAATATCTGGAAAATCACTAGCAAGTAAAAACATCGCTTCTTCATAACAACACACGTTATCTAGTGTCATTAAATGTCGATATTTTTCAAAGTAAATTTATATCGATCTATCGTGTGGGGTTTTCAATGTCTGACCGTAATCGGATTCTTCTTCTTCTATGAATTACAGCACATAATTCTAAGCATAATTGCCGAGCTTATTTGCTAAGACTTTGCTACTTGTATGACAATATAAACACAAACAAACATATATACGCATATACCTATGGAGAGTCAAATGTAAACAGTGGTGAATCACTGCAAAAAGCGCAGGTCCAGGTATATTCTTTATAAATATTTAGATGGAGGCGGCAAGCTGAGTTTTATTGCATTTAAATGTGTATGAGATTACTGTTTTATTATCTATGTATTCCTCGCACTTAAATACAAATGTATGTGTGTGACATACGATGTGAATACAGTGAAAGTTTACAGTGTATATATTCATAGATATTAAACAATTGAAGAAAAGAAACTATAAAAATTGCTGGCAACGTTTTAATTAAGCAAAATGTATATTTCAATTTATTTTCTACTTTTTTATTTAAGAAAATGTATACAAAAAAAAATAAATATGTAGTGAATAATCTTGTTTAAACCTAAATATGGATCTGGCAATACTAAGCCTAAGTTTTTAACTAGCTTCCAAAAAAAATAAATACTCGTACATATATTCGCATTTTTTTTTTTGACATGCTTGACTGTAAAATCCGGTATATTCATACGTATTTGATATTGTGACCTTTAACCAGTGTCTGCAGATTGTTATACAGTCAATTAGCAGGTGTTCTGGTGTTTCAGGCTGACTGCCCCAGAACCGGCAATTTACGCAAGAAGCTAGGCCTATGTTGTACGAGTATAAGTGCTTCTTCTGCTTGCAGTGGCCAGTGTAGAAAGCGACCATGGTCGAGATTACCTTATCTCTGCTACACCCTTCTGCTGTCATTTGTAGTAGTGCGTGTTTGGCTGCTTGGCCGATCACTAGATGAAGTGTTGTGAGCGCAAGCATGACTTCAAGTGCTGTCGATACATACGAGTCGTTGCAGCTTCGATATTTGGAGCCCTACCGAAGTCTGCGAAGCTTTAAGGGCCCAAGCCACCGCCGCATACGTGATTATCGGTCACACAATAGGTTAACATGCTGCTTCCACCGTATCTACCTATTTATCTTACCTCTCTGCCTCCAAAGTTAAGGTTCCTGAGGCCGGGCAAACCCCTACGTCTCGCGAACGGGACAATGGTTGTTTTAAAGGGGTTAATATTGAAGTCAAACCTACTGTACCAACCTTTAACCAGGTTTAAACCTCTTTGTATTACGCGTAACCTTTACAGCGGATCGCATTGTCAGTTAGCAAAACTATTAGGTCGTCCATGACAAGGCTCCATAACAGGGGGGTAGTACTCCACCCTGTGGTGAACCTCTTTTAGTACCGAAACGAATCCTTGTATCTTCTAATGTGGTTTCAGCTACTCTGGTGCGCTGTACGGCGTTTATTCATCTGCGCACCGGTGCTGCCACATTCCCTTTCTCCAGTGTCTTGGCTACCCTTTTGTAAGACGTATTGTCAGAAGAACCTTCAATGTCTAGGAAGGTGCTTGACATTAATTTTCGAAATAAGCCATGATTTATAAAATGAAAGAGTGAGGTAATGTGCTTTATAAATTCCTTTCACATCTTGAATTTGAGCATTTAAGGAAGAGTTTTTATTGTTCGCTCTAATTATTTTTCGTCCGATTTTTAAAATACGCACTCCTCTTCTTATCAAGCCTTTTATAACCACTTACCTACTATAGCAGACTTAATAACAAATATACAAAAAAAAACCTTAAAAAAAAATAAATAAAAAAAATCTATGCTTTGAAATTTTATTTACATTCTCTTAAATGCACTTCTTCACTTTAATTGCACTAAATTGTATGCAAATCGGTAGCTGTTGCAATTCATAATATTTCTTATCATTATCTTGTATTCGAACACCTCTGTTGTTTGATGAGAAAAAAATTTAATTGATAAAATCAAGTGAATGTCATAGAACTCTTAAACAATGCACGTGTTTGCGAATTCGTCAGAACATAGTTTGTCCACAACTATTAAATGAGAAAACCACATTTTGCGTGGGAAGCAAGAATGTTTGCAATAATTAATAAAAGTTGGAGAAACGTGCAATTATAAACGTGACAACAGTGACATCGCGAACTCGCAGCAAAAATCTAGTAATTTTCTTTTATTTTTTTATCCTTAAAAACAAATTATTGGATTTGTAACTATTATGCGGTTTGTCAAGACAGGCATAACTTGAATAATATTCCGAACATGCTTTGGAAAGTTATAGTCCTTGTGCGTCTTTTGCAATACTTCTCATTCACATGAAGTGTAAACAACAATAATTTTTGTGCACACAAATATGTCGAACTTTGTGACTGAGAAAGTGTTTTTAGGGGGTCACATGGGTTTACGGGTTTAAAAAACTTTATGTTTTTATTATTTCATTAAATTCTAACGGGTGATTTTTTAAGAGCTTGATAACTTTTTTAAAAAAAAAAACGCATAAAATTTGCAAAATCTCATCGGTTCTTTATTTGAAACGTTAGATTGGTTCATGACATTTACTTTTTGAAGATAATTTCATTTAAATGTTGACCGCGGCTGCGTCTTAGGTGGTCCATTCGGAAAGTCCAATTTTGGGCAACTTTTTCGAGCATTTCGGCCGGAATAGCCCGAATTTCTTCGGAAATGTTGTCTTCCAAAGCTGGAATAGTTGCTGGCTTATTTCTGTAGACTTTAGACTTGACGTAGCCCCACAAAAAATAGTCTAAAGGCGTTAAATCGCATGATCTTGGTGGCCAACTTACGGGTCCATTTCTTGAGATGAATTGTTGTCCGAAGTTTTCCCTCAAAATGGCCATAGAATCGCGAGCTGTGTGGCATGTAGCGCCATCTTGTTGAAACCACATGTCAACCAAGTTCAGTTCTTCCATTTTTGGCAACAAAAAGTTTGTTAGCATCGAACGATAGCGATCGCCATTCACCGTAACGTTGCGTCCAACAGCATCTTTGAAAAAATACGGTCCAATGATTCCACCAGCGTACAAACCACACCAAACAGTGCATTTTTCGGGATGCATGGGCAGTTCTTGAACGGCTTCTGGTTGCTCTTCACCCCAAATGCGGCAATTTTGCTTATTTACGTAGCCATTCAACCAGAAATGAGCCTCATCGCTCATCGGACACGGACGCGAAACACATTTCGAACCGAACACTGATTTTGGTAATAAAATTCAATGATTTGCAAGCGTTGCTCGTTAGTAAGTCTATTCATGATGAAATGTCAAAGCATACTGAGCATCTTTCTCTTTGACACCATGTCTGACATCCCACGTGATCTGTCAAATACTACTGCATGAAAATCCTAACCTCAAAAAAATCACCCGTTACAACACTTCTAGAATATATTCCCAAATTTTCAAGTTAATTCGAGTAATAGTTTTGGAGATACTGCCTTGAGAACTGGTGCGCTCGAGGCTAACTTTTATTGTCATTCAAATTTTTAAACGCTTTTCACTCTAAACTGTGTTTTGGAAGTCGGTTGGCAAGATTTCTCGAGCACTACTCAGCCGATTTTCACGAAATTTTACGCAGATCTTTGAGATACAATTCTTAAAGACTTGGACGAAGAATCGTTTTTTCGATTACAATTATTTGAAAAAATTTCGCGAAATTTTCATTTTTTGTAAAAATATCTGCCAAAAATCCAATTTTCAGTTTTTTCTCGTCCAAGTTCAAAGTTCAGTTTTTAACTAAAGCACGTATTTTTTCACTATAGATGATCCTGAAAGGAGTTATCCTACCAACGCGGGCAAATATTTTTTCGAGGGCTCCCCGGAAATGGCGTCGCAATGGCGGAGTTTAAAATATTTTTTTTTTTCAAAAATTTCAGAATTTCTTTGTTAATAGTGTATGTTGCTAACAATAAAGAAATCTAATAATAAATTTCATTTTTATAAGAGAAAAAAATTGTTGAAAGGCGAGGAAATTCATGTAGCCTCTTAAGGGAAGTCCACAAATTGCCAGAAAGTTGGGAAAATTCAATCATTTCGTGCAGATAATTAACGCATACATATGGGGTATTCCATACCAAATTGACCACTATTGAAATCGACCCCTTTAAATTTTGCTGAAACTTATCCATTCTTTTCTACCCATTGAAAAACATTTTTGACAATTTTTTCAAAATTTTTTGTCCAACTTCAAAAAAGTTATGAATTTTGCTATTTTTTGCTAAAAAAAATGGCTTTTTTATTTTCAAATTGCCATAACTTTTGTAGAAATTTACTTTTGGGGACATTTTTTTTTTTTAATTTTTTGTTTTTGAATGAACTTTTCGAGAAAATACACGAAAAAAATTTAACACGATCAACTATATAAAATAATCGGTGTTTTTAAGTTTTTAAGTTTTTATTTTTTTAATTCTGAACCAAATCATTGAATTAGTTAAAACTATTTGCTTTTTATATAAATTCATTATTTTTTAATTTTTTCTTTATTACTATTAAGCAAATATTTAAAATAAATTATTAAACGTAAAATATATATTTTTGCGTTAAGTTCTTAAATTAATTAAATTAAGTATATACACTTACCTGAAGCGGAACCGCCTTGTTTCTCTTTGAATTCACACATTTTTTACAGAAATCTCAAAATTCACCAAAATAATTTATACGAATCAATACACCGTATAAATGACACAATTTCGCATAGATCACGATTCAACTAAACTTTCACTCAGTGGTACATATATTTTTGCAGAACTCAAAAGTGACTTGAAGAGAATCTAGCCGACAATTCACTTCAACGGCTAAATCACAACTGAAATCTTAATGCCTGAATCGCACGAAAGGAAGCTTCTAATGATCAGCACAATCAACTTTAATTAATTTTCACTATTACGCCTATATACTGTTAAGGCACATACGAGTATGTATGTACAGGCCGCAATGAAGTCAGTGAATACGTCAAACGAGATCAGTAGCCGAAGCTAAAATCAATTTATTTACTATTTATTTAGTGAGCGTGACTCAAGTGGCACAAGAAGGCAGTCTAAGCCGGTTGCCGAAATGCCAAACCAATTGCAAGATCTCATCTAAACTGACTGATGTTGAGCACGATGGACAACCGAGTTTTATACATTCACGGCAATGGGCCAAATGCCCAGCGGCAGCGCGCCAGTGCTGAACAATCAACAATTTTGCTGATAACAGCCAAGCGAAATTGGGAGAGTTGAGAGTAAAACTCAGCAACTACTTACACATGCAAACATATAGTACATTTAACGCTATACAAGTTCACGAAAATTAAATTGCAATTGTTTGGAGTTAACAAAGACGATCCTGCTTTATTGTCTACCAATGACGGGTAAAACTTAGATAATCTGTTCTAATTCTATAATTAGTCAATGCTTAATATTTACTTTAATATATTCATACTCATGTACACCTGTGCCTATATAACATAGTTTGGGTGCGGAGGATTTTGTTAATTCTAATGTTTAGCTAGCTCGAACTATTGTTTGACTGCTGCTTACATTTTACTACGTGATTATATAAAACTAAGTTAATTTGTTTATATTTATTCATTAACAGTTTCAAAGTTTCAGTTTCACCACTCTGAAGTGTAAAGTTATTTATTTTAAGGGGTTGCATGGGTTTACGGGTTTCAAAAAATCAATTTTTTTAATGTCTTATTAAATTCTACAATACCTCTAGAATATTTTCATAATTTCAAGTTGATTCGAGTAATAGTTTCAGAGATAAAGCTTTGAAAACTTGTGCGCTCGAGGCTAGCTAGGCTAAGTGCGCCGTCTTTAGACGCGTTTTTCTCGAACCGATCTTCATGAAATTTTACACAGGTCTTTGAGATACAATTCTTAAAGACTTGAACGAAGGATTTTTTCGATTACAACTATGTAAAAAAAATCTCGCGAAATTGTCACTGACGTTTTTATTTTTTTTTTATTTTTGTAAAATTGTCTGCCAATAATATGATTGTAATTTTTTTTTCACTTTAGAAGATTCTGTAAAGAGTTATCCTTCCAACGCATGCACATTTTTTTCGAGGGGTTGCAATAGCCGAGTTAATTTTTTTTTTAAATTTCAGAATTTATTGCACATATTAATTACATACATAATTTTAATAAAATATTTAATTTTTTATTTGAGAAAAAAAATTTCAAAAAATTTTGCTTTTTACTCGAGGAAACCCATGCAATCCCTTAAAACCACCTTTTTTTGGAACCATGTTGTCAAAATATCATAACGATCATAATCTGTATTTATTAATTGTAATAATAAATTTTGTGGATTTTAGTTTTGAGACAATTTCATCCAGAGAAATCTTCCATCTGAATTCTTTTTTCTGTTCCTATAGATGGGCTATCCACTTTTTTGAATATTATTTTTTTCTGACTCTCAAGTGCATATAACCCCCTCAGATATTTTTTTTAACCTAAATCAGCCAATATTTGACAGTAATAACTCTATTATTTTGAATAGGTTAGGTTATACAGGCTGGCTATAACCCTATACACAGACTTAGTGGTCCTTAGTAATGTCAGATGAAGTTTCAGTTTAATTTGAGGTAAAGAATTCTTCACACAGGACGCCAACGTATTTTACGAACTATAAGACCGCCTTGATGTCTACGTTTGACGCTACTTCCAGTTCTTTGAACTGCGAAGCTCCTAGATATTTGAGTCGAGTTCTAGGCAGTGGTGGGCAAAGGCATAGAAGGTGCTCCAGCGTCTCGCTCATGTTAACTTCTCTGCACTTTCTGCCTGAATCGTTATCTTATGTCCATCCAGCTCGCATGCCAGTAGGTTGTGACTTGGCAAGAGGCCAACAGCCGTCCTGCAGTCCTTTCGAGACTGTGTGAGTAAGAAGCAAGCGAGTTTTCCTAAGGGTCTCTTGCACATGATCTTGGCGATCCTGCATGTACTTAAGGCATTGAATCTCGTCCTGATTCGCCTGTCAGACGTTTCGTAAATTTCGTTGTTTGTCATTCTTAGTGACTTCCGTATGTCCTGTACTTGTGCAGTAGTCAGTCGGATGACACTTTTGGCAACCTCATCAGCTTTTTCGTTTCCCGGAACTCCTTTGTGGCCTGGATTAATGAAATCCAGTATATTTGCAGTCGCTTTCCGGTAGCCACTATATCGTTAGATGTCAAAAAAAATTATAACAAAAATACTATTCCTTCTATTATTTTATAAAATAAAGTGATTGTTTTATTTATTTATACATACATACATACTTATTTCTTTTTTTATATATATCATATATAAATTTCAATGAATATTTTGACTGTCTGAAGCAGGTCGCACAATATAATACTTGGATCCGATAGAACCCAAAATTTGTAGCATTAAATCCAACCCTTAAACTGTTTCGACAAATATTAGTTATTTTTAGAATTCTAGAATAATATTAATAAAAAAAACAACTTTTTTAGATCAAGTTAGTAATAAAACTATTTAAATATTTCCATCAAATATGTCACGTTGTCATTTTAAAATATGATATTAGAGGTTTCTGTTATTTACTCTGTTTTTCAAAAACAGCGCACCAACAACTTTCTATGTACAATACCATATACATATAAAAACGTATATAAAACGGCATATAGATACATAACACAGCACAACGCTAGAACGCCACACCACCCCCTCGTTGTTGTCAACAGTGACAGTGGTGTCATCTGTCATACATTATTTGGCTATTTAGCGCTAAGTTGCGATCATAAAACCATAAAAAATTCGCGTTGTATATTTAAACAAGCCGGTGGATGTCTCGCGCATAATACACGCTCGCTCATTCACTTGGAATTTGAGGAGACAACTTGGCTTTATCATTTTTAGCAACAAGTCGCGCGACTTAGCGTTTTACGAGTATTTCCTATGTGGTTATAGTACAGATGGCGCTAACAATATTATTGTTTTGTTGGTATATACGACTCATTCCAGTGCATGCTATACTATATTTCTCATATTACCTATGGCATTTAGGTTAAAATTTACATTTTATGAGTGACTCCGGGGGGTTGTGCTTATTTACGAATGCAAAACAGAAATAGATTGGCACGCGACCGATATTTTCGAATTCACCTCACAGCTACTCTATAGTTGGCAGTGGTGTGCTATAATTGAGATTTCTGCGGCAAATGTCTAGCTGGTAGTGATGAGCGAACTATTATCATGCCTTTAGCGAAAGCATTCGTATTTATTTGGCTTGAAAGTGACAGTTTAAGCATTTTTGACAGTTACAAATTATCTAAAAACACTGCAGGTTGTACACGTCGTATACGTAACTTTGTAATGATTTTGCCAGCAAGTAAGAAAATTTTGCCTCTTAGCTGTGCAATTGTCGAATTTTAAAGGTATAAACCTCTACATTTCAAATTCAGTTTTCTTTTTCCATGCCTCTTAAAGCACTTTAGGCTAAACATATTATCCATTACACTTTTCACTGCGTATTCAATCACGTACGACTTTATGTTTCCGTAAGAGAATTATCAGGTTTAGAACCCAGTTTAATGGAAAATAACGGCAAATAAAGTATTAACATAACATTCCAACGGCGCATTATATATCCACGTGTTTATTTGACATCGCGTCCGTCCAATGGCTGCGTTATTAAACACTTTCTAGAAGTGCGCAATAAAGTTGTCAGGTTCATTTCCATTTGGATTATTGGTTTGTTCGTTGAAAAGGCGTCACACAAGTGTAACATCCAAACGAAACCTTGACTATAGCTCCGGATGCTATATACCATATATTTCAGTTCTTTCTCTCCGTTTTCCCCCCATTAAAGCACTTTATTTCGGGACACATTGTAAAATGATATTGTTTTTCACATTAGATATACTCGCCGCATCTACTAGCTATCTCTCAGGTACGTTGAGGAGATTATCAACACAAAGACGAGATGCGAAGTATTGCACATTGTAGCCGCGCACCGTTATGTACAACTTGCGACGTATGTATATATGCATGTGCTTACGTTGGTGTGTGTGTGTGTATTTCTTTGGCGTAATCACTCGAACCTGGAACGTACTGGCCTATGTATCTCGCTAGCTTATAATCTTTGTTTTTATTATTTATACATGTGTACATAGGCGTACTTTAATTTTGAGATTTATTTAGTAATTCAATTTAGCATTTGTTTTGTCATTTAAATACTAGGTGCTTGTTACGGGCAACTAGATTTATTTTTATTTATATTTAGTGTACCAAAAGCGGGTTGAAACTATATGTAGGTTGGGGTTATAGGTAAAGAAATACACTCATACATATATGCATAGACATTTAGATGAAAATATGATATCAAAAGTGAAAATTCTAGTGTCTTTCATATTGGGTTTCGATATTTTTAAACGGTTTACTTGGTGTGGGGTTTCTAAAAAACATTTATGAACATACATATATATGTATTTTATACATTTTTTCATACTTATTTTAATAGTATCTCTAAAATAACATACAAACAAAATTTAAATGAAAATTTCTAAGATTTTTTAAGTGACAGCCTTCTAAAGTGTAGCCACTCAATTCAATAATTTTATCTTTCAACACGTTTTTCTCAAACCTACATTTTTAAAATCGGTAGCAGTTGTAACTCGAAGAAAAATCATCACTTGGATTTTATTTTTTGCTAATTTTGTATATGTCTTCCTGTAAAACGAACTTAGAGTTTGTTGAATGTAAGAGAAATGTAATCTTGACAGGCCAAAAATATTTTTTTTGATTAGATAAAAATAATAAAGCATTCATTTCGAAAGGAGCTGCTTTCAGCTTGAGCCCTTTGGCTAGAGATATTAGAATATTTTTTCATATTTGTCATTTGTTTATTTTAAATTTTTTGTAACAATCGTAAGTTTTTGTATAGACAGTACCTTTGAATACTTAATAGCAGCTAAATTTGAGAAATTTATTGATCCAAAAATTTGCACATATATTTAGGTATCTTTTAACTGTATTTTTAGACTTAGCAATAGTAAAACTATTTATTTAGAAAGGAACTGGAGCTGATCTCCGGGAGCTCCTTTCAAAAACAGACGTTTTGCGATGACCACTATATCTCTGAACTGGATCCTCTGAAATAAAAAAAAAAAAACAGATTTCGTTAAAGTAGTGTTAAAACAAGTAATTAATAAGAGAAATAAACAAAATAAATTTGTTTAACAAAATGGCGGTTTCTATAAAACAAAAACCGATTTTTAAACAAAATTTCGAACTTAATTTATTAAAAAAAAAATTTTATTGATAAAAAAATGTTTGTATTACACACCAAAAAATATATTTAGAAGCTCGTGTTAATGGGGTATTCTAGTCTAGAAATCAAATTTTGGGCAGTTTTTTGAATTTTATTTAAAAAAAAAAACCAAAAATATTTTTGCTATCCATTTTTTATGGTGTTTTTATTGATATCTTAAGAATACAGAAAAAAAAATTTAAAAAATAATATATTAAAAATTAAAAAAATTAGAGGGAGGTAGAGACAAATGTAAAAAAATTGCGCATCCTGGTGACATTGATCCTGACTCTCCTGGTGGTCTGAAAAAAAAATCAAAAGAAATTTCTAATCAGTAAGGATGCTGTTATAGTCCCTAAATCAGGGAACACGAAAAAAAATTTTTTTGAAAAATGGCGACTGCCTGAAAATAAAAATCACTTTTTACGCTTTTTTTTGAAATTCCTAATTTTTTTAAAAATATTAAAAACAAAAATTTTGACACGATGCTGGTAGGAACGATAAAGGATTATGTAAAGAAGACTCACACAAAATTTCAAGTAAATCGGTTATACAGAACTTGAGATAATGCCGGTACCGTGTGAAAAGAAGTAGTGTAGAGAAAAACGCGTTTAAAGTTTTACGTTATACGATATTCGCTCAACCGGTCTAGTTGCCACGTCACTAAAATGGCTATAACATTGAAAATAATTTGAGTTTTGAAAAACCCTTTTAGGGAGATATTTTTGAATATTAAAACTATCGAATTATGAAAAAAGTGTTCGATTTTTTCAAATTTCTAGAGTAGAATGCCCCCTTAAAAATTGAAACTTGTAGGTTTAGCCGTTTCCAAGTTGGTCACCGATTTGAAAACACCACTTTGAGAAAAACGCGTTTAAATTTTGGAATACGCTTTACATAGCACTCTAAAACGCCTTTTCAGATTTGCGTGTAACTTCGAAAATATTCAACAGATATGAAATTTTTTGTTAGTATTCTTAAAAATATGAAAATTAAGAAATCAATACAAAAAAATTGATTTTTTGAAAATTCTAACTGTACGTAACCTCCTAATCACAGTGAAGGTCGCTATCACTGCATAGCAGTGGAGAACTTTTTTTAGTCACCTGAGAAATAGTGAATAACTCGCTTAAAATTATTTTTATTTCGGATTTTTTTTTATTTATTTATTTTTTTTCATTAACCATGTGTATGTATTTATATATTCTCAAAATGTTAAAACAGACGATTTTTTTTAATTCTCAGAAGTGACACCAGGTGTGTTCCTTAACTAAATTTCAACTGATACTTCACTATGCAACTTTTCTGAGAATATTCGGTTTTGTTTACACACATATTACACTGCACAGAAAACGCAGCTTATGAACTTGGCTTCACATAGCTTGCGCTTAGAAACTTGATTTAAATATTTTTAAATGCTTCATACGAAATTTCGGTGGCACACAAAATTGACTTAGTGTTAATTCCACGCATATTTACATACATAAGTATGTATGTATATACATTACCGTATGTTATGTTCATGCATGTGCATGTCAAGCCGAAAGCAGTAAATAACGTTGAATTTTGAACCAGTTCTCTGCAACAAACTTCATTTTTGTTGTTTCAAATTACGGGGAACCCCATGTCAACGTATTTGGCTGTTGAATAAAATCCAAAATTTATGTAAATACACACATTTAAAGCTGTTAGCTGGTTTTGTTCAAAATTATAGTGCATTTCTCAGAATTGATAACAGGAGCAATGGAGTTGCTGCATAATGTGGTTTAAAATTTAGTCTGAACAGTGTTTGTTGTGGTTGTGGTTGTGGCAGCTCTCTAAAATGTTGAATTTGAAATTAGTGGTTAATGTCATGCGGATACTGGTTGATTTATTAGGGTTTAACGAATTCTTCATATGCAATGTTTGCGTTTTGACTCCTAGGACTACATTGAAGAGGAAAAATTCATTGAAGATCTTTAAAACTTCTCTGCAAATTAAATCGATTGAGGTAAAACTAAAAAAATAAGTTTTTTCAAAAATTCACACTGGCTTTGCCTCTTATTAACAAAAAGCTTTAAAAAATTATAAAACAAAATTTTTAAACTCTTTTTACTATTTCTACAATTTGTGTTTTTCGTAATTATTATATTTCCTGCTTTCTTTAATAATTAGCTTTCAAACACTACACTGCTCGACAAACTGTCGATATTTTATTCGATAAGTATAATAATCGTGATCAGATCCCAGAGCTGCAATTTAAAGGGCTATACCGGTGTGACGCATGAAAAATTAGGCGATTTTCGTGATTTTTTTTAAAAGAAAATACTAGATTGAATGTTTCGACGTTCTATGGACGTAATAAAGCATATTTTTAGCTATACTAATTTTTTTTTTTTTTAAATATTGAAAAATAACGGAGTTATGTGCTGTCTGAAGAAGTGCCGGAAAAAAGGTGCCTCAACTGCTGACATGATTCCGGTCGAATGAGTAGCTGAAACAAAAAAATTCAAAATGTTTATTAAACTTAAATATATTTCCTATACAATGAACTACGATCTTTGAGAAATCGTTCCCACAACAGTCGGGTCTACGTAACCGGAACGGACCCGGATTTTTATCCGGCCAAAGACTGTCAACTCGGCAGAATTCTGTAGCTACAACAACAACAACATATTTGAGAAATATTAAAAATTAAGGAAATGGCGTAATTTAAAAAAAAATCCTTTTTTTACGAAAAAATGGTCGTTTTTTTTCAACCAATCAAAAAGATCGTAGTCCATTGTATAGCAAATGTATTCAACAACGAGTATAGCCAGTTTTAATTTGAAGTCGATCGGTCAATTTCTCGTTGAGTTATAATGTCAGCAATTTCGAAAAATGCCGTTTCGAGAAAAACGCGTTTAAAGTTTCACTTATATGTACATATATATTTGCACCTCTGAGCGGTCGCTGTTTAGAATGCTGCCATTCAAAAACTATTCAAAATACGCCCTTGCCGTTTTCACACGATATTTTCGAATATATAAACTATCGAAAATGCAAAAAAAAATTTTTTTTTTTGAAAGTGTCACACTGGTATAGCCCCTTAAAGCCGTTAAATCATGCATTTAATATGTTTTGAAGCATTAAAATTTTGGTTTTAATATTTACAATTCTTTACTAAAATCTAACTCTACTATCTCAAATGGTAAAACGAAACAAGCTTAATATGAAAAACAGACGTATGATTACATTTGACACGGATTATCATTAATGACATGCATAAGTTATATGTTTTGTTAACTTCAAAAACACAATGCGAAACTTTTTGTTGGGCTAGTCCTTTATGATGATCTTGTTGGTATCTCCTTCAAAGTTGCCGCCTGCTAGGAGTTCTCAGTTCGATACATATGCTATCCAGATATTAAATCCCTGATTCCTTGCTTAAGCGAATGTTTTTTTATTTAAATATGAGTAGAAACACAAATAAATTTAAAAATATTTTCATTTCGTATTTCATTCTATCATTCAAACTTACGTTTTTTCACTAAAATTTATAACCATGTCTCTACTTATTTTCCGCTCAACTCGTTCATTTTTCGTATTTTCCTCCTACAATGCAACAGAATATTTACACTTCTTATATTTAAAACTTTAACAACTAATTTAGCTACCAAATTTGAATAATGTTCGCCCGCATATTTCTTACACTTATGTACATATTTATTGCTGATTTCGCTTTACTGGAAATGTTTACTTTGCGAATGTGTTCTAGCCAATTTTATATGAATACATTCAATTACTTACGCGCTATCCATATGTTTTATAGTCAAATATTGTACACATTATTGTTATCTAAGCATGACCATTAAAAATCAATTTTATGGAAATTTTCGATTACGCCAATTCGCAAACACTTCAAATCATATGACATTCATTCATAACAAAGACTATTTAATTCTGTGATTATTAAATTAAATATAAGTATACATGGATATGTGTACATTAGTTGAATTGCAGTTCATATTTGCTTATGTAACACAAAATTGTTCTTATTTGTTGCTTTCATCCTTCTTCCAGTAAGTTTTCCAATATTTAAAGCAATAACGTTAGCCAGCCGACAATTAAGCAAAATCCGCCATATGGCGCAAAACGGGCATACTGTTTATCACCAGTAAATGCACGATAATAAAGAGTGCCGCTAAATAATATAGTTCCGACCAATAATAGTCCACCAGTCTTTAATTAAAATAATTCGGAATTAGTTTATAAATAAATATTCCTACAATAACTTTTTTTATTTCTTACCACAGCTGGATATCTAGCCAACGGTACGCTAAGAAGAGCCAATGAGTGGAAGAAATGGAAACGATTAGCTGTATCAAAGATTGTTTTCATCTCATCTTTCTCGTGTGTCGGGTGCAATTTGTGACTTCCAACTGCACCGAGAATTACGGCAGAAGCCCCGCTTAAGCCTGCTAAACGCACAAAAAGGTGGTTGCGTCCTGCCAATTTCCATAGTGGAGGAATTACGCTCCCCATAACTTTAGCGGCGACTACTTCAGTTGAAGCTTTCACAGACGGCGTACTAGTGCTCGGGGTCTAAATTAAATTAAAAAATATGGGAAGTTTTATACAATTTAAACAAAGAAAGAACGATCCACATACCGTTCCGCGGGAAAATAATGATGTGGTGCTGGAAATCACAGCCTTGCTCACGGGATTACCAATGGTAATGTAATGCAAAGTGTCAGTGATTGCCATTTTTGCTAATTCGGTACTTTTGCAAACTTATTATTTTCTCTTGTAGTTTATTATGTGTATAATATCTTCAGTTGCATTCGTACAATAGCGATTTTTTATGTATATAATGATATTATGAGGATGAAATAAATATTTTTGAGCAATTTACACAAAATTTTTTATTAATACAACACAAATAAATATACCGGTTTTCGATTATTTTCTTTTGTCATTTGTGTGATAGGTTATCACAGGGATGCCGATATAGCAATAAATACCTTATTTTATTTATGGTGATTAAACTCTTTTTACTTTCAAATTAATTTCTTTATATTTTTTCAACCCCAAAATTTTAGCTACTTTCACAAACAAACTAATTCAGATACAGGGCATGACATAATGGCAAAAAAAATTAAGAATATATGGATTGTATTTAGTACATAAAAAACAAGATTTTGAAAACATTGCAGAGATAAAATTGTGTAGTGGAAAATGAAATTGTTAATTGACAGTTATGAATTTTGCTATAAGAGATTATTTTAATTTTATAATATTTACAATTTATAAATAAAAATTATGAAAATGACTTTCGGAACAAACCCTATAAGAGCTCGATATTAAACGAGCGATTAATTTCAATTCGCCGTTTTTATCAAAATGGTTCCTGAAAAAGCGAAATCCGTTGACTCGTTCATTCGGTTTTTTCCCTTCACCGATATTACTTGATTTAACTACAGGTAAGTCACGATTTTTTGTTTCGGATTTAATTTTAGTTTTCATTAAAACATAAAATGTTTTGAAAAATTTCTCAATGAATTAATTGAATCCTAGATAAAACCCATAGTTGTTTGTTATATATATAAAGTGAAAACAAAAGTTTATATATGGAAGCCCACGTGGTTTCATTAAATATTGTTAATAAATTATGCTTATGAAATATTAGTAATCTGTGATGATACAATTTATCTTCCTTTTGCGGTTTCCTCCAGAAAGTTATTTGGCATCTGCTTAGTAACTTAAAGATGGCTTAAAGGTGTCTGATTTAATTTATAGTAGCATCACTCGCAGAACATAACCTCAAATGTGTGACTAATAAAAATATCAATTTGTTTTGCAGAATGGCGGACGCAGCTCCAGCCCGTGGTGGTTTCCGTGGAGGATTTGGTTCTCGTGGTGGCCGTGGAGGTCGTGGACGTGGTCGCGGTCGTGGCCGTGGACGTGGTCGTGGAGGCAAGGAGGACTCCAAGGAATGGGTTCCAGTTACCAAATTGGGTCGCTTAGTGCGTGATGGAAAAATCCATTCATTGGAGGAAATCTATCTTTACTCTTTGCCAATTAAAGAGTTCGAAATCATCGATTTCTTTGTGGGCACAGCTCTTCGTGATGAGGTATTGAAAATCATGCCTGTCCAGAAACAGACCCGTGCCGGTCAACGTACACGTTTCAAGGCTTTTGTTGCTATCGGTGACAACAATGGACACATTGGTCTTGGTGTTAAGTGCAGCAAGGAAGTAGCCACCGCTATCCGTGGTGCTATCATCTTGGCTAAATTATCGGTTGTACCCGTTCGTCGTGGTTACTGGGGTAACAAGATCGGTAAGCCCCACACCGTGCCATGCAAGGTTACTGGCAAGTGTGGTTCCGTATCCGTGCGTTTGATCCCAGCTCCTCGTGGTACTGGTATTGTCTCGGCTCCAGTCCCTAAGAAACTTTTGACTATGGCTGGTATTGAGGATTGTTATACATCAGCTCGTGGTTCAACTGGTACCTTGGGTAACTTTGCCAAGGCCACCTACGCTGCCATCGCCAAGACATACGCATACTTGACTCCCGATTTGTGGAAGGAAATGCCTTTGGGTGCTACCCCATACCAGGAATTCGCTGACTTCTTGGCTGAGAAGCCCGGAAGTGCTCCTCGTCACCAAGTCGAAGCTTAAATGCTTATGAAGTTCTAACTAAGAACCAATAAAGAAATATAAAAAAATCAAAATGTCTTGTTATTTTATTAGTTTCAGGGCAAATTTTTTGGTAAATAAATAATGGATTGCTCAGAAGTAGAAGCTGTAATAACGTAAAATAGTTATAGAAGATGTTGCTTAGGTAAAAATCATTTTTTTTAATGCAATATGAGATATGTTTGAGCAAGCAATTAACTGCACCAATATTGCGATACTTGTTTTTTCTGCCAACTGATACTTTAATGCAGTATTTTTACGTCGGACATAATGTGTGCTATATTGCCCATAATGATTTTCAGTCGCATAAATTTCAAGATTTTTATATATTAAGTTATGCTTTCTCTTGGGCAACCAGGCAATTAAAGGGAACTAAGTTGTAATAGCGACAAAAATATGAGAAATGTAATTAATGACCATTAGTATAATACAAACGCCTATGGGAATAGGTTAAGCATTTTCTGGCATATCAAACGACAACAAATACCATGTGACAATGCGTGAACTACGATTTCCCCACCGAAGGAACATCACCTTGATGTGTTTATTGTAGCGGCCGAAAATAGCCCTGGAGAAATTTTAAGGAATGATGTCGAATGGAGTCTTTGGATGGAATATTTCGTACCCATGACACCATTTATATGGTCAAGTCGACATGTCGGCAACTCTCACAATCAATCTGTGAATGTTTTCTGTCTCAGACTTTCTCCTTTGATATTTTTCAGAACATTTTAATGAAACCTTAATATTTTATATGGAATATGTTCCATGTATTTTCCTATCTCATTCTTAATATTGAAAAGACAAACAAAATTTGTATGTTTATTTATTTTATTTAAATTCAACTTTTGAAATCCAAAACCTGAAATTGAAGGAAAACAATTTATTAGCCTTTAATATTTAAAAGTTTAAAAACTATGCTATTTAGTTTTTGTTTAATCAGACAATCCTAGCCATCATAAGCGAACTTCTGGTGGAAACCGCAAAAGGAAAAGCCATGTTTTATCATCATATAAAATCTAATACAAACATTTCATGGTACAACACACACCTTTAGTTCATTTCTATCTTAGTCGCGGGCCTTCCAAATATGATGGTACCTGAAAAAGGAAAAACATAAGATTAAGTTTTTGTCGAACATCAAATAAAAAGGAATTATGGAATACTAAGTATCAGACGTCCTAACCGTCATTAGTAAACTTCCGGTGGAAACCGCAAAAGGAAATGCCATGTTTTATCATCATTTACTTTTACAATTACTTAAATCGATTTTAAAAATTACCTTTTTCAAAATCCAGAATACACCATTTTGAATTCTCGATGATCACAAGTGAATTATCTGAAAATATAAAAAAAAATCTTTTATAAAGATTTCCCAGTTGATAGAGAAATATAATAGTGTTAAAACAAATCAGTCCTGTTGAGCTTGAGTTGTTATAATCCACAAAAGTTATTCGGAAGCAGAGTTTCATCACAAAAAAACTATATGCAAAATTTAAATACAAAAGTACTAACCGTTTTCGACTGGTTGTCCTTCACAGTGTTGCGATACTACGTCAATCCATTACCGTTTTCATGAGTATCTAAAAATATAAAACATATATTTGAAATATCTGCTTTTATGCAACTGAACATAATTTTATTTAATTCTTAAATCAGTAGATATGCATCTCTATCATTATATATCAGAACAGGTCTGTGCAATTTCTCATCAGATAAAGATAGCTTTAAAAAAAGTGTAATTTGCTTGCGTACCATTTTAAGCGATCATTGCATCAAGATAGATTCATCGAAATCCGTTACACCTTATTAGGTAACTGTGTTGATACATTTTCATTCATCCTTTTTTTTTAACAAAAATATGTCAGGAAACTTTCATAATGCGTCCTTCAATTCTCGATCTTATCTTTTCCTATAAGTGAAAAAATATATAATTAATATTATACATAATGAAGGGTTTTTGTGAATACAAGACTTGAGCAGTTTTTCAGCGTTGCCGATTAATCATTTGTCTTGTATTTTGTGTTGCAAACTTCAATGAAAAATACAAAGAAGAATGCGATAAAATACAAAACTCAGTCTCGTCATCTGGTATCATCAACAAAAAATTAGACACCAATTTAAATAATTCAGTCAAGAAATAATTACCATTGTCAATTCAGTCTCCGAGCGCCGCCAATTTTCATAAAGAATTAACACATGTGCACGCGATGAAATTCAAGACGAAAAAGAACGATGTTAATATCGTAGTCGTAGAGCATGCCTCGGCCGAAAAGAACGAGTGAAAAACAGCGAGTAAGAATTGCAGCTAACTTAATTTTCAATTTATCTTAACGAGTTTTAGCCTTGCCATTTTAGGAGAAAAATATAAAAACAAGGAAAAGGATTTTTTAATTATATTATCCTTGTTATGTGTTTTAATAAATCCGTTTCTCATCCGAATAATTATTCAGCAAAGCGGCTTTTCTGAACCATGGTCCAATTTTGATTTAATTTGCTTGTAATATCCTTTTTATTTAAATAAAAACTTAACAACACTGCAAAATTAATGTAACACATCTGTGTTTTCGCTCAGGCATCAGCTGATTAAATAAACAAATACAAATTTTTGCCGCATTCCAATTATTATTTTCAGTAAATTGTTTTAGCACGGCATTTTAATATATGTATTATATTTATTTTTCGAACAAATATCAATCAATGTATGAACAGTGCAGTATTAAATAAAATGTTGTTGCTGTAGTATTGGTAGAATAATACAAAATTTGGTGGTTGAACGTTGTCTTTTGAGTTCTGATGAGATGAATCAATCATCAAGTAAACCTGAGTCTCGTTTGGCTGCAATCACTTTCTTTGCGAAAACACATCCTGGTGATGTATGTGGTAGCAATGGTTTACCTCTGACGCCAAACTCGATTGCAATATTGGGACGCGCGCAAAGGCTCAAGGATTTGAAACATCCGCATTTGTGTCAATATTTAGATTTTGTGCGTGGGAAACATGGTACGTATGCAGATTACGCCCCCTTCAAAGACATATCAGAAAATACAAGTTTTTTTCTTTAACATGCAGAACGTACAATCGTTGTATCCGAATATTTTGGCACCACCTTGCAGGACAAATCACGCACTGCTTTACTTGATTCTTTGATTGCTCGGGTATTTTACCAAATTGTCTGCGCACTTAAAGAGTTAGCAGAGCAAAATTTAGTTGTACATAATTTGGAACCAAAACATATACTCTTAGACGACTGTAATAATGTAAAAATTTTCAACTACGGATTATATCATATGACGAAGTGTGGAGACTATGTGCCCTTTCCCATTGGGTAAGATTTGAGAAAATAAGTGTATTTCGTTATTTCTTTTTATACAATTTTATAAATCGACAGAAATGTTCGTTACATGCCACCGGAACGATTTCTTGGTGCGAAAAATAACATAAAAAGCGACATTTGGTCACTGGGCATGATTGTGGCTGAACTCCTACTTCAGACAACCTTTTGGTCTGGCATGAAAATCTCGAATATAACGCGTAAAATACTTTCATTTTTGCAAGTAGAAAATGTATTTGAAAAAATCGCACGGGAACACAACTGTCTGGAACGATATGCGCAAATTAACGGAGAATTGCGTGCTTTGGTTGAAACCTGCTTAAATGTTGCACCATCAAAACGCCCACTGCCAACGGAACTTTTGTCACATCCATATTTTTCAAAAGATGTCACTACATACGCATATACTGAACCACCCAAATCCAACATTTTACTACTGCGTTGCCCACTTGAACAGATTTACTATTGGTGGCAATTAGCTGGCGGCGATGTCCAGAGTGAATTGAAAAAAGAAGGCCTAATTCGCAGCGAAGCACCAATATTAGCCATACCGCAAATAGTTTGTCTCAATGGCGCAATTGTCGGACCAAAACGCAGTCAGAGCTATCTCATGGACGATCGCGTGGTGCCACTAAAATTAAATAATCTCTTTGAAAAGCTATGCAATCTACCAGCCATGGCATATTTTCCCCTAATACATTCACCGAAGTTTCCACACAATTTCGGCGCTAGTATGGCGCAATTGCCGCTGGTTATACGTGAAAAAGATATTGAATATCAATTTTATCGTGTGCGACTTTTCTCGAGATTACTTAAGGTAATCGGTGTAAATATGTGTTCGTAGTGATTGTAGTTTTAAATTTCAATATTTCCATTACAGGGTTATCCTTATACGAGTGACATGATACGCAAGGAGGCTGCCAAAGATATACCACCATATTTGCGTGGTCCCATTTGGGCTTGCCTGCTCGATGTAATACCGATTGGCAGTTATGAGAAAATCGACAAGTTTACGCCGACTTCCACCGATCGTCAGGTGAGTGTGTCAAAATGTTTAATATTATATGTTTTAATTGAATTACTTATAAACAGATCGAAGTGGACATACCTCGCTGTCATCAATATGATGAGTTACTATCGTCGCCGGTGGGTCACTGCAAGCTGAAACGGCTTTTAAAAGCCTGGGTGACTGCTCATCCCCAATATGTGTATTGGCAGGGCTTGGACTCACTGACGGCACCATTTTTATATCTCAACTTTAATAATGAAGGTGACTGCTAGCGCTTTGTTTTGTAGTTCAATAATTAAAAATTTATTTTGCTAATCCTCTCTAGAGTTGGCGTTCCTCAGTCTATACAAATTTGTACCGAAATATCTTCAGTGGTTTTTCCTTAGAGACAATTCGGCGATTATTAAAGAATATCTGTGCAAATTTTCCCAACTCACAGCATTCCATGAACCAATTTTGGCTAAGCATTTATCAAGCATCAATTTTATACCGGAGCTATTCGCTATACCTTGGTTTCTCACTATGTTTTCACGTAAGTTTTTTTGTTGTTGTTTTTTTTTCCCTACTATTGTCTTGCTTTTTCAATATATCTCATCGTTGCAGACGTTTTCCCGCTCCACAAGATTATGCACCTCTGGGACAAGCTCATGCTGGGTGATAGCTCATATCCGCTATTCATCGGCATCTCTATACTAAAACAGCTAAAGAGCACGCTGCTCAGCTCTGGCTTTAACGAATGCATTTTACTCTTTTCCGATTTACCAGATATCGTAATGGAGAATTGTGTCTTAGAATCACAAAAGATGTACGAATGCACACCGAAGAGTGTTTCACATCGTCTGCATGTGCTACGCGAGGAACCTCTAACAGAATTTGTAAGACGAACACGAAAAAGAAACACAATAATTTGAAATTTTTATTATGTTCTTATTTTTGTTTAATTTTTATTTTATTTTTTTAAATTTATTTTTATTTTTTTTTTATTAATTTTTTTTTTTTTATTTTTTTTTTATTTTATTTTTTAATTTTTTTTAATTAATTTTTTATTTTTTTTAATTCATTTTTTATTTTTTTAATAATTTTTTTTTTAATTTTTTTATTTTTTTTTTTTTTTTTTTTATAATTTTTTTATTTTATTTAATTTTTTTTTTAAATTTTTTTTATTTTTTATTTTTATTTTATTTTTTTTTTAAATAAATTTTTTTTTTTATTTAATTTTTTTTTTATTTTTTTTATTTTTTTTTATTTATTTGTTTTTATTTTATTTTTTTTAATTTTTTTTTTTTTTAATTTTTATTTTATTTTTTATTTATATTTTTTTTTATTTATTTTTTTCAGGATATTACAACCGACGTTACGCTGGCGCACCTGCAAGCTGAGATGTGTCCGCGTATCAGCGCCAAAGACTTCACGAATCTCCTGCATCACGCGCCAACCGACATGTGTGCGCTGGATTTGCGCAGCGCCGTAGAGTATTCACATGTGCGCGTGCCACATAGCCTTAATGTGCCATTTGTCGCTGCACAATTGTCAGAACCGCGTCTGGATGCGCTAGGTGTGCCGCAATTGGAGGAATTAATGCACGGTCGCATCGTCATATGCATTAGCAATACACACGAACACGCCGTGCAGGTAAGCTCTTTTAAATTTTGCCCTCTAATGTACGGTACTATAGCACGGTTTCCTTTCAGTTCTCAAAATTTTTAGTGGAGTGCGGTGTGTTGCGCGTCTGCATCTTGCATAAAGGCTTCAATATTTTGCACACCATCGAACCGAACATACTGATTTCCAATTAACCAAAGTGGCGCTTCTTGAGCCGAGGTGTGGGATTTGCTCATGGCGGCAACCGTTACATCAATAATTGCATAGAAAACGTTTATTGTACCCTGAACAGGGTATATTAAGTTTGTCATGAAGTTTGTAACACCCAGCGACAGTTGGAGACTCTATAAAATGTATATAAAACTGATCAGCGTGACGAGCCGAGTCGATTTAACTTCTTTCATTTGTCCGTCCGTCCGTCTGTATATACGCAAATTAGTGCCTCAAGTCTTGAGTTATCGATCTGAAATTTTGCACACGTCCTTTTCACCCCAAGAAATCTGTCATATGTAGCTTTCATATAAACTCAATGATCAAAATCAAGTTCTTGTATGAAAAACTTTTTTATTTGAAATGATATTTTCACGAAATTTGGCATGGGTTATTTTCAAAGGCAATGGTACAATTTCCGAACAAATTGTTCAGATCGGTCCACTATAGCTTATAGCTGCCTTATAAACTGATCGTTCAAAATCAAGTTCTTCTATGGAAAAATTTTTTATTTGAGCCGATATCTTCATGAAATTTGTCATGAGTTATTGTCTAAAGCAATAGTGTAATCTCCGAAGAAATTGTTCAGATCGGATCACTATAGCATATAGCTGCCATATAAACTGAATGATCAAAATCAAGTTCTTGTATAGAAAACTTTTTTTTTGAAGCGATATTTTCACGAAATTTTATAGAATTATTTTCAAAGGCAATGGTACAATTTCCGAACAAATTGTTCAGATCGGATCACTATAGCATAAAGCTGTCATATAAACTGACCGATGAAAATCAAGTTCTTATATGGACAACTTTTTTATTTGAGCCGATATCTTCATGAAATTTGCCATAAATTATTTTCAAAGACAAGTGTACAATTTTCGATCAAAATTTATTTTCTTTTTATGTGTTTTGTGAAATCGGTTAACGTATATACTTGTCTCGGACTCTCCTAAAGGCTTTGTGTATATAGAAATTTATAATAACTAACTGTCTCATTATAACAGTATATACTCGATGGCGGCATGGCAAGCATGGCGACAGTTTCAGCTGAATTTCAGTTCTATAAATTGTACATCTCATTTGACAATTATGCCTAAATGTCATCACGTTCTGGCTCCCGCCAGCTTGGTTAACAAGAAAAAAAGTTCGCTTTTACTGTGGTTATTACTTTTTATTCCTTTATAATATTGTTTAAATATCTTTTGCTAAACGTATACTAAATATATATATATAAATAATTACATTTATATTAACTAAATAAAAAAATAAAAAAGTTCATTACATCTTACACCTTATATAATATGCGATTACATATCTGCTTTAAACATATAATTATCAAAAATGAAACATTCACTTTTTATACTCTATGTGTACATATATATATATAATAGCTAAAAGGACATATAAATTTGTATTTACAATTAATTTTTTTTTTTTTTGTTTAGTGGAAAAAAAGCATTTTCTAACGTTCAGTACTTTTGCTTAAAACATAGTGAGCATTTACTATAAAATAGTAACTACTATTCCACAATGAACCAACGATTTATACACACACACTTCTACAGATAAACGTTGGCAGTTGGTCTATAAAATGCGTTTTCCTCCGGGACTTCTTCGCTATTCTACATTTGTTGTGAACAAGAGATATGCTACATTCAAGCACAGCTGAGCAGTTGCAGTCTAACAGCGCTTACAAGCTGGTGCTCAGCTTCTTCAGGCTGTGGGGAGTATAAGTTTAGGGATGCTTCAGTCGTTTTGGCATTTATATTCGCTGAGTTGTGTTTGTGGGCCGAGTCGAGCACTAATTTTCGAGTTTTTGGTCTATAGTTTTTGCATATGTTTACAGCCGGGAAGTGTTTTCAAATATATGGCATGTTTATGGCAAGTTTGTTGAGACCACAAATAAATTTTTATAACATTTTCTTTTAGCTTCTGAAAAATACCGTTTCCGAAGTCAAATGACCATCCGCGCAGAAAAAGACCTTGGACTCTAGCTCTCTCAATATATGTGCTCTGTGGAAAGACACCTTCTCTGATACCTATTTTGATTTAATTTGTACAAATAAAACTATTTGCAAAGAGCCTATCCCTCAACTGCTTAAGAGGTTAGATCCACTGAAGCCGCTGGACCTTTGTAAGCGACATCACTTATCTCAATGGGCTCTTGAAAAGTTCCAAGAAGATCCGACATTTTCGAAACAAATTTGGTTCAGCTTTGAGGCCCATTTCCGGCTCAATGGGTATGTAAATAGGCAAAATTGCCGCATTTGGAACGTAGAGCAACCGGTTAGAGATTCAAGAGCTGCCATTTGATACAGAAAAAATAACGGTTTCGCATGGTTTGTTGGCCGGTGGAATCGTCAGTCTATATTTCTACAAATATGATACCGGTGAGGACGTAACCGCGCTATCATAACCGACTATTTGATGCCTGAAATTGAAGCTCGTGATCTTGACGACTTTTGGTTTCAACAAGATAGCCCCTACACATGGCATCAATTAATGAATTTATTGAGAGAACACTTCGGCGAACAGATAATTTCATGTTTTGGGTCGGTCGATTGGCCACTAAGATCGTGTGATATCACGCCAGTTAGAATTTTTCCTGTGGGACTATGTAAAGTCTAAAGTTTATGCGGACCATCCCGCTTCGATATCCGACCTTGGAGCAAAACATCACGAGTATCATTCGCCAGTCATTCACAACTCAACCTCAAAATGGATTATCTTATAAAATGCCTCTTAAGAAAAATCACAAAAACCGCATTTTTTCTGACTTGCAAGTGGATACAGCCCCTTAATACACTTCCTAGATAAAGTATTTAAAATATTAGGATATTGGAAAAAAGTCTCAACTCTCTTTTTAAAAAACTTGTGAACACTTTAATTATTCCTAAAAAGTTGACGAACTTTATTTCATCACTATCGGTATCAAATCTGATGTTTCATTGTTACCTTTTTATTTGTGGTCTCCAAAGGATTAGAGGTTATGTTTGCATGTATGCTCTTATAAATTTAAAGTTTTGCTTTCTATGACGTTTATGCTGTGTTTTAAGCGATAACGGTACATTGCATTTTATTTTGGCACCAAATTGTTCATTTCACTACTCTCTCTAAACCTAAATAACTCTCTGCGTCATTTCATACGCACACATACATACATAATTTATGTACTTTAATCTTTGATTTTCCTATCTTCACATTTGCAGCTGTTATTCATTGTAAATGTTTTGAATTAATTATAAATTTTATATGTGGGTTACAGTTGCTCCAGTGGGATTGGTTGTCACCTTGTTGATTATTCTAGTTTTTAGACTTGGAACTTATGGAAGGAAAAGGTTTTCAGTTTCTTATTAAATTTTTTATGTACATACATATGTATATGAATGTGGTTAACATATGATGTTTGTGGCGTTCAATCGATGAATTGAATATAAGAAAAAAATTAAGAAAAAATATTCATCGAATCGAAGAATTCTATCAACGGATGAACAGTTTTGTTTTACTTCATCATTGCTTACACCCTAATGGAATTTCATGGGCTTCATTGTGCTGTATTGTTTTCAGATATTTTTTAATGCCATAAATAATTTATTTGGTTTTTTATAATCGGTATAGCATTCAACTGTTCATTGAACAGATTATATCAGATAATTTCTTAATTATTTGTCACCCTTGTATAATTTTTGAAGTTATGTTTGTGTGTATTTTTGAATTGTATGTATGTCTCATTAGCCCTTTCATGTTAGTTTAGAATTTTATATTGTCGCGCACCTTTTCTTTTCGTTGGGAAATGCAGTTACCAATGAAAACATACATACAAAAGTCCTTAAAATCTTCTATATAGCTAGTATTATGAAATTTGTTAAGAAAAATATAATTTAAATAAAAGCAGAGGTAAATTAAAATTTATAAAAACTTGCATGTTTTTGTTTATACTTATATGTGGGTAAAATAGGCACATGTGTATTTGTGTTTAGAAAATTATATAATTTAATTTGAAAAAAAAAAAATGTTAAAAAATGTGGGAAAAAAATATTTAATAATTAAAAAATGTGAAAAAATTAAAAAAAAAATTAAAAATAAAAAAAAAATATAAAAAATTAAAAAATAAAAAATTAAAAAGAAAAAAAAATTAAAAAAAAAAATTAAAAAAATAAAAAATTTGAATGTTTATAAAATTTAAAAAAATATTAAAAAATTAAAAAAAAATTAAAAATGGAAAAAAATAAAAAAATTAAAAAATAAAAAATGAAAAAAAAAAAATTAAAAAAATTAATAAAAATTAAAAAAAAAATTAAAAATGGAAAAAAATATAGAAAATTTAAAAAAGTTAAAAAAAACTATTAAAAATTTAAAAAAATATTATTAAAAATGGAGAAAAAATTAAAAAAATTGAAAATACTAAAAAATGTGAAAAATATATAAAAATGTGTTAAAAAAATTATTAAAAATTAAAAAAAAAAAATACAGTTGAACTTCTATAACTCGAAGTTCTCTTGAATTGACAATAAAAGTCAATTTCATACAAATTTTCTTCCATAACTCGAATAGTCTCTCTAACTCGAAATTGTTTTGTGAATTACGGTGATTCGAGTTGGGAAAGTTCAACTAAAAAAATATTAAAAAATGACACAAAAATTTTAGAACAATGTTAAAATAAGGTACTAAAAAATAATAAAAAAATAATAAAAAATAAAAAAAATTTAAAAAAAAAAATTTAAAAAATATAAGAATACATATATATTATTTTTTAAATAAAAAAGTTCAAAAAAACTTTTTTAATTATAAAAAATTAAAAATGTAAATCAAATAATTAAAAAATCTAAGAAAACAAATATTAAAAATGTTAAAAAAATGATTCAGAATTGTTAAAAAATATTAAAAAAATATTTTTTTTTTTTACTTTTAACCCAAATTGCATAAAAATATCTTTAAAAAAATAATATTAAAAATAAAAAATTAAAAAAAACATTATTTAAAAAATTAAAATATTAAAAAAATTAAAAAAAATTATAAAAATATGTAGGAAAAAAATATTTTTTTTTTATTTTAATCCCAAAATGAATAAATAATATTTTTCTTACAATTATTAGAATTTTATCAAATTGAAATTAAAATAATTTATTCAATTTGGATTAAAAATAAAAAAATAATAATTTTTCCTAAATTTTTTATAATAACCTAAAATGAAGTTGAAGAACAATTCGTTGTTTTTATTTTAACTTTTATTATGGGTTGCTTTGTAAAATACATCTTTTGAATAACGGTACTGAGGGATTATATCCACTTGCAAGCCAAAAAAATAGTAATTTTTTGTGAATTTTATTTTAAGAGGCATTTTATTTAATAAATAAAGAAAAATAATGTACTTTTAGTGAATTTACTGTACATTAATTATTCATGATTTTATTTGAAAAAATTTGTATTCCGTTGTTATCGTAGCCGATCTCCTAGAAAAATACAAAAAAGAAGCAGTCTGGCGGTGAATAAGACATTTCTGCTTAAAAATCGGTTTTTTCTTCTTAATTTTTACCTCAAAGTGTATTAAAAAATCGAAATTACTATATAAAAAATTACTTGACTTACTTGTCAGTGTATGACAAAATTACTTGGAAGTTCGTGTAAGTAAATCTTTTTCGAGTGGGCAAATTATTGTTTCTGTAAGTTGGCAGTACTGTTAATGACATCTATGCTAAATCAAGTCAAAATATTCATTAGTACTTGAGATACGCGTCGCTTTGTGAGGCTCTAAAAGTGAGTTCTTCGATTTTTACTATGTATGAATTTATTGAACAAAGAGTGCGATAATGCACCATCTCATACCGCATTGGTTATGTGTGATCATTTCGTCACATTTTCAACCAATATCGTGCCGCAACCACCACACCGCACACCGAAACCACATTCGCTTGATTTACCTTCGTGTAACTTCTGGCTATTCAGCAAATTCACATGACCACTCCGAAGACACCGTTCTGACTCAATTGAGAGTATAAAAGCTTAATCGAAGAAGGCTCTGATGGCCAGTACGACGGAGGACTTTGCTAAGCGCCATGATGACTGGAAAATTCGTTGGCATAAGTGTATTGCTACGGGAGGGACTACTTTGAAGGAAATGAAATGGACAAAATTCACCTTTCAATTTGATCACTTGTTCTATAAGCCAAAAATAAATCAATGTTTTGAAATTTACAAGTGGATATAACCTCTTCAGTTATGAGGCTTCATAACGTCACCTAAAATGCAAAACAACGTATCATCAAAAGAATCGAAATTGCTGATTTTATGATTCATTAAATCATATTCCATAGATGTAGGATAAAATGTTTCAGATTTCGCTGTCAGATATAGCCAATATGTAATCATTTTAACGAAATAATTTTTTTGATTAGATTTTCACTGCATTAAATTTGAATGATTACGTGTTTGGATTTCAGACAGGTTCAAAGACGAAAGATCTGTATCTTTGACATTTCATCATGAATAGACTTACTAAAAACGTTCAAATCATGAATTTTATTACAAAATCAGTGATCGGTTCGAAATTTTTCGCGACAAATGATTAACAGAATATAAAAATTACTTGAACTTCAGTTTGTACTGAATGGCTCAAATTTCTGGTTGAATTCGGTGTAAATAAAAACATTCCGATTTGGAGTAAACAACGCAGCAACTTGTTGAAAGAATTGCTGATCCAAATTGAAAGTGAATTTATTAATTTGTACTTGCGTGGTTTTCATTGGAGTAAATATTGTTTCTGTGTTGGACCAGTTACTGTTAATGACATCTTGCTAAATCAAGTTCAAATTCATTAACAAACTGTTTTGTATGCCAAAAATGGAAGACTGAACTTGGTCTGAATTTATTCAACAAGATGTGTACATGCCACATATCTCATCATTGCCCATTGTTATGGTGAAACATTTCGTACAACAATTCATCTCAAAAATATCGTAAGTTGGCAACCAAACATGCAATTTAACCACTTCGACTATTTTTCGTGAAATTGGCTATTCAAGCTAAATTACAGAAATAAGAACTTCACAATCTAAATTAACAGCTTAATGAAGAAACATTTCCAAGAATTCGAGGACTTTCAGGCCAAATGCTCGAAAAAGTTGCCAAAATTGTATTTACCGAATGGACTACTTTAAGAAACGCACAATGGGCAAAATTCATTTAAATGAAATTATCTTCAAAAAAAAATAAAATCTAAGTTTAAATTAAAGAATCCGATGAATTTTGCAAATGTTTATGAGTTTAATATTAAAATAAAAAATATATCAAAAAATCGTTATTGCTGATTTTATGCTCCTTAAAATAATTTCTACCCTTTTATAAGCGAAACTCAAATTTTGTTTCTATTATATTGCTTTTCCTTCGCCTGTAAAGTTGAGAAAAGTGATGTTACGTTATTTTGCGTTTTAGGAGATAAAAAGTTAATTTAAACACACAAAGTTTTATTAAAAAAAAAAATAATAATAATACAAAAGTATATAATAATATAAAAATTTCGAAACAAAAAATAATATATTTCTAATAAATTAGAATTAAAAAATAAAGGTTTGTTGAAGCGAAAAATATTGTAACTTAAATAAAAAAAATTACCTTAAACTTTCATGTTTGTACGCAAATAAGAAATAAAAAACAAATTATAAATTTTGTGGTCCATATTTTATTTCGGTTTGTTTACAATGGAAAAACATAAATTTTTCATACTTAACACACTGCACATTGTTAAAAAAAAAATTAAAGTTTGATAAATTTAAATTAATGTCAACATAAAATATAAATCTATTGTAACTTGTTCTTGGCTCTTTTTGAAAATATTCAGTTTTGTTTACTTCATTTTTTACAAATACATTTACAAAACTTTTAAATATACATACAATACATTAAAAAAAATGTTTTATATAAAATACATATTGCCTAACTTTCATACAATAAGAAGATTTACATATACCATTACAAGCATTTACATATACATATTTATAAATTTGCCACATTAGTTAATAGCTGAACATTGCGCTTGTACAAATATTTTTAGGCATGCAAAAACAAAAAAAAAAATATTAAATTAATAAAATGCAATAAACACTTCATATTTGTGCGCCATGAAAAATAAAATTAATAAAAAAAATTAAATTAAAAAAAATTAAATAAAAAAAAATTAAAATTAATTAAAAAAAATTAAAGTTATAATAGTTAAAAAAAATTAAAATTAATTTAAAAACCAATTAAAATTAAACAAAAGTAAATTTAATTATAAAAAAAATTAATTAATTATTAATAAAAAAAAAACAAATAAAAAAAATTAAAATTAATAATAAAAAAATTTAAATTAATTAAAAAAAATTAAAATTAATTATAAAAAAATTAAACTTAATTAAATAAAATTTGCTGCTAAACAGTGTTCATGGTTTAAAAAAAAGTTCATTAAAAAAAAAAAAAAAAATCAAAAATTCGTTTGTTGCTGCCAATTATCCGTTTGCTAACGCTACATTCACTTAGACAAATGAAATATTTTTGTTAGTTTTAATTGCACACTTAATTATGCATAATATATGTATAAGTATAGCATTATTGTTTAGTATTTATTATATTATACATTTGATGTAAAAAAACTTTACACATTGCTTTACTTCGCAGATTCACTAATTAATTATTTAATTAAGTTGTTGTTGTTGTTTTTTAAGTATAAATATTTTTTAAATATTTGTTCCTTTGTTGGCGAGATTCTTCTTTTACGTTTACTGCCACAATGTTTCATCATTGTTTTGTTGTTTTTGTAATTCCTAGCAGTACGAGTACTTTAACTGTTGTCCGTCTATTCCCTATATATTGATATATACATAATTATATATATGTATATATATATATATTTATATGTGTGTATGTTTATCTCTTATGTAAATTAGTATGCTTCTAATTTATTTCACAATATTGATATCCATTCACTTTGAGTTGCTCTGCCACATTCGAGTCTCTAACGGTGCGTGACCGTTAGTTTGCTAAAATATATGTTATTTGCTCAATATTGCATACTCTTATGGATCAATTTAGGTCGTAAAGCGTCATATTTTCATTTGTTCAGCTCTAAAAATAGTTTAAAGTATTTAATTTGATTTTAGTTAGTATTTTTTACATTCCCGATTCCGCGATGCCTTCGTCATCTGTAAGGGAGAAATGAGAGCATTTTAAAATATTATAAATTTGTCGAAATTATTTATTATTTGTTAAAAATATATGTTTTGTGTTATTACAGTTAAGCATGCGTACATTTTTTTTAATAAATGTTAGTTGGGAATTAAAAAAACATTTTTTTAATTAAAATTCGCCAATTAGGGGTATTCACAATGAAACTACATCTATATACATACATACATACATATATAATTTTTTTAAATGATAACTGTAAAGTTATAAAAACAAATTTACCATTTTAAAATACTTTACATTAAGCTACACATATTTTATTAAAAAAAAAAACGGTAATATTATTTAACTAAACTGAACCTAACCTATATTTATAAAAAATTTTGTATTGTGTGTTAAAAAGCACACCAACTTGGAATTTTGAAAAAAAATCGATGTTTTTTTTCAAAATCGAATTTTGATGAACCAAAAACAACCAATATTTTGGGTAAAATTCAACTTTTTTAACACGTCGTTTTTTTCAGTTTTTTTTTTTGATAGTAGGTCATTGTACGAGGTCTTTTACGTTAAGTTGTTATATGGGCTTACGGGTTTCAAAAAATCAATTTTTTTTTATTTAATTTAAATTTTACAGCACCCTAAATTATTGTCCTAAATCTACAAGTTGATCCGAAATGAGAACTTGTGCCTCGAGGCTAGGCTAAGTCTTTAAACGCATTTCTCTCGAAACTATGTTTTTGAAGTCGATTGACAAGATTTCTCGAGAACTTCTAAACCGATTTTCATGAAATTTTACACAAGTTTTTGAGATACAATTCTTAAAGACTTGGACTAAGGATTTTTTTCGTTCACAATTATTTGAAAAAAAAAAAAATGTCGGAAAATTTTCACTGAAATTTAAAATTTTTTTTTAAATATCTGCCAAAAATTAAATTTTCAGACTTTTTTTCTTCGTCCAAGTTCAAGATTAAGGTTTTAACTAAAACGTGTATTTTGTTCATTTTAGATGAACCTGTAATGAGTTATCGTGCCAACAAGGGCGCATGTTTTTTCCGTGGGGTCACCGGAAATGGCGTCGCAATGGTCGAGTTTAAAATCTTTTTTCCGAAAAATTTCAGATTTTTCTAATAGCATATATTTGGAACAATAAAAAATTTAATTTATATGAAAAAAAAAATTATATGAAAAAACAATTGTTGAAAAAATGCCGTTTTTTACCCGAGAAAACCCATGTAATCTCTTAATGTAGGCCACTGTGAGAAGCCTTCTAGGTTAACGACTATTTTTAGTTGTCATACAGGGAGAAGACCGGAATCATTTCAGCAGGGGAGGAGCTGTTTCTAGTGCCGTCGGAGATCTCGTATAACTAAAAAATATGTTTTTTTTTCTGTGTATGCTTGAAACATGTCACAGTGTGTGAACCCCTTAATACACCTAATGATTACTGGAATATTCTAAATTGTTTTAACTTTAGTCACATAACTCAACAATTTTTATTTAGCTAGGTGAACTTTTTTTCAAAGTCCAAGAAAATAATAAACAAGTAAGGAAAGCATAAAAAACGGTTTTGTGGGCGTGGCAATGGATATAGTTAACATATATATTCATCTTTTCAGTACGGGAGCGTAAGCAAAGCGAAGAAATTCGCTTTACAGCCCAGAACTCTGATATTTCGTGGTGAGAATTTTCAGTTGAAAATTAGAATCTTTTTCCGATATTAAGTGAAAATAAAAAAGAAACAAATAAATATTTTAACTGAAAATATTACGGTACTTTTGGTACATAAAACAAGAAAAAACGTTAACTTCGGTTGCACCGAAGCTAAATACCCTTCACAGGTGCATTTCTGTTAGTAACTATGTGTCCAGTTTGTATAGAAGCTATATGCTATAGTAACTCGTTCTGAACAATTTCTTGGGAGATTACATTGTTACCTTAAAAAATAATCTATACCAAATTTCGTGAATATATCTCGTCAAATGTTAAAGTTGTCCATACAAGGACTTGATTCCGATCGTTCAGTTTGTATGGCAGCTATATGCTATAGTTAACCGATCTGAACAATTTCTTCGGATATTACATTGTTGCCTTAGAAAATAATATATACCAAATTTCGTGAATATATCTTGTCAAATGTGAAAGTTTTCCATACAAGGACTTGATTCCGATCGTTCAGTTTGTATGGCAGCTATATGTTATAGTTAACCGATCTAAACAATTTTCTCGGATATTACATGTTTTCCCTAGAAAATAATCCATACCAAATTTGGTGATGATACATTGTCAAATGCGAAAGTTTTCCATACAAGAACTTGATTCCGATCGTTCAGTTTGTATGGCAGCTATATGCTATAGTAAACCGATCTGAACAATTTCTTCGGAGACTACATTTTTGCCTTAGAAAATATTATATACCAAATTTCGTGAATATATCTTGTCAAATGTGAAAGTTTTCCATACAAGGACTTGATTCCGATCGTTCAGTTTGTATGGCAGCTATATGTTATAGTTAACCGATCTGAACAACTTTCTCGGATATTACATTTTTTCCCTAGAAAATAATCCATACCAAATTTGGTGATGATACATTGTCAAATGCGAAAGTTTTCCATATGAGAACTTGATTCCGATTGTTCAGTTTATATGGCAGCTATATGCTATAGTGGTCCGATATCGGCCGTTCCGACAAATGAGCAGCTTCTTGAAGAGAAAATGACGTTTGCAAAATTTCAAAAGGATATCTTAAAAACTGAGGGACTAGTTCGTATATATACAGACAGACGGACAGACGGACAGACAGACGGACATGGCTAAATCGACTCAGCTCAACATCCTGATCATTTATATATATACTTTATAGGGTCTCCGACGCTTCCTTCTGGGTGTTACAAACGTCGTGACAAAGTTAATATACCCTGTTCAGGGTATAAAGATTAGTTTATTTCGGGAGAGGAAAAACATTTTTGGAAAATAAAAAAAAAAAAAATTTTATTATTTAAAATTTTCACATAAATTTTGAGGTTATGTTAAAAATAATTTAACTCAAAGTTGTAGATCTTTTTATTACCTAACAATTTTTACTTTCATTTGTTAAGAATTCGGAAAATGAGATCAACCGTTAAAAACTAAAGCACACCCTCTCTTACATTTCCCGACCCCCAAATTTTTTTTCTCTTAATTTTTTTATATTCTCTTCCATTACCAATGAGTTTCTTCTACTATTATTATTTTTGGTTTCAAATCTGGTTTAATATTTTTTTTTTTTATAAAAAAAGTTATTTTAACTTATGATTTTTCTAATAATATGCAAGCTTAAGTTACAGAAAATTGTGCAATAATATAACGGCATATAAAAATAAATCAAAAAAAAAAAGCTAAATATGAAACAAAAAAGCAATTATAAATCTACATATACAACAACAAACAAACTTTAGTAAACAAACATTAAAACAACTGATTTAATCAAATGTGCTACAAACCCAAAAACGGATTGGCGTATATGATGCCACCGTTCTCACCAACACCACCACTACCCACACCATTCAATGTAGTTGTGCCCTTAACACCGGTTTTACAGAGTTTCGTATAGCTTTCGCCTTCACCAACCAGTGTCGCTATCTCGTCCTCGTCATTGCGCGTATTACAACTTGTGCCCAACAACTGATCATAACAGCTGACATCTGTGCTAATCACATCCGCCTCGATGTCGTCATCGTCCTTCTCCAAACTATTGCGGTTACTGCCCGCCAACGAGCTGTGCATGGCATGTGAATCCTCATAGCTGCCACCACCACTGTCGTCGTTGGCATTATGTGCCACATCAATGTGCGTGCCATAGACATCGTCGAAGAGGCCATCATCCTCCTCCTCCACGTCTTCATCTTCATCATCCTCGTCGACATCGAGCGAACGGCGTCGGAAGACATCATCGTCGAGGTCACCATCATTACCCGAACCGGAGCCACCGCTACCCGAGCCGCCGGAAACTGAAGCTGAGCCACCACCGCCGCCAGTACTACCATTAGCAACAATCATTATATCTTCCTCGGCAAAGCTCAGGCGCGCATTACCGCCACCGGCACTGCCACTACCCGAGCTGCCATTGCCGATGACAACAGCGCTGCTATTACTAATACTGCCGACTATGCTGCCACGTGGCCCGTGACCAACACCACCAACGCCAACGCTGCCACCATTGTTCGCACTGTTGCCGCCATTGCTATTGACCAGTATAATCTCATGGCTGAGACTGTTCTTAATATCACAGGATGACGCGCTGAATGTGATCAGCTGTGACTTGCGTCGGTGTTGCAGTGTGTGGTGGCCATTCATTGAGTTGTTGCCACCGTTTGTATTATGATGATTTCCCGCAACGCTACCACCGAGCGTATTGCTGTTGTGCACCACATTGCCGCCGATGCTGATCACATCGATGGCACCCTCCTTACAGATCATCGAGCTGGGTTTATTATCCACCAAAACGATAACCACAGAGTTGTTGTTATCGTTTTGGCTAATCGAATGTCATCTGTCCACGGCGTTGCTATCGGTGTACATATGAGCGCCACCATTGAAGGACGATGTCATTGAGGCGCTGTGTGCCGCGCCGCCGAAACCGGTTAATGGCTGTTGATCGTCATGTATGATGGCGGCGTTCTCATTATCGATTTCCTTTCCGCCTCTTCCGGCTGCAATTCGTGTCCTTCAATAGTTGCAATCACCTCGCCGTTCTCATCCAGCTGTTGTTGTTGCTCTGCAGTGTCATCGTTATGACCAATGAAGTGTGCAAATGAAAGCATTTGTGTGTGTTCATGTAACACATGTGTGTGTGAGTGTGTGAGTTTTTAGGTAAATTTATGCGAATGCATGGTTGGAAGGGGTGTTTAACGTTTGGTTTGTTTCCATGTTTCGCAGTTGTAAAAGAGAAGAAATTTTCGTATTTTTTGTTAGTTACAGCGAATAACCCAACACCTTCTTAGCTTCTTGGGAAAAAAGTTTGACGTCAAAAATAAGTGTTTACATAATTTGTTAGTGAAAAATTGGCGAAAAATGTGAAAGTGATCTTTTCTACGATAGAGTGTGACGAAGTCTAAATTTTTGGTAATCATTTCATCAACGAGAAACGTTAACCTCGGCTTCAACGAATCTATAATAGACTTCACGGCTGCATTTTTTATAGCATAAAAGGTGATAAAAAGGTATTTATCTTGATTTTGATCGACAAGTTTGTATGGCAGCTTTATACTATAGTGATCTGATCAGGATAATTTGCTCGGAGATAGCGGCGTTGCCTTGAATAATAATCTATACCAAATTTCGAGAGGATATCTTGAAAAATAAAAAAGTTTCCCATACAAGGATTAAATTTTGATCCATCAATTTGTATGACAGCTATATGCTATAGTGATCCGAATCGATAATTTCCGACAAATGAGCGAATTTGCCTTAAAAAACTGTGCAAAAATTTTAGCTCGATATCTTAAAAACTAAAAAAATTCCTAAAGGATTAAATTTTGATCCCCTCAAGTTTGTATGGCAGCTGTAACTATAGTGATCTGATCGGAAATTTGCTCGGAGAAGCGCGTTGCTTTGAATAATAATCTATGCCAAATTTCGGAGGATATCTTGAAAAATAAAAAAGTTTCCCATACAAGGATTAAATTTTGATCCATCAATTTGTACGACAGCTATATGCTATAGTGGTCCGATATCGATGATTCCGACAAATGAGCAGAATTTTGGGTTAAAAAGGACGGAAATTCAGCTCGATATCTTAAAAACTGAACGAAAAAACTTCTAAGAATCGGAAGAATTTTTCCCCACAAAGCTCTTCTGAATTCAGAGTAGAAACATTCGCAGTTTTAAATGTGAAAATCAAACTTCAGGAACGCCGTTTTTATGAATGACTATGATTTGTATAATAACTATGAAAGTTCAACGTTGAAACCTTCAATTAGTCGGTAAGCAAAAATCCGTCTAACTCTCTTTAACTCATTAGATCCAAACACTTTTACATTTTTCGCCAAAAAAAACTCCAAAACCGAAAAATAAATATTTAAATATTAACATTTTAAAGCTGGTTAGTTTAAATTACAGAAAAAGCCAATAAATATCGAAAAAAGAACTCACCTTCGTAACCCTCATTATCGTGAATTTCTCTCGCAGGACCTACAATATTCTCTTTACCCTCAAGCACAGCCAGCAAACACTGATGAATGCAGATGTACTGCTGTTCGGTTTGCACCATCCAAACGCGCTCTACAAAACCAAAAAACAGACTTAGCAACAAGCTTACAGACAAATCTATAACACAAAATTCAAATACCTTTACGCATGGCATAGACAATGCCGAAAATATCGACAAAATCCGAAGTCTTTATCTGCTGCAGAATGCGATCGAGCGTTATAAATGTGCCGGAGCGGCCCACGCCAGCGCTGCAATGCACGACGATTGGACGTTGCTCGGAGCCGATACGATCGCGGAAAGCGCGCACGAAGCGCACCAACGTCTGTGGTGGATTTGGCACACCGAAGTCCGGCCAAGTGGTGAAATGGAAGTGACGCATAATGCGCTGTTCGCTGCCCTGTTTTCGATAAAAAAAAGAAATATGTAATGCAAAATGCGTTGCTATATTTAATTACAAAAATATATACCCTGCACAGCATGAACTCCGTCATTACCCAGTCCGCATAGTGACTGTCATTCAAGATTTGCACTTTGATGTCGCCATAGAAGACGGGCACCGTATCATTTGGCCAATACTGATCACATTTCTCACGCCCCTTCTCGAAGCAGCGCGTCAACATCACAATGGCACGTGAATTACTCTCCCAACACATACGCCAGAAATCGTCGCGTGTTGAATGCAGCGGACCCTGCGTCACAATGAATTCACGCGGCGAGTTATGACCCGGCACATAGTTGGCATTTATATAATCGGAGCCCTCATCATCATCGACAGGCTGCAGTTTGAAGCGCGAATGATCGTAGGGCAAAATGTTGGTAAAACGATTTTTAGGACGATTGCAAGGTAGATCAGCAAAGGTGCACGACTGATCGCGACCCACATGCTTCAGCTCTTCGAATTCCTCACTGAAACGGAAATCCGAATCGGCCGACATGAGACGATAGTGTTCGGCGAAGTTCTTGATCAGTATCGGACGATTCTGCTCGATTACACTATCGGGCAGCGACATGTTATCGTTGGCACGCGAGTCTTTCGTGGCCTTGCGGCAACTGTTGCGACGGCGCTTAAAAACGAATAAAGTGATGAGCAGCACGAAGATTATGGTTAGTGGCACGGTGATGGCGACGATCAACGAAGTGTTGTCTTGATCTGTTATGTGTGGAAAATGGAGTTGTAGTTAGTGGGTTTTAAATTATTTTAAGTGAGTAATAAATAACGGTATTATTTGCGGGTATATCAATCATATACTTACCAGGCGAAATTAGTAGATCTTTACAAAGATTTTTGTGTAAGACATAATATAGAGTAAAGCGTATAGTTTTAAGCAAATTTGAATTTATAATTTTATAATAAAAAAAATAATAATAATAAACATTTTAAGGAACTTAAATTTTGAGTATTAAATTACTCTTTCCTCACTCACCTGTTTGTATGGGGAAGCTGTAGGCTGTGTCTGTAAATTTGTCAGGCGCTGTGAAGGCTCGGACTTTCACGCGATATGTAGTGCCCGATTTTAACGGTCCATTGCAGTAACCTATCTTTCGGTTATCACAATTTTCTGTGCCGATAGTGAAGTCCTCTACCGAACGATTTTCGAAGGGATAATACGGATCGATTGCCTGATATGGCAGCCATACACTATACGATTGCACGTCATGCCAGCTTGGCATCTCCAGACCTGAAGCATTTTTAGCGTCATCTTCGGCGACAATGATGGTATACCAGCGAACCTTGAAATAACAATGAAAAATGGTGTTAATGATACTGTAATATCTACATCATCCAAGAATAATTTAGTTTATAGCTTTTATTGTGGCTTCTTTAAGCAGATGACTTCCTTCGTAAGCACTAAAACTGATTAATATCTATATTAATTATACTTACCGGTCCATTTTGGTCGGAGAAATAGTTTTTACGGAAACGTATCTGTATTGTCTGTGAGCTGCGATATACTTCGGTGGGCACCACTTGTGTGGCTGGGCGTGGCGGCGCCAAAATTGGCATCGTTTGCTTATACTCGCGTTCCGGTCCGTAGCCAACCGATGTTTTCGCTTGTATTTTGAAAATGTACGTTTCGCCCGGCTTCAGGTTGCGTATGGTGCCAGTGACATCGGAAGACTCGAATTGTTGTATACGCATCTCGGTGGCATTGTTCACATTCATGTACGTAATGGAGAATTGGCGTATTACACCGTTGGCCTCACTCGTTGGCAGCAACCACTCGAAAACGATTTCACTCGGCTGTACATCGATCGGATGGAAACGTTCAACACGACCTGGCACTGCTTCGTTCGTGCTGAAGCTTGCCGATAGTGGTGAGCTGCTGCGCAACACCGAAGATTCGGTGCCCGAACGCACGACAACGGTGAATGTGTAGTTGCGATGTGGTCGCAGATCGGCAATGGTGATTTCATTGCGTGTGGTAATATTTTGTGCGAGTATATTGTCAGCGGTCAGATATTGTACATCAAAGTCATTATATTCGCCCTTTGGTATGTCCCATTTCAGCGAGATTTCGGTGTCTGTTATGTTGGTGGCATGCAGTTGAGTTATCGGTTCGGGGAAGAGACGATCTTGACGTTGTATGGGTAGACTGGACACGCCGCCACTTACCGTCCAAACGGTGATATTGTATAGACGGCCCGGTATTAAGCCGGTGAATGTGACTTTGCGATCCGTATCGTTGGCCAACTTTTCTTTGTCCTTAATCTCTGGATCACCGAGTGAGAAACGGTAGATATCGAATTTCGAAGACGACTGTGGTGTTGGTGTGTATGAGAGCGTAATGGTGTCGCGTTCATCCTCTTGTCTGTCATTTACAACAACCACCTCCGACTGTATGAGCGGCATGGTGCGTGTGGAGAGGTGTGTGGTGCGTGAGAAGATGCCGTAGGAAGTGGTTTGTATATCGAATTTGTACTGCACACCAGGCATCAGATCACCAATCAAAACACGCACGGTGGAAGACTCATCTGTTGCAAATATTAGCAGCTTAAAATCAGAAATAATAAATTTAAATCTTGCGCTTACCCGATTTATTCTCAGATACTGTTTTGGTTTGAGCTTTGCTCGGATTTTCGGTAGGCCACCACTTTAGTATATAGGATTCGACGCGTCCCTCGGGTTTCGGCCATTCCAATGTAATGTTGCGTGAGTCCACCAAGGGTATGATATTCGACACCTCATTCGGTGGTACGGTATACACGACCTCTTGCGGATTGGGACTCTCCACACCGAAGCTGACAGTATTCACTTGTATAGTGTACTTTTCACCTTTAGTCATATCGGTAATGTCCGCCTCAGTGGCGCGCACACTGGGTAAGTTAATCCATTGCTCCTTAGTCTCTGTGCGATACCGCATTGAGTACTCCGTGAAATCACTATTCTCAGGTGGCGCCCAATGCACTAACACAGAGTTGCTGCGCACGGTTTCGATGGACATGTTGCGTGGTGGATTGGGAACTGTATGTTTTGCAGAAATAAATTGCATTTTCATCAATATTTTGACAAAAGTTAGGTTAGATTTGGCTTATACTTACACACTGCTTGGAAATATGCGTGCGGTTCACTTCTCTGACCGTGACTGACGGCAAAGACCTTCACCTCATAACCGGCGCCAGCATGCAAATTGGTGATGACCAAACGCGAGTCCTTTGTGTCTATGGTACGCACCTCAGAGGTGCCGTTGCGCGAATACAGTACTTCATATATCTCCTGCTTGGAGTTCACATCACTCTTCCAGCTTATATTTAGACCTGTGCGTATGCTCTTTAGATCCTCAATGATGGGTGACGATGGACGTGTTACCACGAAAATTGTAGTCTCATTCGATTCCATTTTCTTTGAGACCGCCTGCACGGAAAGCGAATAATTGCGTCCGGGTAGCAGACTCTCCAGTATAGTGCTTGTGCGTTCTTCGGTAAATGTGCTCGTGTCGCCGTTGAACGTCTCCAGTTCATGATAACTGTGTGTCAAGAAATTTTGTAATTAGTGCTGAAAATATATTTTACAAGTTGCAAATAGCTTACGCTATACGGTATTCATCCTGTGTGCTCGCTGGATCCGGCTCCCATGTGATGCGCATCGTATTTGTCTTGTCGTCATTGAATGAACGTAAATTATGCACTGGCAGCGGCCGCAACGTGACATCACCAGCTGCGGGCCATGAGGTCACCTTACCCGAAACGGTTTTCACGATAACATTGAATGTCTTGCCCGGTTCGGTGATATCGCGAAAATCAAAGTAAGCAATCGGATCATTATTTCGTGAAACAGTTGATTGTCGACGTGAAGCGGCCAATGAAACTTGATATTTGTCGAACTCCGATATGCCTTTTGGCGCTTCCCATAGCACGCGAAACGAGTTCGACGTGATGTAATCCTTATCGAATGTCACATTAAGCGGTCGTAACGGTACAGTGCGATATTGTGCAGTTGTCGGTGGGGAGATTTCATCTTCAGACATTGTTTGTACCGATATATTATAAGCACGACCGGGCACAAGTCCTTTGAAGGCCGCTTGCGCCGGACCCGGTGGTTCGCCTTCCTTCTCCACATACAGCACGCTTTCCAGCGCATCCGGTGGTTCAATGGATACTTTGTAATGGGTGTAAATGCCGGCGGGATACGGTGGTTGCCACAGCACGAGCAGTGTGGTCTCGTTACGGAACCAGACAATGAATTTGCCGGGTGTATTGGGCTCTGTGCGCGATTTGGTTGATTGTTTAACGAGTGTGGCGTATTACGTGTGTTGTTGGATGGAGTGGCCAATGAGGGAAATAAGAATATGAGTAAATGAGAAATGATATCGGATCCATATGAAGATTATATATGAAGTCTTAAGTGATTACAAATAAGTGCGGTTACAATAGCAAGCAAAGCAGCGCGGCTTGCAGACACATTCCAACTATTTATTGTATGCTTTTAGGCTTGAGTATTTGTTGCATGCTTGATAAGTGAAATCTATGTACATATAAATTTATGCATAGTAAATATTGTGCTGGTTGTTAGTAAAAATATACAATTATGCTTAATATACGAGGTTTGACAATTAAGTAATGAGACTGATTTTATTACCGCGCTTGTAGTAACCCTGTGACCTTGAAATTCCTTTCTCTTTTTCCGGCATCCCTCCCCTCTCCATTGATATATGTACCATCGCTCTAGCTTGTTAGTTCGCCTGCTGCGTCAAGTTGAGTAGACGTGTGTTTGAAGTGCTCGTCACGAAAATGGAAAAACGAAATCAAGAGCAACGCGTCGCGATAAAATTTTACGCCAGATTGGGTGAAACAGCTTCGGAAACGTTCGCTAAAATTGTAAGAGTGTATGGTGGTAGTGCTCTTAGACCCGGAAACCAAACGCCAAAGCTCACAATGGTTGTCTCCGCGCGCCCCCAGTCCACTGGGGAAAACTGTGAATCAAGTCTACTATTGCCAAGTACTCGAAAGATTGCGAAAACGAGTCAACAGGGTGCGCCCAGACATCGCTCGTAACTGGATCCTTCATTACGACAACGTGCTGTGCCACACCGCCCTCAGCGTGTCCCAGTATTTGGCCTCTAAAGGGATCGCCGTGTTGCAACAGCCGCCTTATTCGCCCGACATGTCACCCTGTGACTGTTTTTGTTTCCTAAAACAAAATCGGTGGTCAAAGGAACCCATTTTGAGTCGATTACGGACATCCAGGCGGACGTGACGAGGGTACTCGCAGACATCCCAGTCGAAGCGTTCCGGAAATGTTACGAAGCATGGAAAACGCGCTGGAATCGCTGTATAGCTGCCCAAGGGGACTACTTTGAAGGGGATGGCAGAGTTGTAGAATAATTTTCAAATATACGGTTTTTATGGAATCAGTCTCATTACTTAATTGTCATACCTCGTAATGATAAACCTTAAGTTATGACATTTTAGCAAGACAATTTTTAGTAAAAAAAATATAAAAATGTTTATGAAAGTAATGCTTGGGATTAATTTTTATTTGGTCACTATTCTTATAGAATATCCGGCTTATAATGGAAACGATTTCGATAATTTCTGTCGCCATTTTTGGGAAGATAATGTGAGAGAGATGCGTCGACGTCAAACTGAACAATTTGCCCACGTGTACGAGTAGTTTGTAATGCTCTTCGGGCATCTTGCTGAACTTTGCGAAGCTTTAATCCACCAGCTGGTGCTAGATTCGAATTGTCAACCAAAATCGTATTTATGGTCCTTGTGATTCATATTACAAATACCATATTATTTTTGATCCTATACTGTTCATATCTTAACGGTCAGAGTCAACTACAAAATTATCAATAAAGATACTGCCGAAGAGCGTAGAGAACATTTAGAAATAAGTGCAGAAATTAGAAATTACTTGGACGACAGTTATAATACAAGTAGAAGGCAGTCATTTTGTGTTTCTTATGGAGTCACGGCTAAGGAATCGTTGGAAATATTTTCAGAAGTCTTTTGAGGCGTATAATCTATCACGGACACAAGTATAGTATAGGCGTGGCTCAAAGCATTCGGTGAAGATCGTGAAGTCAACGAAAACTTGCCTCCTGCGACTCGTTCCTCCACCTCTGTTTATGATAATGACAATGTCATCGAAAATATTAGAGAAATAGTGTTTGAAAATAGTTGTGTTGGCATCACAGACATAGCAGAGAATCTCTACATCGGTTACGGATCGATTCGACACATTTTGTTTAATGTTTTGATTATGAAGCGTGTCAATACTAAACTCGTAGCAAAAATTCTTTAACTTTTCCAAAAACGATGGCGTGTAGAGGTCGCCGACGTGACTGAGGAAGTTATTGGGTAGTCGAAAAAGTCTTTTCGTATTTCTAATCAAACTTAATTTTTTTATATATTCATAATGAACCATAATGAACTTTAATGAACCAAATATGTACCATTTTGGTCGGTAATTTTTTGCTATTTTTCTGCTAGCGACATTATTCCATTAGTTTAAAACTTTTCTGGTTTCTCGGCAAAAAATGGGATAAGTAATTTTCTCTTGAAGCCAACTTTAACTCCATTAAGGGAGTTCTGCATTGACCGAAACAAATGGTAGTCCGATGGTGCAAGGTCAGGACTATATGGAGGATGCATTGCCGAGTCATCAAAGATTTGTGTGGCCTACCGTTGTCCTGATGCTCTTTCTGTTGATCAGTTCTGGTCGTTTTTTTCGATTGCTTGCTTCAATCTCAATCAGTTGTTGATAGTAAAATGGTCGTTCGACCAGGCTAGGGCAGCTCATAGTGGATGATTCCTTTCCAATCCCACCAAACACTCAGCATAACCTTGAGGACCTCGAAGCGTCAATCCTGGCTTTTTTAGACCATGTCATTTTTGGCACATTATTGTCGTATTTGATCCACTTTTCGTCTCCTGTTACTATTCGCCTCAGAAATGGTTCGATTTCATTTCGTTTCAGCAAAGAATTGCAGATGTTTATTTTTTTACAGACAATTCATGTGGTACCCAAATATCGAGCTTCGTTTTGTAGCCAGACTTTTTTAAATGGTTCAAAACAGTTTGAAGATGAATGTTGTAGATTGTAGATTAGAATATTGAGGTTCTGCACACCTCCCAGAGCCCCAGCAGCCTGAACAGTTCCAGTAGTTTGCCGGGTGCTAGTGAGGTGATATGATCCCTGCTGATATAAACGGAATCCAGGGCCTTAAGCATTTTTCCACAGATTGCTGTGCAATTAAGGATTAGGTGTGCTGGTGTTTCCTATTCCAGGTCGCAGAACCGGCAGTTAGCACAGGAGACCATGCCGAAGGTGGACAGGTGCTTCCTGAGCTTACAGTGCCCTGTGTAGACTGCGACGAGACGGAATTTCTCACGGGGGAGGTTAATTAATTCTTTAAACCTGGAGAGGTTATACCCGCCTAGGAGCAGCTTGGAAGATGAATGTTTAGTTCCTTTGCGATATCATGGTTGCTTATGTGAAGGTCCTGGTCAATCTTTTCCATAATTTCATCGACTTTTTCAACAATAGGCCGTCCAGAGCGAGGTGCATTTTTCACATCGAAATTTGCAGAACGGAAGCGAGCGAACTATTGTTGTGCTACACGAACTGATACAGCTGTAACTTTTTTTCAACTTCCCAGAATTTATTTTAATTTGGTTAAATGAAACTTAAAATCTCACCTTTCCAACACTATATGATATGACACAATGTGAAGATATACGACTGCAACGACATCTATTGACAAAATACGAAAATACTTTTTCGACTACCCAATATAATTGACGCAATCAGTTCCAAAATTACAACTCAACTGCCATAAGCAGTATTGCAACCCACGATAAATTTATATTTAACTGAATAGCTTACAGACAGGCAGTGCTTCCCAAACGGTTATTTCTGTTTTATACACTCACTTTGCTTTTCGATCACTGACCTCATTTTTATAAAAATAAAGCTTAACATTACAACAAAATATTCTTGTACGGCGATCGTCAAATCAAAAAGTGCAGTTTTACAGTATTTTGCAACTTACATATATTTCAACTTTAGTTAAACATATATACATATATAGAGTGTGGCATAACAGTGCATAAGCCACAAGTTCAAACTACAGAAATCTTATTGAAAGCATTTAGTACCATTTAGTGTGATTAATAAGACATTCATTCCAGTACATATGTAGTACATATATATGTACATACTACGTATACATATAGATAAATTGGTGCAAATTCCTTAAATTTGTTGTTACCTCGCAGAATCTTTATATCCAGCAACTCTTTATGTCGCGTCCTTCTACCTTTTAGCAGCGTAATGTATAGGTATTAGCAGAGATTATAGATTTCATAAAGGTTAACACATTGATTAATTATTATGTATATATGTATGTATGTATTTATATGTAAATATTATTGTTAATTTAGTCACAATCGTGTTTTATTCCAATTAAATATTAATAAAAGGAAAGGGATAACAGTTTTAGTAAGAACCTTTAACGAAAACCCCGCAACCAACACCAAAACCTTCCACTTTCTTTAAACTGTGCCAAAGCTTTAATTGCAAGAGCGCAACAAAGCGTTTATTTTTTAATAAATTTTAACTTTTTATTAACTTCTACAAGTAAACACCCTTCCCTCGCCCCAAATTCCATTTAGTAGTAGCATTTATTAGGTCTCAGTTCACCTTTGCTTCGAGACTTACTTGTTGTGAAATTTCGGCTGGTATACGCCACCGATTCCTTGTTGTCGTACACGGTGTAGGCCTGCACCTGATAAGTGGCGCCCGGCGTCAGCTCCTTGACGCTGTGCTGGAATGTGTTGTTCACGACGAATGTGCGATTGTATGAGCTGGAAGCACCGGAGAGGCCGAGCACTTTGATGCGGAAGGATGTGTAGTTGCCTTGGGTAGGCGGTGACCATGAGATGATGGCATTCTTGCCGCTGCGCACTTGCACGGAGAGATTCGAGGGCGGATCAGGCGCTGTAAGAAAGTGAGGAGAATGTCTTTAATGCTTATTTAAATTGATTACATAATTTGATAATATATCTTTTTATGTTGTAATTTCTATATACACTAACGAAATCGGTGAAAAGCAACTCCATACACGAGCTTAAGAAAATGTTAGATATGTATCATCATCTTGCACGTATGCTCTGCATTCCGCCAAATCTACTTATCCAATTTCGTGAAGGTGGAATCTTAAGGGTCTAAAGTCCCCTCTCGATGAACAAAGACCAAACACTACAAGTCACTCATGATCCCCATCCTGCTATATCCATACCTCTGGACGATGACAAAATCTGATGAGTCAGCGTTCTGAGTGAGAGAACGGTTCTGAGGAACATTTATGATTATTTGAATGGATGAAAACAGTACAGCTCTGATGGTATTCGTCGCTTTAGCCGCCGGGGGAAGCAGAGAAAGAGGAATATTTTATTCCATTGGAAAGACCAGGTGGAGAAGGATCTGCCTACACTTGGAATCTCGAATCGGCAGCAAACAGCCGTTGTAAACTCGGCTATAACCGCGTATTCGGTATCTTCAATAAAAAAGAAGAAAAAAAGGTAGGTGCTCTATGATTGCTCCGCTTTTTCTTCTGTCCACCATCAATGCTATCCCAAAGTAACTTTGTGGCATGCCCTGTGTTGCTAGTGTTCCAAGACTAGAGGTGTTCGTTTAGGGCGCACAGCTTCAAACAACCCTTGAAGGAGCTGAATGGTCTGGGCCAGCTTAGGAAAATTGTGTTTCCAGCTTGCCAACTCGCCTGTCTTTTCGTTTTTTATATGACTGGCTGCCTAGATGATAGTTATTGCCTGCCTGCTTAACCTAATGCAGTGATACTTTGTGCTACGTAGAGCCTTAACAGCTGCTTAGCTCTCCGATAGAGAGTTTTATGGACTTGCTTGTTAGAGCAGAAGATTGGCATCTTCTGTTATGCGTGTTATGTTATATTTGCCTTAGAAGACTGAATTTTAGTCATTTAGTTTGAAGCTACATTTTGCGTATAGACTACTACAGATGAAGCCCGCTGATATTCTTGTTCTCGTTCTCTTGGTCTCTCTACTCTTTGATCCAACGATAGACTCGGTAGACTTTACTTCTGTCAATTCCCACATCAGCCGGTTCTACGTTACGGGAATTGAACCCGGATTTTACTCGGCCAAGGGCTATACTTTCGGAGATCTAACCTCGTTTGAATTGGTTTTAGTTAAAGCTAACATAGATTTTGCCGTTGGAACTGTCGGTAACATGAAAGAGTCGTGTTTAATTTCTCTTGTATTTCCTGTTCTTCGTCTCACTGCCAATTCAACTCGAGTTCATTAACATTTTTGTGGTTAAAAAACCAAATATTAAGGTGAAAGACAAATACCTTAATAATATTTGATATAGCACTCAATTAATCAAGTCTTATGCACTTAAATTTATCATCAAACATTCCTCCATTTCCAGCGGTCATTAAAATATGACATTCTTACAAACTAATATGATATCAACGTGCTGAAGTTGATCCAACACACCCTCAAGTCACAAACCTAGTGCTCCACATTTGCCTAGTTCAACACACCCACACATGTACTTTCATGCTTACATTCTTACATATATAGTATATGTACATATTAGATTTTGCATTTGTTACAGAAAATATTTGTAATGAACAAGCCACCCTCGAGTTATGAAAGTTTTCCCAATTGCCATTTATTAATTGAAAAGTTTTAAGGGCATTTAGTGACTGTTTGACACATAAAAGGGAAATAGTTTACTTATCTCATGACAAACCATTTGGCTTCCGACAGGTATCGAGCAAAAAAATTTATATATGTATATAGTCAAGTCATACATCAAGCCAAATGAGCAAAAACAAATATTGGAGGTCAAAATTGGTCCGCAAATCAATTCAAAAACCTGCATTTTATGACTGAAGTTCTAACTGCAGGATATAAGAGAGCAGTAGTCATATACATATATACACACATACATTTGCAAAAGGTTTTTTTTTTTTTTGTAATAATAAAAGAGTGCTGTTTGTAAATATATTTGCTCTAATTTCCAACTTGAATAATTACAACTTCGATGATACTATCGGAGTTGGCTTCACAGGCCAATAAAAAGAAAAAATATATGTTTTTAACAGAGGGTTGGACGATAAGGTAGTCATAGAGACATACATACATACATACATATGTTGCATTATATATATATATGTAGAAATAAGTATAGACAAATAAATTATGCCTGTGGGTAATTTACTCAATGAAGTTGTTGAGACGGTCAATGGGGAATTTTTAGGTAGATGTGTATATTGGTATGGCAATTTCTTCAAAACTAAAACGAGATTGGAATATTTGAAAGCCTTATAACATATTCACAAACATCAAGTATATCTTAGTGAGTGTTTTAGAGGGAAGTTTTCAGTGCTCAATGGTCAGTTCTTGGTGGTTGCAAGCGTTTTTATGAGGGTGTGGTGCTTTGGCGGTGCCCTTAGGTGTTGGAATCGTAGATAAACATCTCACTAAAATAACATAAATTAAGAGTTGTTGAGAGATATGTATATATATGTAAATACATGTCTTTATGTAATTGATCAGGGAATGTAATAGAAATTTGAAGAACAATTTAAATTAATTCAATTAGACAAAAAATAACAATAGAATAATTTTTTTATTTGCATAATATTAATTAATTTACAGCAGTTTGCCAAAATAGTGGACCTAGATTAAATATAAAATCTTAAATATATGTTAAAATACAGATGAGTGTATATATAAATAGATTCATGTCGTAAAAATTTGCTGCGTCAAGCCGGACGCGATATGAAATTAGCATTTGAAGCTGCGTTGGCTAAGTAGCTCTACTTGTAGGTGAGTGCAGCGCCTTTGTTACCCAGACACAAAAAACAAAAGCGAAAATTATCAAGTTAACCAGAAACTTTTCGCCGACATAACTCATACGACCTGTGCAACCAAATACAGTAGGCGCTTAACAATTGGAACTTGTGCAAAATTAAAAATTTTTGAAATAAAAAAATTTTCTTTGAGTTAGGTCGAAAATAATTACGACAGGAAATATTATTTTTATTGAAACATAACGTGAGTGTGCATCTTTTTTCATTAAGACCCTTCAAGAACATAACTGTTTACGTAGATTTTAAGAAAATATGCTGACACATCAGCAACATTTTTTTTTTTAATTTTACGGAAGACGATATAAAATTACTTTTTAAATTGTTAAATTATTTAAAATTTGGTTTGATTATTTCCTTTTTTATTTTTTGAATATTTAAACTTTTTAAATTATTTAATTTTTTTTAATTATTTAATTTTATTAGATTATTATTTTTTTAATTTGTTTAAAGTATTTAAAATTGTTTAAATTATTTAATTTTTTTAACTATTTAAATTTTTTTAATTTATTAATTTTTTTTAATTTTTTTTTAATGTTTATTTTTTTCATTAATTTAGTTAATTGTTTAAATTTTTTAAAAATTACCTAATTTTTTTTTTATTGTTTAAATTTTTTTGAATTAGTTCCTCGTAGCTTACTTAAGGAGTATATTTGAGGCAATCCTAATGTAAAATTAAAAAAAAAAGGTTATACGTTAAAAATAAGAAACACAAAATCTGAAGCGAATCTCACAAATAGTTTTAAGAAACACAAAATTTGAATCGAATCTCACAAACAGTTTTCGAGTTACAAGCTTCTAAAGTATAGCCGCTCAATTCAATCAGGTCTTTCAATTTATCTTTAGGAGCGTTTTTCTCGAAACAGCATTTTTCGAATATGTGAGATTACTTGGAGGCAATTGAACCGATGAGTATCAAATTTTACTCACATGCTCTTCATATAAAGTCCTATCGATTTGTGGCGGATCAAAAACAACAAAAAATTTAGGTAAAATTCACTTTTTTTTTAATATTTGCCACTTTGTCAATTTTTGATTATTTCTTTGACCGTAAGTCATTGTCGGGACAATATTTTCTAGCGGAGAGTTGTTTTTTAAGTTTCATCTACGGAGAAGTGTAAAATTGCAGGAGGACTTTTTGAACATTTTTTTTTTTAATTTCACTGACTATTCTTAAAATGTATACAACATAAATATAACCATTAAAATTTAAAAGAAATATAATTTTTTTTCATTTCTCAAAAATCAAATTTTTAGGCTGTCACACCAGATACGCCCCTTAAGGGGTTACATGGGTTTACGGTTTGCAACAAATTTAATTTTTTTTTGTATTAAGTTCTACAACACCTTTAGAATATTGTTGTAAATTTTCAAGCTGATCTGACTAATTGTTTCGGAGATACTTTGAAAACTTCTGCGCTCGGGGCTAGCTGTGCTAAGTATGCCTTCTGTAAACGCATTTTTCTCGAAACTGTGTTTTTGAAGTCGGTTAGCAAGATTTCTCAAGAACTACTCAACCGATCTTCATGAAATTTTACACGGGTCTTTGGGAACAATTTTTTTCGATTAAACTATTTGAAAAAAAATGTCGCGAAATTTTCACTGAAATTTTAATATTTTTGTAAAATTGTTGTCCACAAATTTTATTGTCAATAGTGATTGTTTGTAATAATAAATTTTCTAATAAAATATTTCATGTTTTATTTGAAAAAAAAAAAGTTGAAAAAATGCTGTTTTTCCCCAGGAAACGCATGTAACCCCTTAATAATTTCGAAATTCTACAAAACCGAAATTAAATCGCCGAAAGAACGTAGTGGTTTTTATTTTTTTACAGAGACTCTACTGTACTTAGCCACGTGTGCGTTGGTTTCTTTGGAGCCAGCAGACACTTGCAAAATTCATGACTTAAGCAAAAGTATTTGCCCAAAAGCCACCCAAAATGCGTGCTTTGCAAATTTACAAGTTACGGCTTACCAAAAATAAGACTAGTCTACGGATTTGCGAACTTTTGGCGGAAGCAATGCCGAGAAAGTTTTGTCTACACAAAGCTACGCTATGGTCATTGCACTCAATTAACACTTTGGTTGGTGAAAATAAAGAAGAAATTAGTGGCAATAAAAATTTGAGTTACTAACCGTATATCAAGCTGGGCCATAAACTTAAAGTTTGAAAAAGTTCTTTTGATAGTTTTTAGTTTTGGATGAGTACTTACTTATGTTGGAATCTTTAAATTTCACTTAGTACTTTTGTAGGAAATGTTAAGGTGTTTATCAAGCAGAGAAGCTTAAGATGTAGCAAGTTCTAATTTAGACAAATATGAAGAGCATAAATGAATCTTAAGTCCAGGATAAGTTGAAAAAGAAGTGAATCTTTTCCCAAAAAGGCATATGAGAGGGACCACATACACAGTAACACTTTATTCTCTCCTTCATATACTCAGTTACTTAATTTTCCATCATAAAAAAAAATGTCTAACATTTTATAATGCTCGCGCGATTTTTACTTAATTTCAGCAATTACATAATGCTACAACAGCGCCATGATGTAAGCAGCCAAGTGCGAAGAGAAATGCTTCGCCGCCACAAGGGAACGCAGTTGTAATTTCAGTACTTTGTTAAATTACTGAAACGCAGTTAAAAGGCAATTTTCATAATTCTACTCACAGAGACAGGCATTTAGAAGCGTAATGAGCACTTTAAAGAGCGCAAAAACACACTTTATGGGGCCACTAGCGTACCTACATACGCAATGGCTTACGTGGGGAAGTTAAAATGCGTTAAATTTGCAGCAAAGCGCTACACTTTCGAAACTTCTGAAGAGCGTAGACTCATTTCCCCGATTTAATGTGTTCAACTTAATGCAGCAGAGAGTTAAGTGGTGTGTATGTGTGTGCGAAGAGCTGGCTGTGGGTGTTGGCTGTTTCCGCTATTATGATCATTAGGCTGAAAATAAATACGGGTAAGTGCTTTGACATGTCTGTGACACCTGTCAGTTTGACAGTAAAGTGGTGTTTGTGCTCTATAAGGTGTTGTGAAAGTTGGGAAGTGGTCAATATTGAATATGCCAGATTATAAAGAGGCTTTTACTTTTTGCATTCGCCTAAATTATAGTGTTTTTTTCAGAGTTTTTCTTTTAAAATTGGCAGCAGAGACTTAGTTCTTCTTCTTCTTTCCTGGCGTAGACAGTTTCTTCGTTTCTTCTTTTCGCAATTTGGCACCAATTCGAGATACATGGAAAAGTTCACGCAAGTGAGAAGAGTTTTCTGAGTGCCATTCATTTACGAGTGGCCAGAAACGATTCTTCTAAATATGGCTCAACCAGCTCACGACTTTCGGTTTTAGACCAAGTATCCTCTGGCTAGCCAAAGAGCATTCGTTTGAAGGCCAGCTACAGTGAGAAGACAAAACATCCCTTCCCAAGGTTGGGCGTTGGGTTTGGGACCTGCCACGTAAAAAATGCCCCCAATGAATAGAGACTGAATTATTTACCACAATAACGTGAAACTATTTTAAGCTCGAGTGAGACTTTCAATCGAAAAGAGAGAAATTCAAATTATTCATCCACAATTTGTAGCACTAAATTGAGTTCTAAATGCTTGGTTGCTTTAAAATTTGATAAATAAGTTCCACACGATAAAGCCTTTCGTGTTGCGATATTTATCTCTTCCTCGAATGCAATTAAAAATGTCATACGCTAAAGTGAATGTGTTCCAAGGATACTTTAGGGTTATCCTCATGTAAATATAAAGATGAGAAATCTACTGAGTGGACTTCCACATATCGCATTAAACAAAGGATTTATTGAAAGAACACTTCGGTAAACAAATATTTCCACGTTTTGTGCCAATCGATAAGTCACCAACATCGTGTGATATCACACCGTTAGAATTTTTCCTGTGAGGGTATGTAAAGTCTAAAGTCTATGCGGATAAATCCACTTCGATTCAACAAATGGACAATCTGAGACGAGCCGTGGCCAACATTTGAAAGATTTAAGATTTCTGTGGTTTTTTCTCTAAAAGAAATAGGAAAACTCAAAACGGATCACTCTTTAATCCTTAGCGGTCAGCTGAAATAATTAAATTTTAACTTGAAGCAAGAAAAAAACATTTTCCACAAATTACGAACTACCTTATTAAATACAATCTATGCTCGCTTACCTGTGGTAATTGTCACCGTCCACGATAGCACATCTGGATGCGTGTAATTTGTATAGTACAACCAGAAATTGTACTTGGTGCCGGGCAGAGCGTGCGAGAATTGAATCTCCTCGCCAATCTCACGCGACGGTATTGTCGTGTTTGGCGCTGGATCACCGTATGGCGGACTGTAGTCGATGCGATAATAGACATTGTCCAGCCCTTGATTATTAGGTATGCTTATGGCTAAGTCGGCACAAAGTACACTCTGCAAAAGAAGGAAATTTGGAGAATTAGAGTGGCTTCACATAAGTTATCAAAAGGTTTTAAGGATACAAATAAATCGACAGGAAAAAAATCGTAGTTTTTACTAGTACACCGATATGTTATATTAATGATATTATAATATGTACACATAGCAATTTTTGGTGAGACAATTATGAAATTAATTGCTTAATCGAGGTTGGTGTTCACATATAAAGCTCACTCGATTAGCAACTGCCATTATTTTTATTTTTTATGACTTTTTATTTCAATAATTAAGTCAAAGCGTTCTTTAATTTAGTCAATTAACTAATTGTTTAAAATTACATACAGAGAAAAATTGCTAATTGACTTAATTATGTGTCAAAGCGTTCTTTAATTTAGTCAATTAACCACTACAGATAAACCTTACTAATTGACTTAATTAGGAATTGTCTTACAGCCTTTTCGCACTGCCCAATCCATGTAGTGCATTAATATTATTATTATTTTTTTTTTGGTATGGTAAATCGATTTCAATTAGCGCTTTAATTGAGCAAAGGCCGGTTAAATGACCAATTAACTTCAATGCGAAGAGGCTATTAAATACTTACAAAACACCACTAAATTAAAAAAAAAGCATACCAAGCACTCTCTTAATGTGGTCAATTAACATTTCTAGCATTTAAAGAGGATAATTTTGACTCAATTAAGCCGTCATTTCATTTTATTTGCAATCTAAATTCAATTTAATTTTCAGCAAGTCAGTTTATATAAACCTTTGAGATATGACGAGATAAATTAAGTCGATCTGCCACCCAACTTCAGAGAAAGCATATTGCAAGATCCAAATCTAAGACTCCATAATAAGACTACAAAATTCAATTTTCGTGAATTTCTTGCAATTGAGTCGCGTTTTAAACTAACTTTTCATTAAAAAATAAACAAGAACTGAATAAAAAATGTCCACCGAATTCATTTGCATTCTGAAGAGGCACGACAACGCTACGGTAGTGTATAAAAGCGATAGCCAAATGCAGCAACAACTTTTTCAATATTTTAGAACTTCTCCGTTTTTTGGCATGAAGTGGAGACGAGATAAGAGTGTGACTGCCAGCAGAGCTACTGCAGACATTAAAATTCGCAAACAATGCCAGCAAAGCGAGGAAACTGATAAAAATAATGGCTTTCAGTTTTATTTAAAAATGAAAAACAAACAAAAAAAAAAATAGTTAATTTGTCTCACAAAGAGGCTTCACAAAATTATGCTGAGCAGAAAATTGCTTATTGCAGTTGGTAGAGGCGTACGAGTAACTGTTGTGCGGGGAAGAGTAACTCCTTTTCACTTACACGAAATGCTTTTGTTTCGTCGCAGAATTGCATATTTGTTGCAAAGTTGCATGCTCTTAATGGGTTGCTCTTAGTCAGTCGATGCCAGATAGCTGCCTGGCAGAGAGTTCTACTTGTACAAGCCTTAACTGAAGTTGTAATACTATATAGAACATAAGTATATACATATAGTACATAGGTATACAGTTTTAAGCTTGAATGTTTTATGTATATACGAGTAGTACCAAAAAAATGAAAAGGCTAAAGGTTGATATGAAGTTAATGAAAAGTAAGTGATTATTATTGAATTATTTATTGGCAAGCACAGTAATATGGTCAATGGCATATTCATGTGGTCTGTATGCATGCATTATTGCAACCATAAAATTATTTTCGTTTATCATTGGCGTCGAACAGGCCAAATAAACACGTATGCAGACTGGAACGACGAAAAGGATTTTGAATTTATACCGATATATACAAACATTTTTGGCACGGTTTGATAAAGATTTATTCTCTTTACGATCAATCTACGGTAGTCTGAAACACATAATGGGGCTTGTGTTTGTATTAGGGAGGAACTAATATTGATTTTGTTTTTATTTTTTGAGAATGTCAAATATTAAGGGGGTATTCTACTCTAGAAATCAAATTTTGGGCAGTTTTTTGAATTTTATTTAAAAAAAAAAAACCAAAAATATTTTTACTATCCATTTTTTATGGTGTTTTTATTGAGATTTTAAGAGTACAGAAAAAAATTTTACAAAAAAATATTAAAAATTAAAATAATTAGAGTGTGTAAAAAAAAATGGCGCATCCTGGTGACATTAATCCTGACTTTCCTGGTGGTCTGAAAAAAAAATCAAAAGAAATTCTTAATCAGTAAGGATGCTGTTATAGTCCGGGAACACGAAAAAAAAAATTTGAAAAATGGCGACTGCCTGAAAATAAAAATCATTTTTTACGTTTTTTTTGAAATTCTTGAATTTTTTTAAAATATTAAAAACAAAAATTTTGACACAATGCTGGTAGGAACGATAAAGAATTATATAAAGAAGGTTCACACAAAATTTCAAGTAAATCGGTTGTATAGAACTTGAGATAACGCCGGTACCATGTAGAAAAAAGTAGTTTCGAGAAAAACGCGTTTAAAGTTTAGGAGACAATTCTAGTGAACACGGACGCCAGCTCACAAAATCGGCTGTATCTCCGAAAATAAGTCGAATTTTGAAAAATCCTTCGAAGGTCATATTTTTGATAGTCTAAGTTTTAAATATATGAAAAAAATCGACTTTTTCAAAATTCTAGAGTAGAATACCCCCTTAAGCATAGAGATATCTAGAATTGAAGTCTTCAAAATGTTGTGTGTTTCGTATTCGTATGAACTACGCAGAAACAATGATGTCGCCTAACTCCCAGATATTGGTACAGTCTACCAATGGATGTGAATAAGAAGGTGAGACTTCTACTACAATGTTTTTTTTTCTCAATATAAACTTTGTGATTCAATAAGTGATCAAAGTGGAATGAGAAATCACGTTATCAAAGCATTCGACATGGAACCAGGATTATAATTTTGGTGACATTTGTAGAAAATTTGCGAAATTATTATAGAAAATCTAAAAGGTGGACTCTTTGTTGATCCTTAAATATGGCAATTCATGAAACATACGGTTTTTATCAAAATTATGACTGTTCTAGAATGTGTTCTTTGGAAAAGTTGATAGTCAAGACTTTTCTAGGCAACCATAAAGCGCCAAATTATGCAGAAATTCTTCAAAATACTTTGAAAAACTTTAAGATTCTAAGAGCAAATTAAATTTTAGATTATATATCAATTATGATCGCAAACATTTTAATACTAATTTAGATAATTATGGTGAAAAGCAGAGAGAGTTGTTTCATTAAGACCTAAAATTAATGAAAAAACGTACCTAGGTTGATTGAATCGTTCCTTTATGCCAGATTACTGCTGCTCCATAAAAACATATTGTTAAGTAGAAAATTGTAAAGGAAGATATATTATAAAAAAAAAGTTTAATAGCTTCCAAATTCATTACTCATCCCCGTCCTACTACATGGTACAGAGGCATTGTTGATGACAACATCTGATGAGTCGGCGTTACGAGCCAATAAAGAAGAAAAAGAAAATTAAAACAAGAAAAAACGTTAACTTCGGCTGCACCGAAGCTAAATACCCTTCACAAGTGCATTTCTTCTAGTAACTATGTGTTCAGTTTATATGGAAGCTATATGCTATAGTAAGCCGATCTGAAAAATTTCTTCGGATATTACATTGTTGATCTAGAAAATATCCTGTGCCAACTTTTGTGAAGATACATTATCAAATGCAAAAGTTTTCTATACAAGAACTTGATTTGGATCGTTCAGTTTTTATGGCAGCTATATGTTATAGTGGTCCGATATTGGCAGTTCCGACAAATGAGCAGGAAAGAGAAAATGAAGTTTGCAAAATTTCAAAACGATATCTTAAAAACTGAGGGACTAGTTCGTATATATACAGACAGACAGACAGACGGACATGGCTAAATCGACTCAGCTCAACATACTGATCATTTATATATATACTTTATAGGGTCTCTGGCGCTTAATTCTGGGTATTACAAACTTCGTGACAAACTTAATATACTCTGTTCAGGGTATAATAGTGATTTAAAAATAAATGAAAAGCAATTCTTACAAAATCATTGAAAGTGTCATGCATTTTATCACAAATATATAAAATCCAAGTAAAAAATTAATAATGCAAATAAGTAATGTAAGAGTAACCCAAAATATGTTTTTATTTTTAACGACCTGCCCTAATGTCACTCTGCAAACTGAAAATGCGCAAGGATATGAGAAAATGATGATGACAGGCATAAAACTCCATTTGCAAGTGCATCACTCGTAGTTATTTATTTTGGCATGGCTACTTTTGCCAGAGACAGTAAAGTAAGAAGTAAGTCCATATTGAGAGGTGGATAAATATAAAGTACATGAAAAATAATTTCAGTATACATTTAACAGTGTAACAAATAATTAAGAAAAATATAGATTTTTATAAAATGTAAAGAAAAATAATATAGGCATAGAGCAGGAATTTAATTAGAGGCAAAAATCGCCTAGGCGTTCCTAACAGGGGTGTGTCAGTCGTCCAAAAATCGCTTCGCAGTGCAAATTTGTCACTCTTTGGTGCCATTTGGTGAGTAAACAGGTAACTTGGATCACGCTTACTACCCTGTATATATTTTAAGAAGCTTACTTGCATTTTTTTTCATTTTCCAAAAAATGGTTATCGCTTAAAATAAAATAATATCAGTTAAACGCCTAACTGTAGGCAACGATTAATGCTATTACTGCCTACTTTTAGGCAACTGTGACTGAAAATATCAAAATCCATTCATACCGATTTCAACCCACTACCATCAATGTTATGCGTTTGAAAGCACAAAATTTGAACTCGTCACCTTTTGCCATACCGTTAACTTCATGTCTAAAGGAGGCGTTCTCTGCGTTTTTGGTTTGTTCGGGTGGTGCCAGCGCTGGTACATGCAGGAAGTGGTTTTGCTAAACATTGATTTCTGACTTTGATAACAACACACACACACACATCAAACAGACATGTATAAACATGCATTTGCATATCAACAAAAACACAGGCCCGTATGTTTGTACAAACCCGCACTGACGCCTACGAAACCGGCTGTTGTCGGGTGAACGGTTAAATGCCATATCAAAGGGCACGAGAGCAAACAACACTCAAATGTTGAAATGTAACGGAAGCTAACAGGACTTTTTGTGTTGCACATATGCACATTCTTGTTGCCGAAAAATCCAAAAAGGAAATATGTGACGAAAATTGCTAACTCCGCATGAGAGTAGGTGTTGGCATTGAAAGTAATCAAAGGATTGGTGCTGGGGGTAGTTGACTAGAAAAGTGGATTCGTTAGTTTATTGGCCAAAAGAGCCATTGAGAATACCTTAAAAGCACTCATCGCATGCTGGCGAGGGCAAGTAAATTCTTCTACTTGTTGACAGGATTGATGAAGTTACGGGGAATTTTTTTGAGCGTCGCAAGAAAAAAAAATATCAGAAAAGTTTTTGAACGAATAAATATTTTTTTATTTTTATTTTAATTTTTGTTTTCATTTTTTTATTTTTATTTTAATTTTTGTTTTTATTTTTATTTTTTTATTTTTATTTTAATTTTTGTTTTTATTTTTATTTTTCTATCGAATTTAATCAAAAAGGGTGTAACTACTAAAATTTTGGTCTATGTATTTTATTAGTGAGTGATAGACATTTTTGGGATTGCCATATAGTCTAAAATCGGTTGGTAGAGAAAAACTTCAGAGTTCGAGTGCTTTGAGTACATGAGCACCTTGTTCACTATAGTGGTTTCGAATTTGCTAAATAAAAATTTAAAAGAGAGCCGGAGTAGTTTTCAATTTGAAGCAACACGCAAATTACCTTTTCCTGCTGATAATGGAGACAGGCGTTAAAAAATATAGGCAAAAAAAATATAACCAAATTTTTAACCAATTGAATTAACCGATATTGATATATACGCATATATGATATATTAAATATATACATATGTACATATAGTATATGTTAGTATGTATTATATAAAGCTTACCTCACTTCATTGCTATCTGATACCCAAGGATTATAATTGTATTTACAGAAACAAAGACTAGTATGTAAACCACTGACAAACATACTTACACACATACATATATGTACATTGTTGTATAAAAATAATTCGACCCATCTGCTCAACCACAAACTCGTCGAAGTTTTTTCATTGCAGTCGGTGTTTTTGGCGCGCTGCCTTGTTGCATGTATATGCATGAATGTATGTGTGTGTGTAACAGCCATGAATTCAATATGATGTAGAGCTTTATTGGTGCACCGCAAAACCAGATTGTTTTTGGATTTACAAAAGTCAATGAAAAACGCGAAAATATTGCTAATCCCATAAGAGTATGGTTGCTAAATTGTAAAACTTAACATACACAATTTAATTTGTTTGCACTTTTAATGAAAAAAATGAAAAAAAAAAGTAATAAAAATGTTTTTTCTTTTTATTTGTGGTACATTTATTTAAGTTTGTCGGAAATTTTTAAATTTTACAAATAGGTGAAGAGAAGGTATTTATTATTGTGGACCTTTAATTTCACTTGAAATTCAACATTTGTAATAAGACGACGCACTCCATATCATTCGCGGTGCACTATGGACTTCTGAAGCTTTGGCACTTAAAAATATTCTTAATTTAAAATCCTTAGAAAATACCAACTGTTTTGTCGATGTTAATGTTTTTATCAGACTTTTTTTTTGTTTTTAGAATCAGACAAACTGTAATTTTTAAGAGTTTCGGGCTTAAACAACTTTTAGAGACTTTATTTCTGTGAGGGATGCCTGTGTAAGGCGTAGACTTCGAGAAGAGAATCTATCAGATTTTATTGTATTGTGAGTAGTTCAGTGGAGACATACGAGTACAAGAAGAACTCTGTCCGCTTGAAATCTCTATAAATCTTAGTTTCTGACATCCATATAGCTGATGTGTTCTTAAAGCAGAGGTAACAGCCATTAAACTAGATCTACCGTCCCGATTTGTATTTTGTTTCAGGAATATTTTAGTCCAAGAGAAGCCCAACTATAAGGGTCTTAAACTCACTGATTATGCGCTTAAATTTAATAGGTTGCGATTTCTTAGGCTCACTTTCAATTTCATCGAGACATTTCCTCATAAAATTGACAGTACTGTTGAGCATGGAAGGCATTTAGCATATTAGTGGAAAGAAATTAGCCTGCAGTTGCTTAATCACAAAATATTTCGGTTTCGGAGAAAAGCATAGAAGATAAAGGGGACTTATTGTGTTCAATAGGATATACAAGGTCTGTCGCAATAGAAGCAGAACTTTTTAAATATAAATGTTTCTGGTGGCGCCACCTATTGGTGGGTATATGAAATAAAAAGTTTGATCTCTTGTTGACATTTCGTAAAAAGACAATTGGATAACTACAATCGATGTTATCGATCAAAAAGTGCCAGCAGCTTTTGGTCATCGGTCGTAAAATGCATTTTGAACAAAGAGGAAATATTAAATTTTGTTTTAATCTTGGGAAAACGTTTACTGAAACATTTCAAATGATGGAAAAAGTTTATAGTGATCAGTGCCTATCCTGTAGTAGTGTGCATGAGTGGTTTAAGCGATTCCAAGAATGTCGTGAGAATCTCTGTGACGATCAGAAGTCACCGAAAAAAAATCGTTTACAGAAGTCAAAAATAAAGACAAGGCTGATTTGTTTTTACGATTCCGAGGATATTGTACACCGAGAGTTCGTCCCACTTGTCTAAACGATTAATACTGTGCTTTACCTTGGTGTTATGAAGCGTCTTTTGTCACGCATTCGTCGAGCTCGACCGCAATATCGAGAGGCAGGGTCCTGGCGCCTGTTGCATGATAATGCGCCGTGGCATCGGTCGACGCTTGTCACTGATTTTTTGACAAAAAACTCCATATTAATGGTTAACTTTCCTGATCTGGCACCTTGTGATTTTTACCTATTTGGGAAACTTAATTTTCCCATGAAAAGACACTGGTTTCAGGACATTTCAGCTATTCAAAAGGCGACGACCGATATTCTCAAGAGCATTCCGAAAAATGATCTTAAACACTCATTTGAAATGCTAATTGACCAGGCACAAGGAAACTACTTCGAATAAAAAATATAACTTTTGAAAAACATTAATTTTTTGCTGTTTTTTTTAACAGTCCTGTTTTTTTTTTGCGACAGACCTTTTATCTTTGATAAGAACAGATGCTCCGGCTTACTGCCTAATCTCTGTTGGACTTCTTCAGCTTTTCATAAGAATTGAATGGCTTCGAAATTACTCTACTTAGCAGACACATTTGGTATCCCGATGTTTCTTCAATTCATAGGACAAGAGCAGCAATCTAACCTAACCTAACCTAGAACTAAGCCTTCAATGACGGTCAAGAGGTCGTTGAAAACATACCTCTTCAACTGATGAAAATATTAAAAAATGAAGGTGATATGGTATTTAAAAATCGTCAGGAAAGTGTTAGAGAGGTGGCAAGCGAGCTCGACATTTCTCGGGAGTCCGTTCGAATGATTTTGGTGGATATTTTGCACGACTCGTTTCGGTGAACCTGAATATTTTTCAAAAAGGGTACCGATTGTGACCGAATTTAAAGCCACAAATACAATGAATTTGGCTCCAAGTAATTTTTTCCTGTTCCTCAAATTGCTGCTCCTAGAGCCCGTTTTCAGCCGAATGAAGAGATTAAACACAATTCGCTGAAGGAGCTGAAGGCCCTCCCAAAAAGTGTTTCCAGGGCTGGGAAAATCATTTGCATACGATGGCGACAAAATAAATATTGATGCATACTTCATTTATTTTCAATTTCCGGGTAATTTTTTGTCACGGTGTATGATGTACAATTGAAATGAACGACCAGTTTGCTCGAAGTTTTGTGTATCCAATGCAATCACGTTTCTTGAAAATTTTGCAAACGTGTTTTGGGAAGTCTATTTTAGCACAAAGCGGAGGTCTTGACCACCACCTATCAAGCCATCCATCGTCAATCCGCTTTTGTTAATAACGATAATATCGAAAAAGTTAAGGAAACAGTGAATGAAAACAGTCGTGTTTATAACGGAGAGATAGCAAAGATAGCAACCCTTATGGATCGATTCAACATATATGGGTTAATGTCTTGGGTACGGTGCGTGTAAATGCTACCAAAAAACCTAAAACTTTCCAAAAACGTTGAGTGGAGATCGTAAAAGAGATGCTTAAAAATGTAGCTGAAAACCATGCATTACAGGTGACAGAAGGTGAATTTATGCATATAACATCTAAACTCTTTAACAATTCAGCAAACGGCATTCCATGAGCCGAAATCGGAAAAATCAAAATTAGCCGTTGGCACTGGAGTCAGGAATCCCAGCAGAGACTTATAATAAGTGCATGGAAAATTAAACATTAGCTCAGGAGCTTATTGTGAAGAGGACAATAAAGATTTTGATTAAAATATGTGAAAATGCGGGTCAAATTTGATCAGCTTGTAAGTGATTTTGCAGCAAATTTGTTCCGATAAGCTTTGAACTTGAATTTTATTTCAATAAATTATATATGATAAAGCATTTTTAATTAGTAGTTTTTATAATTTTCTATAAACAGGAACTTATGAGTGAGAAACTCTAAGATTTTATAGGATTTATTAGCTTGTAGGTCAATTAAGAATACAAATAGCAATTAATCAATTTCAAAGTTTTCTATTATGCAAATTAAGTGGAACTACGAAGCGTGATTTAATAATAGTTTTCCATGAATTAAATTAATAGACAACGTGAGCGTGAAATATCAAGTACCCGGATAGTACTCACACTTCGCTACATAAATAATTGATTTAGAAAATTAAATTTTATAATAAACAACATGCAAATCTGAGCAAAACCGCTTTAGTCAGCAATTATGATTCTTAACACGCTCAAGAAAACTCAAATAAAAGCGAATCTCCACGCTCCGAGGCGAAATTGCTAACAAATTAAAAGTAAAAAAGCACAACAACACACTCAAACAAAAGCGGAAAAAGTAAAACACTGAAACAACAGGTGAAAACCAAGCGACTGCGCAATTGAGTGACCGGCGGGCAGGCGGGCCGACACCATTACTTATTACTTGCAGTAAGGCACTGAAGCGTGCTGCGCGCAAATCAGTCAGCGGGGAAGGTGCGCCTCCGCATGATGAGTCGGAGTCTGTGTCTATCAAATACACTGTAAGGTGTTGGTGAGAGGGTTGCGGTGTTAGTTGAAATGAAAGGCAAACCGCACTTTAAAATTAGCAAAAGTGGAGATAATAGACAGGTTGCCGCTGCCAACGCCAACAATGCGTTGCTATAAACGTTATTACCGCAAATTTATTTGAATGACTACATACAAATGCGCTTAGGCGATTATTTATTTCGATTTTTCAGTGCATAATTCACCTTTTATTGCGGCAGAGGTGAGAGTAGTTTGAAATCGAAAACTTGCTTTGCTCATTGTAGGCGATTTTAATTGCAAATTGCTGATCGTTGATCGTAGGTTTGATTTGTGCCCGCTTAGCGGACTGGTTTAAACCAAAGGTGGTCTAGCGAACACACACATATAATAATAATAACAACAATAACTTGTATACGGTGTATATCATTGAAACATCAACAAATTGGCTACGAGTATAAAGAGCCACTGAACTAATGTTGCGCTCAATAGATTTTCATGTTTTTTTATACCCTCGACAGTGTATAAAATTATGTATTATGTTTAACATGAAGTCTAAGACTCCTAAAAGGAAATGTGGGAAATCCTATGAAATAATTAAAAATATAAATGTTCAGTGTGACGAGCTGAGTCGATTTAGCCCTGTATACACAGGAACTAGTCTCTCAATTTTGGAGATATCGATGTGAAATTTTGCACAAGTAATTCTTTCCTCAATAAGTAGCTAATTTGGCGGAACCGCTGATATCGGATCACTGTAAGATATAGTTGTCATACAAACCGACTGATCAAAATGAAGTCTTGGTATGGAAAATTTTTTAATTTGACGAGATATCTTCATGAAATTTTCCAAATATTATTATGCAGATCAATACTACAATCCCGGAACATATTTTTTAGAACGGACCACTATAACATATAGCTGTCATATAAACTGATCGTTCAAAATCAAGCTCTTGTATGAAAAACTTTTTCAATTGAGGAGATATCTTCACGAAATTTGGTACAGATAATTTTCCAACCCAACGCTATAATATCTGAAGGTATTGTTTAGATCGGGACACTGTAGGATATAGCTGTCATATAAACTGATCGTTCAAAATCTAGTCCTTGTAGGAAAAACTCCTTTATTTTACAAGATATCTGTATGAAATTTGGCACAGATTTTTGTCCAAGACAGTGTTACAATCTCTGAACATATTGTTAAAATCGAGCCAGTATAACATATGGCTGCCATATAAACTGATCGTTCAAAATCAAGCTCTTCTATGGAAACTCGTTTATTTTGCAAGATATCGTTACGAAATTTGGTACACATCATTTTCCAAAACATCGCTACAATCTCCTAACATATTGATTAGAACGAACCACTATAGCATATAGACGCCATACAAACTGAACGATCGAAATCAAGTGCTTGTAGGGAAAACTATTTTATTTTACAAGATATTGTTACGAAATTTGGCACACATTTTCGTCCAAAACAGTGTTACAATCTCTGAACATATTGTTAAAATCGAGCCAGTATAACATATGGCTGCCATACAAACTGATTGCTCGAAATCAAAATTGAGATCTTCCAAAGTTATATTTTTTCCTTACTAAATAAATATATCTTAAATAAACACCTGTGAAGGGTATTATAGTATGTTAGCTTCGATGCAGACGCAGTTAACGCCTTTTCTTGTTAGTTATTGCTATGACTGGGCCAATGCTAAATCAAAGTAACATAATTTACTGCATTCATATGCCTTATATTATGTTGCCACTCACCTTTGTAGATATTTATGGGTGTATGTATGTATGCATAACTTTTTCAAAATATTTGTGAGTTCATATGAATTTTCAAATGCTTTGCAGCACAAATCATTTTATAATAATCATTTATATTAATATACATATGTATGTATATACCCACTTAGGCTTGCACTACATGTATATGTGTATATTCATAGCCGTAAGTACCACGAAAGTAGTCATTTCGCAAGCAATTAATTTCTATTTTTCCTTCCTTCATATCCGTGAGCATCATTAACCGTTTGTTCGCCAGCATTTAAGTCCCTTTCAAATTTCGCTTTGTTGCCACACTTTATGTAAAAGATTTAATTATAACGCACAAGTCGCAGCTTAGTGCCATTGTAAGCGATTGTGTAACATGTTTACACGTGCAGCTTTAATTTTTGGTTATGAAAGTGTTTACAATTTTTTCTTCTATACTTAATGTTAATGTGCAATTAAATATATAATTTATATATATGTAAGTATGTATCGCTCACGATTTCTATGAATTCATTATGCGTGCTTGCATGTTGCCCCACATTTTGCGAACAATACATTTTTGAGACTTGACATTGCACGAAATACACGCACAAATATATAAAAAAATACATACATATATATTCACACAAGTATATACACACACATATATTTATATATGCACACACCGCCGCAAAATGGTGTCATATTGACGCCTGAAAATGTAACGCGCGTGCTAACGCATTAGCTCTAATATTTTTAGCCAACATTTAAAATATGCTCTATTAGCAAAATAACTGTATGCCAATATTTTACCGCATTGAAACGGGTTTTTGCAAATGTTGCTATTTTGTTGCGCAATTTTAGCATTTTTGACACTAATTTTCGTAATTGCTTTTTATTATCTTCTAACTGCACACTGTACACTAGTTTAAAAAATTTTAAAAGCTTTAATGGAATTTGTTGTTATTTCTAGAGTTACTTGACAGCTAGCAACGTTTATCATCATTAAAAATGCAGTCGAGTTAGCTGATTTATTAACTGGCTTCAGCATTTGCCTCAAGAATGTCGCAGCTGCACGAATTCATAAAGTGAGAGAGAGAGAGAGAGACAGAGAGTTAGCTGAAAATAAATGTGCTTGAGAGCTTTTTGTAGAATAATAATGATATTCAACAATAATGTATGCACTTGATTACGATTATTCAGTTTCTATGGAGGTTATATGCTATAGTGATCCGATCTGAACAATGTCTTCGATGACTCTATCAAGCACTCTATTCCGATTGTTCAGTTTGTATGGCAGCTATATAGTATAATCGTACGACAAAATAGCAGCTTCATGGTGTGAAAAGGACGATACCACAATTTTAGATCATTATCGCAAGAACTGAGGGACTAGTTCATATACATATTGGTTTGTCAAAAAAGTCTTGCGGTATTTTTATTGAATCAATTCGTGTGGCATCCATACATCGAGCTTCTTATGCCCGGTTTCACAGTCCATACTTATGTTGTGCAGGAAAATAGTGTTTTACAGTTCACACTTAGGTTATGCTTAAGCACTGAAAATGGGAGGCTTAAGGTAGAATTAGAGGTGCCATAACCATATCCATATAAAACAGCTGATTCAACCAAATTTACGGGGAACAATGCGCTCTTGGAAGGAAGTCGCCGATAATTTGGAAGTTGATGGTGAGTTCAATATAAATATTATAATATTTAATATACAATATGTTTTGACATTATAAACAGAAAGTGTTGTTATGAAGCGTTGGGGCAACTTGAGAGAACGCTTCTCAAAAGAAATTAGAATCTCACAAAATGCTTCTGGAAGTGGTGCATTCGTAGGAAGGCAGTGGGCGCTATTTGAAAGTTTGCAATTTTTAAGAAGTCACATTATTCCTCGTCCGTAAGTAAAATGCATTATTACCATATCCATGTAAATAATGAGAACATTAATATTAACAGAATGCGACAAAGTGCGCCAATATTGAAACGCAGCGACGAGAATTATGACTTTATAAACATTTCGTCCGAATCACAAGATCTCTCGCCGTCACCTCCAATTTCCCCTGGGCAGTTAATTTCGTCCGACCAATCAACAATAATTCTGTCCGATCAAACAACAGCAATTCCGTCCGATCAGTCAATTCCGTCATCAATATCGCGACCACGAAAACGAAGAGGCAGACAGCTTGACGAGGTGGACACTGCCATCCTCGGAACAGTGAAAACTTTCCAGGAGGTATGTGAACGTAGAGCGCGTCGAGAAGAGTTTAATGTGGAGATAAGCGGTTTTGGGCGAATGATATGCTCTTCGATTTCAAAAATGAAAAAATCAAGGCAAGCATTGGTGATGCGTCAATGTACTGACATTGTAATGCAAGCGCAAATTGATGAAGAAGAAGAAAGCTTTGTGTATTTGAACTAGTCCTAGTCTAGTCTTAATTCGTTTCTCCATTCAGCATTTCTTCCATCTCCGTCAGTGTAATGCTCTGAGCAGTACCATCGATTCATATCGTGGAGCATTATGAAATTATGAAGCACTAGACATGCTAGTACGATTTTTTCAGCATTTTCAGGATGAAACTCCATTGATGTTCTTAGCACTCTCCACCTCGCTGTCAAAATCCCAAACGCATTTTCAATAACGCGTCTTGCCCGTGATAGTCTATAATTAAAAATTCGTTGAGCTCTTGTTGTATTTACACCTGGATACGGCTTCATAAGGTTATTTTTTAATGGAAAGGCACAGTCTCCAACAAAGTAATGCGGAAACGGGTGGGAAGATAACGGAAGTGGAGTATCAGGTGGTAGTGGCAAACGATTTTCTAACAGATCTTCGCCAAATCTCGTTGCATGAAAAATACCTCCATCATTCTGGCTTCCGTAAGCTCCTACGCTAATGGCTGTAAAAGTGTATTTAGCATCACATGCTGCCAGCAGTACAATGCTGAAAAACTTTTTATAATTATAAAACATGGATCCTGAATTTGGAGGGCATTTTATCGCAATATGTTTTCCGTCGATCGCACCTACACAGTTTGGCATGTTCCAGATAAATTGGTGAAAGCATTTCCCAAATCGCCTCACATGTCTCCAGCACTATGTTTCTCACAGTGGTCTTTCCGATTTTGTAGCTCCATGCTAATTTTTTGAAAGGAATTCCGTATGCTAAGTACCTAACAATTACCTTAATAAATATAACAAATGGAGTAATAATCACATAAACTTACAGAAGTGTGAGGGACAAACGCTCTTCGGCATGGATTTGTTCCTTGAATTTACTCATTGAAGGCGCCATTAACTTCAAAAAAGTATCATACAACTTCCTATTCATTCTTGTATGGGCAAACAATTCTTGTTCATCCATATCTTTTATTTTCAGGAACGTTTTTTGATGGTATCCGTTTTGGAACCTATTAACATTAATAGGATGGACACGCCATCGCCTTGTACGCTTGCATTGCTTTTTTTTAGCATATAATGCTATAATATTAATAAATAATTGATCAATTTCTTCGTCACTGCTCATTTTATTTATTTTTTTTGGCACTTTGAAATGAAAACAAAAATTCTGAATGAAAGATCAGCTGATTATGGTTATGGCACCACTAATCGGTAGTAGTAAATATCGTTACGGTTATGATAATGGTTATGGATATGGCGATATGTTATAGCACCTCTAATTCTACCTTTAAGCAATGCTTAAATAACAGCTGATTTTTGTTTTGAATTTGCTTTGAATTTTCAGCGACATCTTGCGTAGCGTGGGGCAAGTGTCCGTTCGCTTGCACTCAATAACAGCTTATACTTTTCCTTCAGTTCCCATAGGTGCTCCGACTCGCTACTGATGAAATTCGGGGTTCTTTTGTTGTTTTCATAAATTTTTGATATAATTTTCCTCGCAAATTTATGTATTGTCTGTTATAATTTAAATATTTCAAACATATTTTTATGAGTGACATTTGTAAAACATATGTTGCCCATAACGTTGCCATATATCATAATAAAATTTTATAGAAATTAAGCATTGACTGTGAAACGCAAACCACTACTCAGTTTGCAACAATGCTTAGCTAAGATTTTATTAAGGCACAACTTAAGTATGGACTGTGAAACCGGGCATTAGTGACTCCAAGCTTCTTCAAATGGTTTATTACGGTTTGATGACTACTATGCCGGCCACTTTCGACCAATTCAGCGATTTTATCGCAATTTTCGACGACAGGCCTTCCGGAGCGTGGCGCATCTTCGACCACCTCTACACCAGAACGAAAACGTTGAAACCATCGTTGTGCGGTGGAAATGGAAACTGTATCAGGTCCATAAACTGCACACATTTTATTGGCGGCTTGAGATGCATTTTTGCCTTTATCGTAGTAGTACTGTAAAATATGCCGTATTTTCTCTTTATTTTGCTCCATGTTTGCGACGCTGTAACTCACGAACGACTTGAAACGACAATCAATTGAACACGTGTTAGCGCGTGAAATGAGCTTTCCAAAAAGGTATAGCATGACCCGATGTGAACTAACTAGCGAAAATACCGCAAGACTTTTTTGACAATCTAATATATACGAACAGGCGGACAAACAGACAGACGGACATGGTTAAATCACCTTAAAATGTCACAATGATCATTATGTAAAGGGTGATTCAAGTAGTGGTACTTTTCCAGGTAAGTCGTGTCGTGTCAAGCTGTCATGTTATTTTTATTTAACATTGTTTGGCATTTCATCATCATTCTGTAAAGCATGTGTTTCACTCGCTTGGCTCAACTTATGGTCAACATAATCGGTCTATCGAGCTTACTATTCGCAACACCATCACCCATTTTGAGATCCAGCATTTATTATTGAATAATAATATTCGACCGAATAAACCACGTCCAGCACGCAGTGAAGAAAATATAGTAGCCTAGCTGAGAGTGTACACGAAGACCGTGGAGAGTCGATACGGCGCCGTTCGCAGTAGCTCGAACTAATGTATGGAACTTGGCACATTTTACGTCGTTTCATCTTATATTGAAAGCGTACAAAACAGTTATTCTACAGCTTCACTCTATGGGCTCTTGAAAAGTTCCAAGATCCGATTTTCGAGCCAAACTTTGTTCAGCGATGAGGTTTATTGCTGGCTAACTGGGTACGTAAACAAGCAAAATTGCTGCATTTGGTAGGGAGAACGACTTGAAGAGATTCAAGAGCTGCCATTTCATCCAGAAAAAAAAAACGATTTAGTGTGATTTGTGGTCCGTTGGAATCATCGGTGCATATTTCTTCAAAAATAATGCCACTGAAAACGTAACTGTCAATGGCGACCGTTATCGCGCCATGTTAACCGACTATTTGATTCCTGAAATTGAAGCTCGTGATCTCGGCGACATTTGGTTTCAACAAGACGGCGCCACTTCCCACACATCGCATCAATCAACAGATTTATTGAGAGAACACATCGATGAGCAGATAATTTTACCAGTCAAAATGCTCGAACGAGCCATCGAAAATGGAACTCAACGGATGGACCATCTGAGACGTAGCCGCGGATAATATTTGAAAGAGATTGTCTTCAAAACATAAAGGCCAAAGAATATTTTTTCGAATAATACTAAATATTATCCAATAAATTTGAAGTTTCTGTGTTTTTTCTTTGATGAAGTAGGGAACCTAGAAATAAATCACTATACTTTATAGAATCTCTGGTGTTTGAAGATGTAGCCTTGTGATAAACTTCTTCACTTAAGATGTTCTTGATAATTAATTCCTGTTGGGAATGAGTTGCAACTCTGCTGTCGTTCGCCGTCTGGCATGTCAAATGTCAGATTGGTTTAGAAACAGTTGTGGTGCGCATATATATTTCGCTTTGACTCTTCAGTGTTTGGTGGAGTGACGTTAAACGAATTGGATGACATTGTGTTAATTGAGCAAATAGCCTAAAATCAATATTACAGTTTTTATAGATTTGAAGCAGCTAACCTAACTTTACTTAATCAAAACCATATGAAGAAGACAATTCGCTTTACAAGTATTAAAGAAGCTTCAAGAATAAACTCAACTATACCTGCACCCCTTTCGAGTATTCATAGCAATGTTTACCACTCACTTGGTCATTAACATTGTTTATGCGCGCACAATGCTTAACTACTCCAGACCCCGTGGGCGCTTTTTGCCATTTTTCCGTTTTTTTTTTTTGTTCGGCGCTTTTTTTAGTGTTATCTCGTCTTTAACTGCGCAGCGCATGTGAGGTGTTTTCTTCCTGTCTTAATACTTGACTCATTTTTAGTGATTTTGTTTGGCGCGCTGCATACCGACAACCCCACCAATAGTTGCTGCGTAGTTAGTGCCTCATTCAGACAGCCAGTTATACAAGTATGTAAATAAAGAGTAATGCACATTTGTCACTCAGCTATTCATTGGAGCTGTCATTCGACGGCTCACCTTCCCCGCCTCACAGGCTACATAAATAATCGGCCGACTATCTATCTCCGTGCGTGTGTGGGTGAGAGTGTGTTGACAGTCGTTCATTCATTCAAAGAGTTCAACGGCGCCTTGAGAATGCTGTTGTTCAGCGCCCCGCGCACTTCTCCCCTTGCATGCATGCGCGCTTATGGGTATAAATATTAAAAATGGCAAAATAAACTATAACTACAAAAGCGGCGCGCAATCAACAAGCCGTCGCGGCAGCGTAAATGCAACAGGTTCTTTTCTTTTATTTTGCTTTTCTCTGCTTCCTACACTTTGCATTTCGCCTGCGGTTTTGTTTTTGTCTTTTCGGCCGAAGCGCACTTAGCGCTCGTGTGCTTGGCTTTTACAATTGTCTTTGTGTTTGTTGGTGTTGGCGTTTTAAATTTTCTTTAATTTTAATGTTTTTTTACAAAAATGTTTTCTTTGTTTTTTCCCCACTTTTTCAGTGTCATTATAATTCTTGTCGCATATTTAAATGTCAGCTATTCATAAACATGAAGAACACGTTGCACGCGTTGTTGCATGCTAACACGGCTCGGCGACCATGTTTTCGTTAGTTGGTTCTGGCGCGTTGGTCGACACTCATATCCCCAATGTGGCAGCACTGTGTGACAATGTGTGTATGGCTGCGGCGCTGGGGCCGGAGGAGGCCTTCACTCGTTGTTTGCCTTCAACTTGACTTTTAAATTTATCTTTGTTGCGTGTTTTGCACTTTGTACTTTTTGTGTTTTTTGTTTTCATTTGGTCTTAAGTGGATTTTCCTTAAACAAAGCGTAGAAGAAAATGCCATGTGTAAATGTCTGAGCAGAGCGTTTGTTGTTCGTTGTTCTGGCGAAATGTTTTCCACTTTAGAAATGCTTTAAGTATGAAACAATTAATATGAATTGTTGGGAGAATAAACAGAAGCGCACTGAGGTCACATCGCAGCATTTTTCAACATATTCTTGAAATACACTTAGGTGGGTGCTTACGAGAAAAACAATTTCTGGAAAAAAAATATTCAATAAACACTCGAGATCAAATTTGACTCGGACTGGCGCTAGTCAAGTTTGCATTTGAGTGTGTTATCATTCTTTAACAAGAGTAATGCTGGTCGAAACAATTTTATTATTTTGTAAGCTACCTTCATTTTAAGTTGCCGAACCAATGCAGTATATTTCAAGCTGAGGTCTTTGTTATTGCGAAAGCCGCGGAGCTAACCTCTAATGCACCTGCAGGCAATTCCAGAGTCAACATCCACGTAGACAGCCAAGCAGCAATCAAGGCAGTAACCTCGTATCGCATATCGGCCTGAAGTGTTTTGGGAAGCAAGGCGGCAGTGAAAAATGTTGCCAGAAGCAAGCAACTTCACTTCTACTGGGTGCTAGTCCACAGAGGTATCGAAGGCAATGAAATAGTTGACGAGAATAGTGTACGGCTAACATCCGAAAACGTGATTAACATTGGGAAACCCATGCATTGTCTATGCGACGATTTGGACAGAAGCATGGTAAAGAAAATCAAAACCCGATAGAAGAGACTGCAGGATTATGATCGCAATACTAACTGGTCAATGCCTGGTGGCGACACTCAACCGCAGAATGGGGCTGACAGATCGAGAAGACTGCAGCAAATGTGTGGAGCAAGGCACCGAGGAAACAATGGAGCATCTCTTGTGCACTTTTCCTGCATTGGCAAGATTACTCTGTAAGCATCTGGGGTCCTCATGGTATGATACATTGGAGGAGGTAATGATAGAGAGACCGCAGAGTTTGTTAAAATTCGCGTCAAGCGCAGGTGTCCTAAAGGATGAGTACTCTTGTTGGACTTAGCAACTGAAGTCTATCTGGTATTGTAAAGCATCAAAACTGGTCTATGTGTGGCTTATTGGCCTACCCGATTAACCAACCTTCATCAATAAACATTCAACTTTTGTATTAGAACAGGGTAAATAACTTTTGAAAACAAAAAAAAAAGTTATAGTAAGATGAAACCCATCGGAAACGAAAGATTAAATAGGAAATATTAAAGAAAAAATAAGGAAGTAAGGAAGGTATAGAAATATATGAATTACTTAAAATCATTCGTTTTAAATTTTCGCCTTCGTAAGCTCAAATTCTTGATCTCTCATCTGTGGAGATATATGTAAAGATGGAAATCTCAGAACTCGTTCTATTTTGATTGTCGATAATTGTTACAAAGGAAAAAAATGGGGAAATACAATAAATGGAATTGTTACCGAAAATTTTTTTTTATCTCAGAATTCTTGTGAAAATAGGTGGCAAAGACCTCTTTTACTAAAATGTCTTTTAAACCTGTTTAATTTAATGCTCACGCCCCAATATTTCATTTTTAAATTAATTTAATGGAACTATCATTGATAAACTATTGGCAATTCTGCTCAAAGCCGCTTTGCGATTATTAACTTTGTCAGAGATTTTTAGAAATGGCTTATTTTCCAATACTTTTTTTTTATATATTTAACCAAAGTATTTTTTAAACTATCTCCATAATATCCCATTACTAATCTACTTTGGTAATTTTTTTCACTCCACCATAATCCCATAGACAATGCCTCAATCGCACGGCACAACTGATTTGAGACCATCTTTGTGAAAGTAGCCAGTGAACGAACAGTTTGTTTTCAGGAATCGAAAAAATTTGATGATTGCAAAGAAAGTCCTTCTTTCGTTTCCGACGTCAAGTTAGTTTAGCTTTGGTTATACTAGCCGTCATTATACCTTACAGAGACCTACCGATCTTTTGTAATGATATATAAAACTACGGTTTAGTTTGAGCTGAAGTATTCGTCATACAGGGCGTCAACGCTTGTTGCGAACACTAAGAGCGACTTAAGATCTAATTTTGATACTTCATCCAGTTCCTTGAACTGCTAAGAGGCATGTTGGCGATCCTGCATGACTATAAGGCATTCCACTCCGCCCTGATATCGCAATTAAAGCGTGAGGGCATGTAGTCTATTTTGTCTATCAAACCCCGATCTATTGAACTGTGTCCGAAGATCTTTGTGGATAATGTACTTAGCGCCGCCAATATTGCAACTGATTGTGCTGCAGAGCAACGTGCAAAAAATGATTTCAACAGTTCAGAGATAATGATTTTGATGATATTGGATGAAGTTGATGCTTCGAGTCAAAAGCAAATGGCAACCACGTTAATTGTTGCACAATTAACAATTTCAGATGGGAAAGATCAAAAATTGTGGAAAATTAGTGCCACATGATTTCAATGAAAAACAAATGGAAAACCAAAAAAACACTTGTGAAATTTTGCTTCAAACTTACGAAAGAAAATCAATTTTGCATCAAATTGCATAAGAAACCACAATCAACATCGACTGCAAAAACAGATCGATTTGGTAAGAAGGCAATACTTTGTGTCTGGTGGGATCAGAAGGGTGTGGTATATCATAAGCTTCTAAAATCTGTTAAAATTGTTAATACTTATTAATTGCTATAGGCAACAAATAATCAATTTGAACCATGCATTTAACAAAAAATGACCAGAATTGGCCAGAAGACACGGCAAAGTAATATTGTTGCATGAACAGCACACAAAGCAAAATCCGTTCAAGATACAATCAAAGTACTTGGCTGGGAGCTGCTAACCCAACCGCCGTAATCAGTAGATTTGGCCTCTTTTAGTTACTATTTGTTTTCGTCGATGGAACACGCATTGGCTGAGCAGCACTTCGATTCCTACGCAGAAGTCGAAAAGTGGGTGTCTGATTGGTTTGCTTCAAAAGACGAACATTTCTTTTGGTATGGTAACCACAAATTGCCAGAAAGGAGGCCACATGTGTAAAAAGCAATGGTCAATACTTTGTATAATTCTTTTGACTTTCCCATACAAAATTGGTATTTAATTTTCACAGAAAAAAACGCTCATTTCACCGGTATTTAAAGAAACAAAATATTTCTGATTGAATCTAGGCACCTTCTATATTTAAAATTTTACAACTTAAACACACACATAGCTACATAATTACAAACATATTATGCTAAAGGATGGTGACTTCAAGCATTATCCTACACAGTCATACATACGAAGTTTTACCTAAACGACAGTAGTTCATCCACATTAACTTACGAGCAACATAAAAAGTTCACAACTTCATAAACACATTCACAGTTACTTAGTTGTGTGTCGACGCATTCGTGTCTGGCGCCTGGTGCGATAATTTTACATTGTAAAAATGTTTGCTCAAGGCACTAGGTGAGAACGGAAACCTGTCAATTGCTTGACATGTACAAGCGCCTGAGGATATGCTTAGACAATTGTGGGCATACGGAAAGGGCTGGTAGGAAATGCATCGAATTACATGCGTGTATGCATATAATATATGTACATATATTTAATATAATGTATACTCATACTCTATACACCTTTCAGTTAAAATATTTAAAATCCGACTTTTTGAGCATGATTTTACCGAGTGCACCAACTACCATTGTACCACTCTTCAAGGATTGGACGTTTTGAAGTTGGATTTAGGCTTTCATGAATTAAATATATCAATAATTTCATAAATTTGAGGGAAAATATTTTGAATTAAAGAAATTGTATAAAAAGGATATCAGTAAGGATAAATCCATAATTATATAACTAATATTAGAGCTTAAAATTTAACTGAAGTGATGGAGAAATAAAGTTTCCCAGAACACAAATAATTCTACATAAGATCGCGATGTGTTTGAGAGAAGTTCTTAACACAAGCTATTGCTTAAGAACGAACGATGACCCAAGAAAGAATAAGGCTAGACTTGATATCACATAATAAGGGTAGGCCATTTAAAGTTGACCCATCTGGCAACGCTGTAACTTTTAACAGCGCTGACAAATCGGCTAATGTCATACCGCGTTAGAAGCGTCATTCGAAGACAATTTATACCGTGGAACAGTACACTCCATAAGAACGCGCTGAAATTGTTCAGCTTTATATTCAAAATAACTTTTCAATTGTGTTAACTCAACGTGCGTTTCGCAAAAAAAATAAAGTGAAAAGTGCTCCAGTTAAGAACACAATTAAGTCTTTATACGCAAAATTTGTGAACACCGGTAATCTCAGTAATGCCAGTCATGCATCCAGACAACGCACAAGACGTTCTGATGAACGTATTGAGGAGACTCCATCGACATCGAGTTATCGCCGCTCTCAGGAATTAGACATCTCTCGCACCACTCTCCGACGCATAATTCATAAAGATTTGAAGATGTTTCCATATAAAATTCAAATGGCACAAAAACTAAACCCAGCTGATTATCCGCGACGCCTTAATTTTGGCAAACAAACAAATGGGTCAACTTTAAATGGCCTACCCGTATTTATGATTCAAGGTAACTTAAGGTAATTGCTTTCTCTTTGATCAAAACCAGTTCGATAACCTTCGTGGACTGACTTCATTTTCTATAACACGGCCTCGACCTCCAAGTAAAAACTCTCTGTAGGGAACTTTGAGAACTGCATGACTTAGTTCGTGTGTCTTTTTTTAATAGCACATTTGTACATTCTATTATATGGCATGTGTATGTATGTAAGTACTCGTGTATGATTTTAATATCACATATGTATGTCCTGAATAACTGTACGCAACAGAAATATGTACGAACAAGCAACAATTTACATGCACTTTCTTGGCTCAAACCAGTACCACACTAACGCAATGTGGGTGCTTGGTTGTACATACTTATGTTTAAGACAACTTATATGAATATATCGTTAGGTTTCAATTGCAGGAAAATAATCATACGTATGACAATCTGCGAACATGGAATGCAAACTCGGATTATCGGATGGATGAATAGTGATGACAGAACATTTCATGTACTAAGATAACTGCTTGCAATAAATGTATGAAAGCACTTGGCCTAAGTGGTAGTAAGCTAAGGATTAATACACACTGAAAGATGGAAAATATGATACATACATAGAATGTCGGATGAAGCGATGAGAAGATTTTTGATATTTCGGTGTAATACATATTTAAAAAAATAGAATGCTGCCACCTGTTTGAAATTTTTATGTGAAAATAATTAATGAGTCTACGAGAGACTCCAATATGGATATCAAAGTCTGTAAGAATAAGAGCCTGTAATCGAAAATAGATTTCATGGAGAGAGTTGCCACCTGTTTGTTATTTTTAAGTCAAAATTATTAATGAGTTCACGTGACACTTCAATTTCTAGTTAAGGAGGAACAAGTGAACTTGCAATTGAAAATATGTCTCAGCGAAAAGGTTGCCACCTGTTTGAAATTTTTAAGTCAAAATAATTAATAAGTTCATGAAAAATTTCAAAATGGATATCAAGTTGTAGAGGTATACGAGAGTTTGCAATGGAAAATATGTTTAATTGACAGGGTTGCCATTTGTTTGAAATTTGTAAGTAAAAAACAAATAATGTTTAACGAAACTCTTCAATATGGATATCAAATTCTAGAAGAATAAATGAAATTGCAATTGAAAATATGTTTTGCAGACAGGGTTGCCATCTGTTTGAAATTTTTAAGTCAAAATTATTAATGAGTTCACGAGACACTTCAATATGGATATCGAGTTGTGGAGCAATACGAGATGTCGAAATTGAAAATATGTTATAACGGCAGGGTTACCACCTGTTTGCAATTTGTAAGCTAAAAATTTAAGTATTAACGAAACACTTCAATATGAATATCAAATTGTGGAGGAACAAGCGAAATTGCAATTGAAAAAAATTTTTATCGGCAGCGTTGCCACCTGCTTGAAATTTGTAAGTTAAAATAATTAATGAGTCCTCGAGACACTTCAATATGGATTTCTAGTTAAGGAGGAATAAGTGAAATTATAAAAGAAGTATTAAAACCTTAGCTTATCTGTAGATTTAAGAAGATTAAGATTGAGAGACTTAGAATTAAACGACAGTTGAGCAGGGTTGCCAACTGTAAAAAAATTGATAAAAATTAAGAAAATGTTATCTACAGTTTCAGTTCTTTGATATACAACAAACTCACAGTACTGTACTGTTCTCAGCCTAATACCAGAGTCTTGTAATGCAAAAAATGCGATTTGAGTGGCAGCAGTCAAGTGAAGAGGGTCGATTCGTGTTGCACATGGACAGGTATACGATAATGAAATAGTTAACTTGGGTAATACATTAAATTGTTATACTGTTTGCTTATTGAATCAGTATTGATTACTTAAGTAATTGCAAACAGACTCGGTACGCAGCTTTTTAACGGTATTTGTTTACAACAAACACACACACAGTTACCTGAAGTATTTTGCATACAAGCCCTGCACTTGCAAACTTTCAACGAGCATATTTACGAAGTATGCATAGAAAGCAACAGCAACAAAGGTTATTCAATTCAATTTTGCTATTGAACTTACCGTTAGGCCGCTTATTGCTATGAAATTCTTATGTGACAACACAAATTACATGCCTATGTTTGTTTTAACGTGCATGGACATGCCTTCGGAAGGAGCGCTGCTTCGGACACAGCTATTAAATTTCAGGTCATTTGCACTCATAAATTATGCAGGAAGTTGGCGACGACAGACGAGCTAACATTTACCATAGCGGTAGTTATAAAGTTTAAATTAGTTGTGCTTTGTTTATTTGAGAAGTAGGCTTTTAGGCGCGGACACCTTAACTGTGCCTGCCAGGTAAACTTTTGCTTAATTGCTGCAAGGCGGGCGATTAGGCGAGTCGCCGCTCAGTCGGGACGAATTAAGTTATTTAAGTCGGAGCGGAGAGTTTACGGTATATGCAAATTAGTTGTAGGTCGAGGGAACTGTTCATTTGATGTTGTACTTTTAAGCTGCATAGATATTAAAAGATTTGAATTTCAATGAAGTTGGTGGCATTAATGTGTGTGAGAGTGTTGAAAGGAATTATCGGTTGAGCTTAGAGGAATAAGGATTAAGCTTTACTTAATTCTAATTTAAAAAATAATTCGAAATAAATTTTGTAGAAAGAAGTAATTCGGAGAAGTGGGATATTTCAGCGACGAAACCTGCTCTTTTTCGCTTAACTCTTATTTTATATATTTAAGTATTTTTAATTACTTTTTTTTTTTAATTAAAATATTGTTTTACAATTTTTTTTATTGATTTTTTTATTTTTGAATTAAAAATTTTGCTTGAATGTTTTTTTTTTTTTTTGATTTTTAAATTAATTTGTTAATTTTTAAACTAATTTTTTAATTTTGAAATTAAATTTTTAATTTTGAAATTAATTTTTTTTAATTATTATTTTTTTTTTAATTTTGAAATATTTTTTTTTTTTAAGTTTTAAAGTAATTCTTCTATTATGTTTTAAATTAAAAATTTCTAATTATTTTTTTAAATTAATTTAAATAATTTTTTTTTTTTAATTTATTTGTTTTTCTTTTTTTTTAATTTTACTTTATTCCATTTTTTTTTTAGTTTTTATTATTTTTATTTCTATTTCATTTTTATTTTTTATTTTTTAATTTCTAACGTCCAAAAACGGAGATATTCATGATTTAACCTGTCGAACACCAAAATTGATTTCGAAGGCCACATTTTTTACGAACACCAAGAAAATTTTATAATTTGCTGCAAGAGCAATAAACTTTCCGACATCAGCGATGCTTTCTTGCATAATTCAAACTCTAAACTTCAAAAAAGCGCTGCCTGCAGCCTCAAAAGTATTTGCCTCTGCCTTTTATTCGCAGTTTTACGTTGCGTCTTCGAAAGTTTTGCAAATTGAAAAAAGTGTCTTTTTGGTTCAATGGCTTATTATATTCGTGACTATTTCAGCCGGCCACTTTTTGTGCTCGCATCTCTTGTGCTACTCTTTTCAATGAAATTGATTTATTCCATTCATTGGCACAACTTTTTGCAATCACAATTTTCGATGCCACACAATGCATGGCTAGGATATTGTAATATCCTGTCTGAAACCAGCAAACCAAAAAAAAAAATTACAATAACAAAAGCAACGCATTATTTGCATTGTCACGCTGCGCGCCAAAATGTATGCAAAAGTTTAGTCCATTGTGCAACATACACACACACACACACACAAATTATGGACAGCAATGACTAACAGGAGAAAAAGCAGCAAAAAAACAATAAAATTATTTAAAACGCCATTGAATGGCAATGATGAATATGTCTGTGATAATTTTTGCTGCTTCATTTGTGGCGTTCTCGCCTAGCTAAATACTCATAGCAAAATAACGCCGCTGACAGCTGTTTTTGTTGTAATCCATGCGCTGCCACCGCTTTGTTTTTCTACTCTGGGCGTTGTTTTGTGCTCTTTGCCGCCGGCTGACAGCTTGTCTGCCATTGTTGCTGTCATTTGCCATTTAATGCGATAGCTTCATTCTCCGGCAATCAGTGCATCGACAACATAACGGTTTGTTAGAAAATCTCACATTGAAATGTTTGTGCGCATATTTTTGTATATGTGAGTGTGTGTGTAAATATTTATTTGCGCGCTTGTATTTGTGCTGTGATTTTAGTCTTTATGTGTTGTTGTTTTTGTCATATCGTTGTTAATGCCTTGTTGTTGTTGTGCTCGCTAGAAATTTTGCACAAATTTATGTACTTTCATGTTGTCGTTTATTAAAATTAATGACACAGCCTGCTCTCCATTGAATTTTGTCCATCGCGTTCTCATAATAGATAATGAATTTATGTTGTCTGATTGAAAGCGTAGATGACTACACTAAATCTACAGTTAGTAGACATGGCAGCGCAGTCTCCTTTGTCTGGAATTTATGTCTGCACGCAGTGCATTTGCATGAATTTATTTATTTTGTGAACATTTTATTTTATTAAGCGGGTATATACATGCACATAACACATATACATACCTATGTATATATAGTATGTAAATACTTAACGATTACCTGCTGTGATATTAATTTGTAATGAAATTCCAATAGTTTTTACCTGCAAAAGGAGAAAGAAAAACGTGGTTAGTTTTTTGTGTAAAAAAATGTTGACTTAAATAAAAAATTGTTTTTATATTTTCATAACAACTTGACCACTGTAGCTCGAAAGCAGCTCGATGGATTTCAATGAATTTGATTGTCTATGAAAAACTAGTTCCTGATCGAAAGATTTTTTTTCAATTTAACTGGATAATATAATATTTTCCTAAGGCCGCCATTTTTTAATCAAAAAACACTGAACTAAAAAACAAGCGAAAGGCTTGGATCAGGTATTTTTTGTCAAAGTAATTTTAAATATATCTCCTAGGATTAGTGATGGTCATCGCAAGCACTTCGATGAATTGTGAACTGGATCAACACATATAGTCATTACTTTCAAAATTATTAATTTTTGTACTCTTGCATTATGTTGCTACAGAGTGTAATTGTGGGTGATCCAAATAGAGCTACTTTTTCTAATAGCCTTTTTTTGACAGACCACCTGTGCGTAAAATCGAGATATAGGGTTAAATATACAAACATTAATCAAGAACTAATAAAGTGTCATAACTAAACACTGAATTAAGATATAGAATTTTAATTTGGCACAAGCGATTCCTGTAGCAAGGGGTGTCTGTGGACAAAAAATTGAAAAAATTGGTTTAAGTATATCTCTTAAACCACTTAAGCTACAATAACTAAATTCGCTCAGGGTAAAATCTTTTAGCACTCATATCGATATTGATACAATTGGAAAATAATCCCGTTCACTTCCCATATAACTGTACGGGATACGGAGGCTTTGTAGCATTCGGTGTCAAAATAAAACACTGGCACTACTCAATTTTTAGCTGAAATCTCATATCTTGGAACCCGCTCAACGGATTTGGACTCACTTTAGTTCGGAGCATTCTTCTCACATTCCTATGTCACAGTGGAAAAATTGGCGAAATCGGACTACAACCACGCCCACTTCGCATACAACACAATTTTAAATTTTGTGAACAAAAATTGTCCAAATTTAACCAGAATTGTTAAAGCTTATAGAAACCGAATATGTGGGTCAAAGTATTTATAGTTGACTTCTGATTGAAAATATCTGTTAATGTATATACATACATATCTATACTAATATTATAAAGAAGAAAGATTTGTACCTATTTTTGTATGCTTGTATGTTTGTAATGAATAGGCTCAAAAAGTACTGGGCCGATTTAAAAAACTCTTTCACCAATAGAATGCTACATTCTTCCAATTTGACATAGGTTACATTTCATTTTGAAAAAAATTAGAGATCCTTGGTAAAATTTGAACAATGTAACCGAAGGAGTAGAAAAATGAGTCTTAAAATGTCTTTCGTCGAATGCGCTGCCGAAACTATTAGCGAGAGAATAAAATAATGTACAACAATATTGAAGAACATCATAATGTCTACAAAAAACTACTCGGTAGCATATGTCCAACTATTGTAGTTATGTCACTACAACAACTTTTTTCATTTAAAACATTAATGAAAATGCTAACCAAATTCAAACCATGCTATTTATGTGTTTATAATATTAATCCTTATCCAAATAAATTATTTTATGGTCAAGACAATTCAACTACCTTTAAAATAGTTTTAAAATTGGACTTTCCATTCAAAAGATATTACGAATTAAACAATTCTAAAAGTAAACAAAACCGCCATAGCGCCGTGGCCGTTGTTTGCGATGCATTCTGAAAAGCGCGCTGGGCTAGAGAATATAAAGTATAGAGAAAGTGCAAATTGAATTCTGTATGATGTTCGATTTGGCGGCTAACAGAGCCGATAGAATCAAAGTAAGGAATTCGACGTTGTCGCTGCTTTTTAGCAGAATTGAGCACGTGCAGTGGCAAAAATATATGTAAAACGACTGAATTCATTATTTATTACTGTTATTTTAATTTTTCGATTATTATTATTATTATTTTTAAAATTTTCAAAAGTGCCCGCCACTTAAACCATCAAAGAAATTGAACATATAGACATACATACAAATATAACTGTGGGATTTTTTTAATACAAATAAAAATATTTGTAAAAAGAGTGTTTTATATCCAAATTTCCAAAAATAAATAATTGTCTACCACGTGCGATGCCGGAACGGGCTGCTAGTGTATGTATATATGCTATACAATTGAATTTCGAAAATGGGTTGAATATGATCAATACTTCCCTGAGCCCCCATATACCTTATACAACGATTTTCGATCTTTCGGTTGATTTTATACCGCACTGAGTTATCTCAGTGAAAATTAGAGAGCCTGTATTATTCGTATCAGTGTATCTTTATGCCTAAAATAAAATAAATTGAGCGAAAACTTGACCAAGCCCCCATATAACTAATATTAGGATTTTCGAACATCCGTCTGACTTTACTCCATGTGCTTGATGTTCTGTGTACTTTATTAAACATAGCGAACATTTTGTAGTCTGTAGCATGCTAATAGTATGCGGTAACGGCAAAAATAGGTTAAATCGGATCCGTACCACCAAAACTCCTATATACTACATATAATGAATGTCCTTTCTCTAGCAAACTATATGCCAAGTATGTCGGTAAATGTATAAGTTGTTTATGTATATGTATATATAAAATAGCTTAGATTCCGATTCGCTGGCTAACGTTTTACACCTTAAGATATTTCCCTGACTTTCATTCCTGAAAATAGCTAGAGTATAGTGTTCGGTTGCACCCGAACTTAGCCTTTCTGTACTTGTTATTTCCAATGTTCGGTCAAGCCAAGTCGATAGCCTGTTTAATGATGCTATGCTTTAATTAAAAATAATAATTTACTGTCAAAAAAATAATAATTGTAATTTTTTCATGCCACTGACTACACCTTTGCTCAAATGCTTATCTGCTACCAAAACAGCAGTGATATTGAAAATATGAAACCCAATAATTTTACCAAATCTGTTATAGGCGCAGCTTTGTAAGCAAAAGTAATTTTTGAATCATATTTGCATGAAAATTAAAAGGATCAGACATAACTCTACAGCGGGCAGGCTTAAAAATTTCAATATTGTTACTTACCACAGGTGCCTTTAATGCCCGGTACACTGAATCTAGCTATTTTAAACTTTTTTGAATACCGAATTTGCAGAACCAAACATCCTTAGTGTTTCGAAATCGGGCTCAGTATCAACAATTTATTTCCGGGGAATAGTATATTGAGGTCTGAGATTGACAGACAAGCTCCATAAAATCCAAAGTCAAATTTAGTACTATTTTAATAGTAAGATTGCGTGGGCACCTACTTTATATATGGCTTTCGCATGGCAAAATATTTATGAAGGAAACGACTAATCCTTTATTTCATGTCTGTAATGTGTAAGCTATCTCAAAAATTCTCATTTTTTTTTCGTCCAAAATCATTTTGCTGATGTTTTGCGTTTTTCATTCCTTCGAGCTCTTTTTGGAAGTAGGTTCATTGCTTTCAGAGCTCACATTGTCTGTGTTTGCAATTTAGCAAACTATTATCGAATGATTAATGCCTCGCACAGCACGGATATTAACCGGAATATAATTTCAGCATGAGCATGAAACCAAGAAATTGTTAGCGTTTTTTACCAAATACCAAAACTTTTGTTACACAATATGCTATATACACACTACTTAGGCAAAATAGATCCATCATTTAGGTGAACGGCACATTGATCTTGCCATTACCACACTCAGGCGTGCACTTGAAAGCTGTTTCTATTCACCTCACCACTCAGTTGCACATACATACATACACAAGTACATATATACACTACGCAAAAATAATAGCGAAGGTATTACGCAACTTAAAACAAGCAATTCTGGCGATACACAATTTTCTATTAAGCTAACATGGACAATACTGCAACCAAAGGCAGCAACTGCGTACCACACGCACACACACATACATACATGTATATGCAACGCAAGAGAAGCAAGGAACCGACTAATGCTATTATCTAAGTGAAGCGTCAGGTTAGCGGCGCTATTCAACGCATTTAACCAACAAGCGACACCATGCCACATTCTTAGCCCCAACAATGTGACATTCTATAAGTATACACCCTTGTTGCAACAACTAGCATTTGCGCTGTGAGCATTATACGAATTGCTATCGATAGCTGCCACAGTTAAGCATGTTTGTATGTATTGAGTATCCCTAAAGGCAACAACAACTGTGAAATTGTTTTCTTGTTGGCACTGACTTTTTACTTTAGAACACATTCGTCTGGCGGCTAGGTGAGGTGTGTGGCAGCAAGCAGCAGTGCAACAATCGCTACAATATGTCTCCGCATTTAAGTTGCATGTTGCCGACGATGGCAGCAACCTTGTTGCCATTATGCAAATGAAGCTTTGCTGCATCGTTAAATTGATGATTAAGATTAGCCGGGTTCACTCTGATGTTATCGGTTCAGCTGGTCATAAGGTGTAGGAGGGACGGCGGCTCAGAGATGTGGATGTTGGAAGGAAAATCAGAAGTGTGTGTGAGTTGCAAGTGGGTGAGTAACGGTAATGTTAGTGCAGCTGTTAGTAAACGGTTAAGTCAATATAAAAAATGCATGCTCATGACAGTTAATATAACGGGAAGCAGTAAAATCGAACTGCACAGAAGGCTTGTGGGCTGGGTTTGACCAACACGGGCGGTGGGTTGGGCGGGGTAAATGACATTTAAGGCAATGTTCTTCGATGGAGAGGGTGTGAAAGAGTTTGTTTTAGGAAATGTTCGATTTAATGAATTAAACAGAGATTCGTGATTAAGTAAAGTTGATTGCTAGAAAGCAGAGGGCATCTAATCTAACGACGGCAGAACTATTACAAACGGATTTACATACAAACCAAAAGTTGTTACTTTATAGCTGCTTGTACACAAACAAAAAAAAATAAATTAAAATTTCCTGAATTCTTTCTCTATGTATTATATACGATATGGACCTGGGATTTATTTTGAGGTTGCCATACTCCAAAATTTTGTGGATCTGAAATCCTGAATCCAAAATTTAAAATTATAGGATGACTGACCTAATCATTACGGAAATTTTCGGTATTTGGTGAACAAGAAATTCAACCGAGATCCATGAAACGTCAATGCAAAACAAAAATGTGACTGCTTCGGCCGGGGCTTGCATTAAAACCCCTGAAAATCGCTAGATGCCAGTTGAGCGCCTTTAAGATCTCCAGTTTTGACTTCATTCGACTTCTGCTTAAGATGGGGATCGCACTTGGGCAACCATACATAGTCCTTTTGAGAAGCCATCAAATGAAACTTCTGAAATCAGATCTTATGCGTCGATAAAGCGCTTTAAGACCTACAAAAATCTGTTTAAAGATTTTACTGGAATTAAAACAGGATAATCAAGAAGAAATTGTTGAGCTATTTCTATGATATCTTTCTCCATACAGCTTCTACAACAAACAGTTAGGCATGACCAGTAGTAGTAGTAGTAAAGTAGAGCCCCTACACCGCTCTCATGACAGTCGGGTTCACGTAACCGGAACGGACCCAGATGTTTTATCCTTTCAAGGACTGTCAATCTTTTTGATCAGCCATCTAACCTGAGGACTGTCAACTCGGCAGAATTCTGCTGCTACAACTATAACAAGAACAGGGAAAGACTAGCTCTACTGCGGACGAAGAGCTCACAAGATCTCTTGGGATCCACTTTAGGTAAAAATATCCTACGATTGCGTAAGATGTAGCCCGCGCTGGACCAGTTCCTTCGAAGATAGCTACGTAGTAGTTCCGACCCGTTACCATTATATTGATAGCGAGGTTAAGGTGTATTTTTTGGTAGCTTGTCAGCGTTGCAGGTTACTGTGATTCCACTGTGGTTTTGTATGCATACTAGTCTTACTACAAAGGACTCGTTGCCGTTGATAGGAGCGCATTCCTTAACTCATGGGTTCGTTAGCTCAAAGTTATTATCGCCGTCCTGTTATAAGTATCGCTTGTCACTTCTCTGAAGGTGGCTGTACTCCTGACGGTTGACTAAACTGAACAACAAATGAAAAACTATTTGATCAGAAATAAATTCTCAATCTCTGTTGGACTCGAAAGCCACAAATAATAGGGTCTAGATAAACTCGAAAATAAACTCACAAAATTGATTAATTGATTAATTATGGATACAACAAGCTTGGCTTGCTAGCGATGTTTGTGAAAAAAAAAAAAAAACTTCATTGGTTCGCTAAAATGAAAAAGCAGCATAGCTTCAAGTATTATTTCTTTTTCCATAAACCCTAAACTGCTGACTGCCGTCTGCAGCCGCTGCAGAAGTTGCAACTTCTTTGTTTGCTCCGCTTTATTACACATTCAGGCGGCTGTTGTTGTTGTCGGCGTTTGTTTTACTAGCATAATGTTGTAATAAATTAACAGCACTTTTGCTGTCGTCGTTTTTGTTGCTGTTGTTTGTTCATATTTATGCGCTCATCAGCAACAATCAGTTCGAGTAGCCGGCAACAGCAGCAAATAGCAATAACAACAATAAAATAGCTCGTCTTTTTGCTATTGTTGCACATCAGTTGCAAGGCATACGCTGGTGTTTACCAAAGAGGATTGTTTATTGATGTTGTTACTGGGCTTTGCATTCGCCCACAAAGCGCACTTAGAATGAGTTGCCATTGCAACGGCATTTGCTTCAGCGATCTATGCAAATGTAAATGTTAATTAATTAATTTGCGGTTTTTGTTGTTGCCTCACAAATTTAGCAATTTTGCTGATTGTTTGCGTTTCACAATTTATATAATCGCACGCCTTTAATGTTGCACAATGCGGTAAATGTGGTTGTTGTTGCAGAAAATTGCACATCGTTATTTGCAATGAAGAGAAAGTCATGTATACGTATGTATGTGTGTGAGAAGTTTATGATTTTCCGAAATTGTAGATAGGTTAGGTTAGGTTAATCTGATAGATCAATGAGACGCGCACAGAGCAGGTTTGTTCCTTTGCGATACCAGATGGAGTTACTTAACGCGATGGAGACCCCAGATGCTTACAAGTGCACAAGAGATTCTTCATTGTTTCCCTGGTGCTTTCTCCAGACATTTGCTGCAGTCTTCCTGATGAGTGGTACACAACCATTTGTTTGCCAGTTGTCTTCCAAGAAATCACTGAAAATTGATTACTCTTCACCACGACAATGCGAGCTCTCAAACATCGGCTGAAACCACTGCGTTTTTGACCACTCAAAACATCGATTTGATGAGTCATCCGTAAAGTATGACCTCTTTTTATTCCCGTAACTCAGTGGTTAACGTTTTTCGACACCTAAAGAGCCGTTTGATGCATTTAAAATAGAGAATAAATTGATAGTTCGCCACGAACTTTGTAACAATCGGAATGATCTGAGTAGACTTAACCATTAACTATATACGTCTGTATATAACACGAAATTATCCCACAGTTTTTGAGTCATCTATTTGAAACTTTGCTCCGGTCTATTTTTTTTAGGACAAAAGAGTCAGTGGATAAGTAATGGAGAATAGAGCCATGTGTTGAAAATCACCCAAGTGAGGAAAGTTCTCTGGGCACCATTCACTTGGAAGTGTCCAGAAACGATTTTTTTACATATGACTTAAGCAGCTCACGACTTCCGATCTTAAACCAAGTATCCTCTGGGCAGCCATAAAACATCCATTTGAAGACGAGCTAAAGTGAGAAGGCGAAACAACCCTTCCGGGGTTGTGGACAGGATTTGAAACCCGTCATGTAAAAACCACCCCTAATGAAAAGAAGAAAACAGCCTCGAATGAGAGACCCACATAACACCAACAACAACGTCAGCTGCGAAATCCAACGCTGAATAATTCTTCCAACGGGTACTACTACGAACTGCGTAGACAAGTGAGAAACAAAGTCCTTTCTCGACGAACAAAGACCAAATTCCACAAGTCACTCATCACTCCCGTCCTACTATTGGGGCGCAGACATGGAGAATGGCATCATCTGATAAGTCAGCCTTAGGAGTGACCGAAAGAAGGTTTTGCAGAAGATTTCTGCGCATTGGCAACAGCGAGTTTCACAGTAGATGGAACGATAGTTCAGAGAATCAAAATACAGCGGATGCGCTGCCTAGGTCATGGCTGACTGGATGGAAAAGAGCACCCCAGCTTTGAAGGTTTTCGTTATAGAAAAAATATCGAATGGAAATTAGTTTATTTTATTTTTATTACACTTTAGGGTCATAAAAATATCGCTAAAATGGAAGGAATAGTAAAAAAAAATAGCCTTAGCGTCAGATCGCTTCAGCATACACTTGAAATTTTAACGGCATCGCTATATTGGTCGATTTTTTTCGATTTCTTATTCCTCATTTTTAGCAGAAATTATCAAAGCATTTGCTAATGGCACAACACTGCCCTAACACCTTAAAAGGTTACATCGGTTTAGGGGTTTCAAAAATCTATTTTTTTATTGGCCTATAAAATTCTACAGCACTTCTAAAATATTGTCCTAAATTTTCAAGTTGATCCGAATAATAGTTTCGGAGATACAGCCTTGAAAACTTGTGCCTTCGGGGCTAGCTAGGTTAAGTGCGCCGTTTTTAAACGAGTTTTTCTCGAAACTGTGTTTTTGAAGTCGGTTGGCAAGATTTCTCGAGAACTACTCAACCGATATCCATGAAACTTTACACAGGTCTTTGAGATACAATTCTTAAAGACTTGGATGAAGGATTTTTTTTCGTTTACAATTATTTGAAAAAAAAATGTCGGGAAATTTTCACCGAAATTTAAATTTTTTTGTAAACATATCTGCCAAAAATCCAATTTTCAGTTTTTTTCCTTTGTCAAGTTCTAAGTTAAGGTTGGAAATGGCCTTCCAATGGTTGCGTATAACATATTTTTTTCAAAAAATTTAGAATTTCTTTCCTAATAGTGTATATTTGTAACAATACAAAGTTCTAATAAAATATTTAAGTTTTTATATGAGAAAAAAATTGTTGAAAAATGGCTGCCGAATTTTTAAAATTATTCCTTGCACAGCGTCACCTATTCATAGAAATTCATTTAGATTTTGAAAACATATTCAACAATTGCATGAAATCATCCTTCGTATTGTAAATCAAAATTGAGCATTAACGTTCTTTTATACTCATAAAAAGTAATATAATGTTAAGCAAATTTTGTGATAACCATGAGCTGTCACAACAAATTTTTATAGTTTAACTTCCGCGACTCGCCACACCTCTTCATATTGTTTTACGACCACGAAAGGACACACCTTCCATATTTTGCTTACATTGCGGCAGCGAAGTTTAGCGTCTACGAGCTGTTTCCTGTCACAGTCACTTTACTTCCGTTTATCGTTTTTGCCGTTGCACGTGAAGCGAACGGAAGCCGCTGCCTGCAACTTTCCACCTGAGTATCCAAATAAGTGCATGCCGTTGCCAACTTGCTGCTTATCTTTATTGTGTCAGCGCTGGTTTGGCTTTAATTCGAGTTAGTTTAATGTGTTCTCAATTCTTTTGCGCCATTATTCGTCAATATTTCGCTTTGCTACTGGCTTTAAGTGCTTCTTAGTGTTTGAGTGAATGTGTGTTGGCTGATTTTTAGTTGCTTCATGCCACATAAATGGCATTTCATTACAGTTATCTTTGTGAGCGCGCTTGCCTTAAGGAGGTTAGGAAGCAAGCAGGCAGACGCGCAAGGATTCAAGCGAGCAGGGCGCAACGAAGTTGCAAGCTGTGCTAGTAGCAAGTGACAGTTTGGCGTGGAAATTGCTGCACGTTGGATTGGCGTGTGGCAGCCACGAAAGAAAAAATGAGAAGGAGAAAAACGTGTGGCTGTAAAAAGTGGGAAATAGAATGCAATCAAAAGCTCAGTGGCGCCATTTCGCATATCCTAGTGAGGCGTCTTTAAGACTGGCTGCTCAGCGAGCGCAATGACATGAAAGTAAAATACCGCCAACTGACCTCACGGCTGTTGTTGCACTCATACCTGCAGGCAGTGCAGAATATCTTAGCCTAGTGGCAGCAGTTGGTGGGGTCGTATAAGTAAAGTAATACAAATGGCGTCGCGTTTACGCCTCGCAATGGCAATTCTAATACAATATAATGAATTCTAATATATATTGTGTATGTATGCATGTGTGCGTGCATGCATTTTTGCATGAAGTCCTTTTATGACACCGCACTTCCGCTGTCTCTCGAAACATTGACAACTGTATTATGGGAAAACTTTCGCCGCTGCGTCAGCACAAGCGGCTTTGAGATGCACACACATACACACGCATATGTATATGCATAAGCATGAATGCATTGCAACGCTCATAACGTAACGAATGAATTTAATTGCTGCAAATGTGTTTGCAGACGCAAAAATTCCGATAAAAATGTCTGTGAAGTTGCTCAGTTGAAAAGTTAGCGCACTCAACACACCAAGTTCCGGCAATTGTTGATTTTGTCACATCAGCTGCTTTGCATTTATGAGTGTTGATATTTTTTTAGTATATCAAAGTTGTTTCGATATTCTAAATACAATAGTGCGATAAAAATTTCAATGTCGCCGGTAAGAGTTTTGAAATCAATACGAAGGACGAAGCTGGAAGTCGAACTAAATACATATAGTTACCTAAAATGCAAAATATCGTAACATTTCTCTTCATAAATTTACATGCGAAGGAAAAACGTTACGATAGAAACCACTTGTATTGAAAAAAATTGAGTTTCGGTTATAAAATGTTTATATGTTGGTTATGTTTTGGTTATATATTGCTTATGTATTGGTTATAAATTGGTTATATCTGACAATGGAAGCTGAAAATTTTATTCTACAAATGTGTTATGTGATTTAATAATCATAACTCATAAGAAAACTCAATTTCGTTCTTTTTGATGATACGTTGTTTTCATTTTATATACCATACCCTTCACCGGTGCATTTTTATATCATAAATGGGTATACAAATATTTATCTTGATTTTGTTTGCTAAGTTTGTATGGCGGCTATATGCTATTGTAATTCGATTTGAATAATTTGTTTAGGAAATTTTAGAGTTGGTCTCGACCATCATCCAAACCAAATTTAATTAAAAGATCTTGTCAAATAAAAAAAGTTTTCACAACACGGACTTAATTTTGCCGAATCAGTTTCTATGACAGCTGTATGCTATAGTGATCCGAAATCGACAATTCTGACAAAAAGTAAGGACCTGAGGAAAAAATTGAGTGTAAAAAATTTTAGTTTGATATCTCAAAAACTAACTAAACGAGAACTAGGTATATATATACAGACATACGGACATGGCTAAATCAGCTGAGAGTGTAAGAAGGGGTATTATTCCTTAAAATATAATATATAGTTTTGGCTATTAACCCAATATATTAAAAACTTGGTGCCAATTTCTATTCCACCTCACTAATCTCCATCCCACGAAGTTCACAGAACCTTTGACCGATTGTTTGCAAACCTTCACTGCATGACGATACCACACATCTAATTGTAAAATAAAGTGAAATTGAAGCTTTAAATTATAATTTATTTAAATTACCGAGAAATCTGATGAAAAATTAACGTATTTAAGAGGGTATTTTAGTCTAGAAATTAAAAAAAAAAATCGATTTTTTTTTATATATATTTTCAAAGTTTAACTATTCAAGAATATGTGTACAAGAGGATTTTTCAAAATTCAAATTATTTTCGGAGATATAGGCATTTTTCTGACCCGGCATCCAAACTGGTTTGGCCGGAACGCGAAACTTTAAACGGGTTTTTCTCAAAACTGACTTTTTATGGAACGCTGCCCACGATTTCTCAGGTTCTACTGGACCGATTTACATGAAAATTTTATAGGGTCTTCTTTATAGGCTTGTCTATAATTGGAACTAGCCCCATCAAAAAATTTTTATTTTTATTATTTTTAAAAATTCGAAAGCACGAAAAAGTGATAAAAAAAAAATTATTTTCAAGCAGTCGCCATTTTGTGAAAAAAAATGTTCCCCGCTTTTCCGTAGTTCCGACTATTGCGACATTATTCTAAATTAATAATCTTTTTTTCTTTTTGGTTTCAGATAACTAGGAGGGTTGAAATAATGGGCATGGTCACGTGGAAATTTTTAGAGACCCCCCCCACTTGGTCAGCTCATAATTTTTGAAATTTTTTACTTTTTTTAGATTTTAGTTTTTTTCTTCAAAAATTAATAGATAACTAGTAAAAAAATGGATAGTAAAAATATTAATTGCCTTTTTTTACGACACTTTAAAAATTACATGAAATTCATGCATCTAGACTAGAATACCCCCTTAATGGTTTAAGATCAACTTTGTATACTTTGTATGGAGCGACATTTAAGGGATTCTTAATAGGGACACTACAAAAGTACACCGCTGACAGCCAACGACGCCATATTTGCCTCCGACCTCTTGACATTTCTCTTCAGTAAGTTTTGCCATTTTATCATGGAAAGATATACGATCCAACAACGAGTCGAAATTATTAAAATTTACCACCGAAATTCGGAGCAGTGGCTTCAACTTTGAGAGAGCTACGTCCAATTTGTGGTCGTCAGAATCGTCCTGTCAGTTCAAACATTGAGCGTTTAGTGGAAAAATTTGAATCTACAGGCATAGTACAAAATGTCCCCGTGCTAGTGAGACAAAGAAGTGTCCGTAGCGTCGAGCAATATTGTTGCCACTAGCGCATCATTTCAGGAAGACCCAAATAAGGCTCTCACTCCTCGTTCTGAAGCGTTAGGCATCTCTGTGACGTCGTTGTGGCGAATTTTGTGAAAAGATCTTGGCTTGCATCCTTACAAGATCAAATTGACGCACTAACTGCGGCCGCTTGACCATCAGAATCGTCGTATATTCGTGATTTGGGCTGAGCAACAACTTGTTCCAACAGGACGGCGCCACAAGCCACACAGCGAATGTCACAATCGATCGCTTGGGCAACGTGTTATCTCACGAAATGGCTCAGTCATTTAGCCACCTCGGTCGTGCGATTTGGAGCCGTTAGATTATTTCCTGTGAGGTTAAGTCAAGTCTATGATCTATGCCAACGTGAAATTGCAGCAGTATCGGTGGATTTATGCTTGAAAATTGTCGAAAATTGGGTTCAGTGTCTGGACTTCTACAAGCGTGCTCGTGGTGGCCATGAAAAAGAAATACACAATAGCATCGAATGTACTTTCACGGGATCCCAAATCGTTTTTAGTTTATTTAGTTTTTTTTCTTGGGTAGCGCTCTTGTTTTAAAAGCTGTGTGTATATACATATGTATATACCCTATATCTATATCGCTTAGTTATTGGTATACATACATTCTTCGAAGGCATAATTGATACCTTTAAGATATTTTTTAAGCAATCCAGTTAATGAAAATGCATTAAGTGATAACTGAATACGAATAGATTGCAAAAAATCCCTGGAAAAATATCCCTGCAATACCACTGTGGGTTAAATTACCGGTTAGTTACCCCAGAGGGCTACCAAAGGCTTTTGTTAAAGTTTTTATAAGTTTCTTAAGACCCAATTAACAATTCGAACGAACGAAACTCATGTGTACGTTCGTCCCTTTCTTACGCAACAATAAACTATTTGGCATTGACGAGTAAAAAATATTTTTGTAAAAAGAAGAACGATCTCAAATAATACAAGCTTATGCATTTTTAAGAAATTTAAGAACTTAAAAAAAAAAAAACAAAGTCGATCAAAAACGCTTGCTCAGTTCACAGTCATCAATTCGGTTTAGCGACTTCGACAATTATTTAACAATGCGCCTAATTGTGGGCAACGAAGTGTTTCAAACATAAAGCTATTTTTCAAGCCTTCAATTCATATACTTTTTTCTTCCATTAATTGCTTTTATCTCCTATCTGCATTGTATCTATAACTTATTTAACGGTTAACTTGGAACTGTTGGAGTGGTCCCTACGTCACTGCAGTGGTTCCTCTTTCACAACCATGCCTTCTCCCCACCCAAACACAATCGCACGATTATATGTTTATACTTTTGTATGGCACTGTTGTGGGTCTGGCACGACTTGCCGCGGTCCGGTCGCTTATTTAAGCAGCTTACAAGCGCATTTAGCTTTGCGCTCAGCTGTAAAAGGAATCAAGTGGAATTAATTAAGTGCACAAATGGCAAGTGCAATGCAGACACTTGCACAAACACCCACACACTCACACTATCAAAGACATGCACATGTTCATATACAAGCATTTACAAATGTTTAGTAGCAATACTCGCGTCGGCCAGACGATATGTGCACCCTTTGGACTTAGCCTCAGTGGACACATGCGTCCGAGCGGTGCGCTGTCTTGGTGTTTTTGTTGCGCCAGCATTACAAATGTTGCATAGTTAGGTGGAAAGGCAACACTTTGCCGAGGCAGTCGAGCTTAAATGTTAAATGTGCAAATGTAAAGCATAAAATGCGATAAAAATGAGTTAGAAAGAGGAGTTTGTGAAAGACCAGCAATCAGGTGGTAGTAGTGGCAAGAGGATAAAGTGTGGCGGAAGGCAAAAATAAAAAATGGAGAAATATGTGAAAATGGCTGTGAAGTGATGTGTAATGACAGAAGTGCAAATTTAAATCCAATTGAGTGTATAAAAACATCAAGAGCTGGCTTATTGAGCGCTAAACCGAATGCTAATAGAAGAGAAAATAGTTAAAATAAACAGTTTATGTGGACTTTAAGCGATCTTAACATGGCAGTGGTTATGTTGTGTTGTAGGAAATATTGTATGAAGCGAGAGAAATATAATATTTTATGCACTAGAGCCGATGTTTAGGTGTATCTTTTAAGCTATCTTATTCAGAGTTAGAAAAATTGAGTTTTGGGAGCTCCAGAACCCTGCTTTGAACTTTCGTATTGCAAATGTCGATTAGGGTAGACACGCGTGGAAGACAGATATTTGAATAAGGAGGCCAATGTAGTCAATGTAAAATTTGCATGGTAATAATGTGGTATGTCTGGCGACCTCAACAGCAATAGAGGACGATTTCAAATTTAATTCCGGATTCAGTGAGGTAGACAACATCTTGAGGTCTCGAATTTTTGATGAATGTAATATTTTTCGGTTATTGGCTGAGTAGCCTACACTTTATCCTCTAAAGCCACGACTTTGATTTTTCGTAGTATACCAATATAAAGAGAAATCTCAACCCACGCATTACTGGAGGCTAACAGGGCTCGATAAAACCGAGGAACCATATCGGCAAGCCCTGATTGTGCTAAATGTGGAGACGGAATTGGCCTCACTTCTTCTCCGATCATAGGTATATCGGATTCAGTCTAAAGGGTGAATGTCCGCCTAGAAAGTCTTTAAGAAATCCTAGACGACATCTGCAGAAGCTCTATGGAAGAATATGAGGTAGAAACAACTCAACTCCTTCTTGACTGTACAGGAGGTCTCCTTTTCTATGGCCTCACAGAGGACTACATATAGTGGTCAACTTGCGATATTTGATCAGCAATCTAAACTAACCTAAGATTTAGAGACTAAAAAAAGCTTTCTGACTTTAATAAAATAGACTAGACAGTGGACATATAAATTTTATGAATTGTGCGTGAGTAATGTTAGAAGACTCGGCAGCAGTTATAACTTATAGAATATTCTAAGAATCTAGTCTGGAAACGACGGCGAACTTCTGTTAAACAATGGACAGAATTTGAATAGTAAAATATTTATTCGGATAACAACTACACGCATACATATGCATAATAAGTCAAGTTTTAAGTTTTTACAAAAATATGATTTTACGGAGTTGCCAACTAATCATAAATATGCAAATAAGTAGTAAATAAAAAATTTCGGAAACTTTTAAGGACTTCTATAGTTAAGAAAGGGTTTCGCCTTTATTACATTTCTTAATATATACATACATACATACTTTCAAACGATAATGAAACTGCAATACGGATATGATATATGTATGTAAGTGATATTAAAAAAACATTATTACTAAAAAAATAATTTTCATATGGGAAAAGTCAAATGTAGCTGCAATGGAAAATAATTAATTATTAAAATTAAAAAAAGATTAATTCAAATTAAATTAATTAATTAAAATAAAAAAAAAAATAAATTGTTAAAAATACGAAAAAAATAATTAAATAGTAAAACTATAAATAAAAAAAATAAATAAATAGTAATTTTTAATAATATTTCGTTGCCAAAATTTATGTTTTTAAAATATAAATAGGTATGTATGTATGTGCATATAATTAATTTTATTTTATTTCAATAGCGACGTTAAAAATTAAAAAAAAAATTATTTAAAGCTAAATTTATTAACGAAAATTAAAAAGAACCATTAAAAAAAAAAATTATTTATTATTAAAATTAAGACAAAAAATGAAAAAATTTATTAAAATTAATGTTTTAATAATATTTCCTTCTAAAAACTTCTGTTTTTAAAATATATTATTTAATTTCATCCTAGTGACAACGTCATAAAAAATTAAAAATAATAATTTAATTAACTAAATTAAATAGAAATATATAAATGTTTAATTAAAATTAAAAAAAAATAATAATAATTAATTATTAAAATTAAAAAAAGGTAATTAACTAATTAAATTAAAAAAATATATTATAATTAATTTTTTAACAATAATTTTTTTCTAATATTTCTGTACGTTTAAATTTAAATCACAAAACAGCTTAACTAATTAAATTTCAAGATTTATTCCTTTCCAACATCTTTTCACTTCCCTCCACTAAATTTAGTAATTATTTCTATTCAAATAAATTAATATAAAATTAGTTTCATTCTGTAGCTTCTCCTCTGAAGGACAATAGGAATGAGAGCGCCCATTGTTCTCCCCACAAACTTATTAAGCGCGCATTGTTAATCTACCGTAAGTACTTTGCGCCGGCAAGGTTGTGTTGGGCAATTAACTTCGTAAGTAGGTTATGTACATTTGGTCGGCTTTTGTTCGCCGACTCTACGGCTACTTATGCCTTTTCAAAATGAATCGCTGCCAATTTCAATGCTTCTATTTACTCAGTCAATCACACACAACCCAGCGACGGAAGCCGTGCGACAAAAACTGGCAAGAAAAAGAAAATTTCAGAGAGTTGGTGATGAGCGCACATTGCAATGTGGCAGCGAGCAAAAACTAAACTAAAAAGTGACGAAAGGCAAAAAATGTTTAGTCAATAGCATGAGCAAAGTAATCTGTTTGAATTTAGTAAGATAAAAGCGCCATCAAATACTAAAAGTCATAGATATGATGATGCCGTGTGTGCGTGTGTGTGGTGCATGTGCGAGAGATTGGATTTTCATGTCAAGGATAAATCACTGCAGTGACAGGCAACATGTGTTAGCACAAAATATTTGCATACAAGCGCACACACACATACACACATAACCGTTGCTATTTGACAGGTGTGTAGGCTAGCTGGACTAATCACATATAGACACATTTATGTGAGTGTTCATGTGTGTGTATGTCCGCTTTGCTGTGTCTGGCATGTAGAGCGCGCAAATATTGAATCAATGGCTCCGTGTTAATGTGTGTGTGTGTATGTGTTTGCAGGAAATCAGCGCAGATTACACTTTTGCAAAGTGGTACAAGCAATATTTAGTTAGTGAAGTGTCTCACTAACCTCTTTGCAGTGTTGTTAAGGTTTAGTTTAGATAAAGTGACGGATTTCACAAATTTTTAGTTTTTATAAAAGAAAATTAAAAGCAAAAATTTAGAAAGTTTACATTTCAAGTAGTTATAGTACATTTTTGTATTATACGGAAACATCGGAGACCTTATACAGTATACATATGTCTACGGCGTAATTGACTGTATGCACAGGATCTAGTTACTTGGTTTTTGAGTTATAGATCTGAAATTGTGCAGACGTTCTTTTCTCCTAAAGATGCTGCTCATATGTAAAAATCGCTGATATCGGACTTCTATAGCATATGGCTGCCATAGAAACTGACAGTTCAGAATCAAGTGATTATAGGAAAAACTTTTTTGTTTATCGAGATACCTTTAGGAAATTTTGCATAGTTTATTCTCCAAAGTAACGGTATAATATCCGAAGAAATTATTCAGATCGAGCCACTATAGCATATAGCTGTCATATAAAATGACCGTTCAAAATCAAGTTCTTATGGGAAAAACTTTTTTATTTATTGAGATACCTTCAGGAAATTTGGCATGGTTTGTTCCCCAAAGCAACGGTATAATATGCGAAGAAATTATTCAGATCGAACCACTATAGCATATAGCTGTCATACAAACTGATCGTTAAAAACCAAATCCTTATAGGAAAAGGTTTTTTATTTAACGAGCTGCCTGCAGGAAATTTGGCTTGAATTAATCTCCAAAATAACGATATAATATCCGAAAAAATTATTCAAATCGAACCACTATAGCATATACATACATAGCTGCCATACAAATTGGCCGTCCAAAATTAAATTCTTGTATTGATTTTTTTTTTTATTTGATGAGTTATCTTCCTGAAATTCGGGTGAGATTATTATCTCGGACATTTGCTAAAATTTTTTAACACATTGTCCGGAACGAACCACTATAGTATATGGCTGCCATTAAAAGTGATCGATCAAATATAGATACATATTTTTAATACACTTTTATGCTATAAGAAAGCCAGCTGTAAAGGCTATTTTAGTATGAAAGTTAATTTTATCTTGTTTTTATTGAGATTTAGACATTATTTCTGAATGGAAAATGCATCTAAAATTCAGCAGGGAAGGATAACCAACATCTTGTGCAGCTTCTAATGCCTCGAAATTGCGTTAAATATATAAATATCCGCTTGAGTTGAATTTTTAGACGCTTTTTTGGACTCTAAGACTACCTACTGCTACTTTTTAAAAAAAAATTTGGAGCTTTTTAGACATTTTCGATATTCCTTTTTAAATATATTTTCAATTTTCTAGACATTGGCAAAAAATTCTGATTCAAAATAGTTAAACGAATGTTAAGTATTGCATATCTAATAAAATTTTCACAGAAAATGGTCAATTAAAGTTCACCACAACTTTATATCACATTGAATTCCATTTTTATTCCAATGCTTTTGACCACAAAAAAAACGAAAAAAATAATGCTTTATTACTGCCTTCCATACAAAAGTAAATTCATAAACTTAAATACAAAAATATTAAATATTCTATTCTATTAAATTAATTAACAAACCGCTTTGCAAACAATTTCATAGCCAGTTACACAATTCCATAACAAATTCATATCAACAAAAAGTGTGCGCTGCGTATGAGCAACATTTTGCGCAACTAGCTCACCACTTTGTGCTTAAATTTAGGATAGACTGAGAGCAAACAAAGTAAAAAATATACAAATATTTGTTAAATAAAAAATGCTCCACATAAAGTAAATTGAATTGCCGGCACTTGCAGCCGCGCCGCCAGACAGCACTTCAGTCGCTGGTGCTACGCATTTAAGTGCCATGCATGCGCCTGCACACAATGTGCAACAGGGCGTATGAGTGACATTTGAAAAATGCCATTTCAACGTCAACAATTGGCAACAGCAGACAATCAAGCATAAATGTAAGCATGTGGCAGGCATAACCTGCTGTCGCAGTGACTGAGTTTTGCACTTCCTGTTTAGTTGTTGCACGCTTGTCGGTGGCATGCAGCACGCTTTTCACTTGTGTGACAATGCATAGAGCCTTTAGCGTCTAACGGCACTTTCACGAGACGGTCTGCGTTGGCTTTTTGTGCGTTCGTGGTGACAAATTTTTTGTTGTACACACTTTCAGGAAAATAAAATGTGGCAGCAGCATTTTGTGGCAAACATAAAAATTTATGTCAGAGCTAACAATAGTCGCGGTGCGCAGCAAAAAATAATAATAATGCAACTGGAGTGTTTTCCATGCGCAAATATATATTTATATTTGTATAACTTCGGGGAACAATGGCAAATAGTAAGAAAAAAGGCGGAAAAAATATGGCAGGCAACATGCTTGTAAGCGTTGTTGTTAGCAGTTAGAGATTTTGTTGCTCACGCTGCTGTTGGCGAAACATTTCGATACAACAGCACACTGCACTTGCCACAGCCGGCTTGCAACACGCCGCCCTCGCCATGCAGCAACAACTAACCACAGTGCCGCAGGGTTGCACCGTGCAACAAACAAGCGAAGCGCACAGATAGCGGCAGTCAGCGCCGACATCGGCGCCGACGCTTTGGCCGCTGCCGCTGCATTTATGGCCTGACCCAAATTGCATTTTTCGCTTTCATTCTGCGGACCGCACAGCGTAAAATTTATTTGAAAAAAAGAGCGAGAAAAAAAAATTATGAAAAATACTTAAAAGCTGTGTGTGGCAATGTTGTTGCGTTGCTGTGTTGCAGCACATTACAGCTGTATCAATTTGTGCCGCTGAAGTGCTCTGCAGCTGGTCAATGTTTGTGTGCTGTTGCTCGCAGCGCCCCCTCGCTCACCCCCTTCAGCAACAGTTTTCATGTTCTGCGGCACAAAAAATGCGTTTGTGTTGTTGTTGTTGTTGCTGTTGTGGTTGCATTTTGCTGAAATGAAACATTCAAGTTGCATTTAAATTCAAATCTATCAGCAAGCGCCATAAAGTGGCCTGATTTAGCGCATTTGCTGCAGCGGTGACCCCTCCTCACGCCGCCTGTGACATGCCGCTTTGCCCTGCTGCTTGTTTGTGCGCAGTAATGTGCCGCTTATTGCCGTTATTACAGTTTTATAATGCGCACTTTAGATTTGTTTTTACAAGCTGCCTGCCCTCGCCTCTTGTTCTTCCTCCTCTATGTGGATGGAACATTTTATGTCGCTTTCTTGCATTTTATTTTAGGGTCATGCTGTGTCAGCCCCTACTCCACGCCACTCTCCACACAAATGTAAATATTTTCGCAAGCACACACGTATAAATACTTAAAGCGAAGTTCTTATAGTTTTTGCCGCTTCTTCGCCTGCGCCTTGTGCCGCCGCCGCCGCCTCGCTTGTGGCACAGCCTTTTATGCCTTTCGATTTCAATTAGGGCTGTTTGTTGTGCCTTTTCTCATTTTCTTTTCACTTGGCCGTATTTTATGTATTTTATTTTGGTCGCAGCCAAGCCAATATTTGCCTACCTATAATGCATGGGTATTAGAAGAAAGTAGTACCTGCAAATTTGAAAGCGCTCTTTCAAAGTATTTTTACTTCGAAGGCGGAGGAGAGTAAAGAGCGCGCTTTTTATGTGATTTTCTATTGACCTGGAAATTTTTCTTTGGAAATACTTTTGTGCGCTTGTAAGCCGTTGAGTTAATTACTTGTTTAGCTTGCTGAATTCCTCAGAAGTCCATTGTGGGCCACAAAATAGCTTGGCTTCTCTAGTGTTTGGCTAAATTTCGATTAAAATTTAAAATGAAAAGGTATACTTTTTCTAAGATTTTTTTTCTTTAGTGGGGAAAGACAGAGTTCGATGTGCGCAAAATTGGTTTGAGGCAATGTTAGCACAATGAAAACTAGAGCTGCTGTATTTTGTTTTGAATGGCTCAAATAGCATTTGAATTGAATAGAAAATATTTTTGATTTAAGTAGCGATATTATTCAATGACTTTTCAGGAAGTTAGCTTTGTTAAAAATAGATTGATAGATATAAAGATATATTCTTAAAAAAAACAAAAAAAACAAGAATTAAAAAATGAAGTAAAAAATTACAAAAAATATATTAATATATAATATAATATAAATAAAAAATATTAAAAATTATTCAACAAATAGAGGAGAACAAAAAAATCTTTTAAAAATATTTTCATAATTAAAAAATAAAAAAAAAAAAAATTTTTTTAATTAGTAAAAGTAACATAACATCTCTAAAAAAATGGCAAGCTGCTTACCAAAATTTAGCAACATGAAGATGCTATCTTGATCGATAACATTTTGAGATTCCCATTGAAGTAACCCGAAAAATTATAGCCTCTTAAATGTCCTAGTGAAAGTTGTTGAAAGCTTTAGAGAGATTATATATACGATAATATATTTCAATGCATGTATCTCTGTAAATATCATACGATTTTAATTTTCTCCGCGCCGAAATGTAGGCAACGTCAATGTGCAACTTTTATTTAAAAAGTAAACAAATTGAATAATGTTACAAAATTAAGGCATGGGCTGCTCTCAGTTCATTTCACACGATTTTAATGTTCTCCGCGCCGAAATGTAGGCAACGTTTTAAAATTAAAATGAGCGACTTTTATTTAAAACTAAACATATTTAGTAATTTTACAAAATCATTGTATGGGTTGTCCCCTGTTAATATCAAGTGATTTATATTTCCTCCGCGCCGAAATGTAGGCAACATTTAAAAATCAAACTTTTATTTCAAAACAAAACAAATTTAATAATGTTACGAAATCAAGGTATGGGCTGCTCTCTGTTAATATCATACGAATTCAGTTTTCTGCGCGCCGAAATATAGGCAACGTTTTAAAAACAAAATGGAAAATTCTTCATTCAAAGCTAAAAAAAATTAATAGTATTCCGAAATCAAGGTAGGAGCTCTCTGTTAATGCCATACGATATAAATTCTCTGCGCGCCGAAATGTAGGCATGTATTACATCGCTGCTTTGGAGAATAACCCATGTCAAATTTCGTGAAGATATCTCGTCAAACAAAAAAGGTGGTTTGATTCCTATCATTCAGTTTGTATGACAGCTACATATATGCTGTAGTGGTCTGATATCGGCGGTTCCGACAAGTAAGTAGCTTCTTGGGGAGAAAAGCGCTTATACAAAACTTCCTAGTGATATCACAACATATTTTCGCTGACTTTACGAGGTTGAAAAATTATTGCGAATAAATTTCTGAATTTTCTTGGGCAAGGATTTGTGACTTAACTGGTGATATATTAAAGAAATGTTAGGAATATGAACTTTTTATAAATATAAAGCTTACTTTGCACACTATATCGGAAACCAACATGCATAAATAATGCTTCAAAAACGTTGAATTCAAAAATACAGACAGCTGCAAGGTTCCCAGCAGTCGGAAAGGATTTGCTCAAACCAAAATTCACGCTTGAAGTAATCACTTTCGGTCACAAAACCTCTGCTTGACTTACCATCCTAGAAAATGCAAGCATGCAACATACCGTTTTAATATCTGCACGCGCTCGAGAAAGCACTCAAACACACATGTGCACATAACACATTTCATCTTCTGCAGAAAGCTACGAGCAAATGGGCAAATGCTGTTACAAAATTGCGAATCTCCTGCAAAACTCTTTCTTTCTTTCTCGGCAATGCTCATGCATAAGCGCTCATTTACATATGTATGTATAAAAGCATATTTACCATATGTATGTGCCATGCATGTGTGCACTTGTGTTTGTATGTGTATGCAGCTATAAAAAGTTGAATGCAAGCTTTGCCTGCCGGGCGAGAGATGAATGACTTTCAATGCAGGCGAAGAAAATCACCAGGCGAAGGAAGAAAAAAACTGCAAAAAGCAGCAACAACGGTAAATGGGAAGGGTATGCATCACACACATACATATGTACAAATAAAGGCTAAGCACAGAACAGATCCAGTTGGTTGCTTTAGCAAGCAGCTGAAACGTGAATTTCTTTTGCAAGCCATGAAATCGCGATTTTTCCGCAAACATTGTCGTTTTTACAGATTTAAATATTTTTTATTAAACTGCAAACAGATTTTTCCGTATTCTTATTTCTTCCAAAGCTAACAAAAAGTGTGTGAGAAATTTTTTAATTCAACTTTATTCAATAATTCATATTCATGGCACCCATTTCAGGCGAAAATGAAATTTTTCATGCCCAATTTTTCCTCCATTTTACAACAATAACAATAAAGTCACGCTCTGCGCCACATTACACCTTTAACCCTTGTAGACGACCCTGTTTCGCTTGTGACCGCTGATTTTATTTGCCAACTCTAATTTATGCGCATAAAGTCGCAACAATTTCCCAACAATGTGTGGGTTAGTTCAGTGACGTGGGCGTCTGCGTATGCGGAAGGCAGTGACATGTACCCGGAAGTTCAAGAGCAAAGTAAAATAATAAAAAAAAAAAACAGTGTCTATGGCAAACAATATAAGAAATGCAAAAAGGCAAGGAAATGAGTTAGAATGTCATTTTCAATGCGGATATTCATTTACATATGGACTCGTGTTGGCTCTGTGGGAATATATTTATGTGTGTGTAGGTGTATGCTTTATATATTCAGTGCTTTGAGTTATGTAGTGGAAATTTAAAGCATACAAATTTATCAAAAGTAAAAGTTTGGTTGAAGATAATGTGGCTTCAAGGGAAGAAATATAAAGTTGCTTAGTTGTTCTACCATAAAGGCTTACAATTTTTGGCAGCGAAAGTAAAAAAAAAATAATAATAAATAAAATAACAAAAAAAAGCAAAAAACAAAAAAAAAATTGACTTCGGTTGTACAGAAGCTAGAATACCATATCCATACAAGAACTTAATTCCCATCGGTTAGTTCGCGTGACTCCTATATGCAATATTGTTGGGATTTGAACAATTTATTCGCAGATTATAGCGTTGGCTCGAGCAATAATCTTTGCCAATTTTCGAGGAAATATCTCACTCAACACAAAAGTTTTCCATATAAAGATGAGGTTTTAATTGGACAGTTTTATTTTGGAGATTATATTGTTTCATTGAAAAATAATCCATGCTGAAGCGATTTTTTTACATATGGCGAAAGCAGCTCACGGCTTCCGGTCTCAGACCACGTATCCTTTGGGAAGCCATAAAACACTCGTTTGAAAGCGAACTAAAGTAAGAAGGCTCTCCCCAGGTTACAAACCTGGGACCCGTCATGTAAAAAACACCACAATGAAAAGTAATAAACAGCTTTGGAAGAGAAACTTCTCTTTTGATAACAATCATGGCAAGCGCATTAAGAATAACGATTTAAGTCGGTAAATTCAGTCTCCATGATGAAACACACCCAAATGGGTTGATCGACATCGCCGGGGCCCGAAATATGGATATCTGTAGTACTAGATTCTAGCATAGAAACATTTGTCAAGCTACCTGATTGTCTCCGGATCGAAAAGCCACTAACCGGATCGATCATGTTGTGATAGATGAAAGGCACGCCATCAGGGTTTCACGCTTCAAGGACCCAAAATTGACTCGGACCACTATTTTATTTGCAACCAAGATATATACCCGGCTCTGTGTAGCAAAAAACGCACGTCAATAAACATAAGGAAGATTTGTTGTCGAGACGAACGATTTTCTATTCGACTTGCACTCCTGCTCCCAGAGAGCACTCGTCTGCAACTCCGTATAAGGGAACTGTGAGACAGTATTTTAAGCTCCTTACCTACAGCTGCAACCGGATTAGTTTTCGAAAAAGCAAAAGAAGAGTTGATACGATGAGGAGTGCCACGTCGCAGCGGAGAGAAAACAGACTGCCTACCTAGCAACTTTACGAGCGACCATAACACGTGCCTGATTAGATGGCTACCGAGGGTTGAAGAGAGAAGCGAGACGATTTGTATATAGAAAAAGAGACAGGCCGAAATGCGTGATTAAGAAGAGCTTGACAAGCTGGGATAATTCTTCAAAATTCTGTGTAAACATGCGCCGATTAACAGAAGGTCTCAAGACCGGAGCATACACTTGTGGAACCTCCAGAGGTGGTTTAGTGTCTGATGCCCAGAGCATACTAGAATTAAGGAGGACCTCTTTTCCACCCTGCTGAATGGCAGTGAAAGCAGCCTGGCTGGTAGTGGCTAAGACTTCACTTTCTTTCATTTATCACGTCATAATATATTTCTACCGTTCTTGATTTTGTCGAAAAAACTGACGCCAGTGAGAACCTCTAAGGGAGAGTAAGATGGTGCGCTTGGTTTCATAGTTTTGAGTGCCAATGATTTTTAATTTGAGAGACGCATTATGATGGACATACATACATATGTGTATTAAAACAATCGCACAGCAATTGTCCGTACATTCAACTCACTTTTTTAAGTATTGCCAACAGCTCATTCTTTTCACTCCCAGTCGAAATGCAATCACCTACTCAAGCAAAATTAATTACACACATGTAATGTAAGCTGCCACGCCCAAAACTATGCAATGGCAAGAAGGCGAAATTTGGCGCATTTTTCTGCCGCCGCTGCGGCAGCCACGGCATTTTAGCCACCTCGCGCTTGTCAAGCGCCCACAAAATTTGGTCCGCCGAGTGGTGCGCGCTGACTAAAAAATGAAGCAGACAAAAGCGTAAATAGAAAATTGGTTAAGTACATAGAAATCAGCAGCAGACGCGGCAAACAACAGTCGGCAGCCAACAGCCGGCATTTGGCAGTTGCAACCAGCAGACAACGGTACAAATTTAATGGTGTAGAAATCAACGCGGCGCGGTGGGAGCGCGCGAAGGGCGCCGCAAAAAACTACAAATTGTTTGCAAAGTAGATGGAAACCGCATAATTGCATTGTTGTTGTTGCGGCCGCTGCGTTATTGTGTGTGACGGTGCCGCCGTCGGCGCAAATGCATTGTTGCAGCAATTGTTGCCAAACAAAATGTGGTTAGCAGGCAACCAAGCGAACAACCGACCAACCAGCCGGCCATTCATGTAACCGACGATGGGAAAAAATCGCAAATTGTGCATTGAGCGCTGGGCGCTGGGAAATGGCGAAAAACTTTCAAATATTTCAATTGTGTGTGAGAAGCATTTGGACGAGTTGTTGTGCTGTTCACAAGCTTTTTAGTCGTTTACATACGTACATATATATGTAGTACTTTTGTAATTCCAACGGCTGTTCTTGAGCGCTGGCGGTGCCTGCTTTTGAGAAGCTGCAGCTGCAGTTTAAGAAGCGTTTAGCAGACGCAGATATTGACTGCGCTGCGCATTTATATGCAAGGCTTATGGTTGGAAAATATCAAGCAGTTATCTTAATTTTTAACTTCATTATTTTTGGAAGTAAACATCTGATTTTAGTTATCACCAGAGCTCATGGATTGAAAGCGAACCGACAACTCGTAGATTGGTGCACTTTTGAGTTAGATTACCTTCCACCACTTCAGCGCTTATGTTCCATATACCGATCCGACCTTTCCCTTATCTTTTTTGCAAGGAGCTCAACACTCCCCCCACCAAATCCACAGCGACCATTCTCTAATGTAGGGCGAAGGAGTACAGAATGGATCTTAATATCCTAATCGATGGCGAAAAAAATTTAAAAAATTTCGACTGTCAACAACCCATAACTGTTAGGAGTTACATCTGCCATCTTTCTTCACTCCACAAATGTTAGGATTATTGTCTAAGTTCAGAGCTGAAACAAAGTCCTCAAGCAGTAGCCCGCATCTTTTGGGGAAAGGACAAAGAAACATTGTTGGAACTGTGGATATAAACTATGCTGAATTGATATGATCGCCTGGTAGTAGAGAAATGCAGACAAAGAAATTTAAGATCTGTCAGAATACTGCAATCCGTTCGATTACAAGACTTGATGTTCCCGTTAAGATGCTTTCGCAGCAACCATTACTGGAGACGTCAGCATAAAGCGGAGGTCTTTCCTTGATTTCGTTGACGACATCGAACAGAACGCCAGACCAGACTAGGGACGTAACAAACTCTAAAACCTTGAACATCCACGACAGTCGGGTCTACGAAATCGGAACGAACTCAGATTTTTATCCGGCCAAGAACGGTCAAATTGGCAGCTTACTGCCACTATAACAACAACGACAACCATCAGCACCTTCAACGGCTTCCTCTCAGTGAATGGCGTATTTAGGGTTAAGCCGCCACCCATAGCAGACACAAACCCCGAGTTACTTCGAGAATCTAAAGTGTGCCTTGGGCAAATTCGTTCTGGATACTGTAGTAAGAAAATTGACCTCGATATGTTCTGAGTACAATGAGTTCCAGCATGACTATAAGCACCTCATTACATGCATAATGAATCCCACACATCTAATAACCTTTTCACTATGTTCCAATAATACGTTTCCTGAGTCTATCGTTAGATGTCTTTGTTGACAATCAACTTGATTTGATTTTCTTCCGCCGCGACTGTACTTCGGAGCGAGCGCGGAACGAGTGCGGAGCGACTGAATTCGATAAAGGGCGTTCCTAGCTAACAAACGAGCAGCTTGTGAATTCTCTCCGGGCACCTGGAGAATCAGAAAAAAAATTTTCGCGCGACGTGTTTCTGTGGGTGGATGATCAAGCAGGCGTGGTGTATTTCGATGGCACCAGTCATTTTTGGAGGGCCGGGAAGAGGTTGCTGATGAATGAGCAAATCCAAAGTGAAAACGATGCTCATTGTCTTTTTTGACATCAAATGCATCGTCCACCATGAATTTGTTCTTTCTGAACAAATCGCAACGCCAAATTTTACGTGGAAGTCCTCAAGAGACTCAAACGAAGGGTCAATCGAGTTCGACAAGACGCACTGGCTCACACCGCCTTCCTTGTGAACAGCTACCTAACCAAGGCTAGAATCCCAACGCTTCCCAAGCCTCCCTACAGCCCAGGTGTGGCCCCCCGGACGTCTTTTGTTTCCTTGCCTGAAAAGGACGATGACAGGCAAGCATTTTGAGACGACTTAGAGGATCCAAGCAGTATGCACCTCGGCTTTCAAGGCTATTCTGGAGAATGTCTTCTGTGTCGCCTTCAATGCTTGGAAATCGCTGACAGCGCTGCATCGATGCACAAGAAGCCAATTTTGAAAATTTTTAAAGAATTCTAACGATTGGTTCAATAAATTTTTTAAATTGATTCAGTCCTACTACTTGATCATACTAACCATGAGTTGCTTGAAACTGAGATTTCACTAAAAAGGTCAGTAAAAGTTGGAATAACATATGTATATTAGAGAGGGTCTGAACCTAGCTGTAAAGTGTTTTCAGTTTAAATAGTCAATAGCTTGGCGAAAGATTCCCGACTTTCTATTGTTACTACTTAAGTTTTTGTACCAACTGGAGCTAAGAAGTGGATATCCTAAAATTACGAGCGGTGTCTTTTTACCAGAAAGGTTCGTTGAAATTTACCATTACAACTTGGAGAGTTATAACTCTTAAATCAAGACTTAACTTTCCACCCACACCTCAAAAATCAGCTGCGAAAAGTTTCAATGGCAGATTCCTCAGCACTGAGTATCAGCAATTACCCACAAACGCATATGTAGTGGTGCGGGAAAAGAAACAGAAGCCGATTTTATGCCAAGAATGAATAACACTGGTATTGACAAGATCTTATTTTTCCAATTATAACGCAATATTTGTCGGAAAAGGGACAGCAATCGATTGGCGCACACAAAAGCAAGGATAAACAAACTGTTGAAATCAGTGACATATAAAAACAGTTTTGGTGAATGGAATGTGGCAACATGTAAGCAAACACGCACACGCACAGAAATACACACATGCACGCACATTCGAAGCGGTGAAATTGACAAATATAAAATTACATTGAGGAATAATGGCGAATGGCCTTTGGGATATAAAAAGGTTAGGAATACTTATATAGCAACAACAATGAATAAGTATGCATTTATTAGATAAGATCATAGATACATATATATATATGTAAATGTATATATATATGCTTTCAAGATTATATGTGGCAAGCGACTTATGAGCCTGACAGCCAAGAAAACCTTAAGGATAATGTAAGCCTTTATGGCCGCCTCTACGATGTATTAGTGTCATATCGATTTATCAGTATGTACTTGTATGTATGTAAATGTATGTGTGAACATATGTGTGTGTAATTCATGATGTTGACAAAGTATATTGTTAAGCTTCCTAACGCTTTTGTTGTTGTTGTTCTAAATGTTTACACAATAGCTACTTTCGGTGAGGATATCATAAAAATATACAAAGAAGCTGCTTAGACCACCCCAAAATATGTATGAATGAAAACTGTTGCGTGGGTTTGCTGAAAACAACAATAATAACAAATACATGGAAATTAATACATACTTACATATACTATATGTATTAGGGTGATTCAAAAAATTTTTTTTTCGTTTGGTACTCGGAAAAATTGGTTCCTAAACACCTCTAAGAAAGCCTCTCCAAGCATGAGTTCTTAAATTGTAACGGGAAGATCATCCTACATACAGTCTTCTATTTTTCCTTATTATCACATAGAAAAATTTATATCTCGCTTCCAACTACTTGAAAAAATATCTTGTTTCTTAGATTTTGTAGGATATTGAATGATTTTTTCGTAGACCCAACCGTTTAAAAGTTATTAACGGTGGAAGTTTGATTATTTTTGGGAACATTTTTTATTTCTTATGAATTTTATAACTCAATGAAAAAAATTATTATGAATGATGAAACTCATAGGTTTTTGAAGAGGCTTTCTTAGAGGTTCCTAGGAACCTATTTTGCCGAGTACCAAACGAAAAAAAAATTTCGAATCACCCTAATATGTACACATAATAGATATTACAGTAGCGACTAAAATGGATGACACTCCCAGGCTTAACCACACATACTATGTATATAATATATTTGTGTACGTTATTATAAACCTATAGAAAAATATTTATGTGCTCTTCTACTGTTGACTCTAAATGTTAACAACAACACAGTTCGGTGGTATAAAACACCATTTAAGTTCAGCGAAAATCTGCGAAAAGTGTGCCGGTTATTTTTGGTGGCAAGTTAATGCGTTCTTTATTTTTGTTTTGTTGACCATCATGATGATGCTAACGCTGATGATAATGCTATTCGTTATCAGATAAATGTCGTAATTTATTGCTGTTGAAAGTTTTTGTAAATAACGGCGTTTTAATGTTTTGGCAAATGAGTTATGAGGCGAAATTGATAGTCTTTGAATATATTACTTATATTTTTTTCGGATATTTTTTTGGGTATTTTTTTCGGGTATATTACCAGTGATTTTTGAAATTAACTTAATTTTATAAAAACACATTTAATAGATATTTTGGCATTTGCGACAAAAAATATTTTATCTTTTACTATTTAGAGCTTTTGATTATTAATCACTGCAACGAAAAAGACGTAATTATTTTAACTAAGAATAACATTTAACTTCAACAATGGAAACTGACTTTAGCTTTTCTTTAAAAAATTATGTTTTCTAGGGATCAACTAGTGACATTCTGAACAAATTTCACACTTTCAAATTACCAACAAATATTAACATTTATTGACATTACCAAACCAAAAGTTCGTCTGGAAGTTTTCGCGTGATAAAGAAGCTTTACCAAAAATTCTCTTTGTCGAAAATACCAGTGTTTAAGGGGGTATTCTACTCTAGAATTTTGAAAACTTCGATTTTTTTTTCAAATATTTAAGGTTTAGACCCTTAAGATCATATCCTCCAAAGGATTTTTAAAAATTAAAATTATTTTAAGAGCTACAGTTGCTATAGTGACTCAGTACCTAGCCCGGTAAGTAGGTAGACTCACTTTTTTAAACGCGTTTTTCTCGAAACTACTTTTTTCCACACGGTACCGGCATTATCTCAAGTTCTATACAACCGATTTACTTGAAATTTTGTGTGAACCTTCTTTATATAATCCTTTATCGTTCCTACCAGCATTGTGTCAAAATTTTTGTTTTTAATATTAAAAAAAAATCAGGAATTTCAAAAAAAAAAAGCTTAAAAAATGATTTTTATTTTCAGGCAGTCGCCATTTCTCAAAAAATTTTTTTTTCGTATTCCCTGATTTAGGGACTATAACAGCATCCTTACTGAATAAGAATTTCTTTTGATTTTTTTTTTCAGACCACCAGGAGAGTCAGGATCAATGTTACCAGGATGCGCCATTTTTTTTTTACACCTGCAGCTTCCGCTTTTTATATCTTTTTTACGTCTAAACGGAAACCCTCTCGGCAAAAAGGCTGTTATTTAGTTATTGGGTCTATAATTAGATTCGTTTGATTTTCCAAGAGATGACGTAACATGATTATTATTCAATTGTTCCAATAAAGTGTTTTTGGAAAGAGTTTTTCTTCAGTGCTTTAATATGAAAAAAAAACCTCAGCCGACAGTATTTATTAAGTGGCTGACTCTAGCTGTGCAAACGGTCCAAACGAAGGGCATGCCGTATTATGAGCTGCAAAAACCGTGAGGAACCATTAATGGGGAGCACCACGGACAGCAGTTCAACAAATTGAACTGTGCGATAGCCAAAAACCTTTCGGAATTTGCGACCAGGCTCGAGACAATAATTTTTCGTCATAACAACTTTCGGCTTCATGTTACAGGGACGGTTAAAAACTTTGCGATTGGGGACTTTCCCTTTACCCGCCTTATAGAAAAGGCCTTGCCCTCTTTGACGACTATTTATTCCAGTCGATTCACAACGCCCAAGATGGCATTGAAAATTGGCTTGATTCGTTCTTCGTCGCCAAACCGACGCAGTTATTTTGGGATGAAATCCAGAAAATGGCAGAAAGATGGAAAAATATTATAGCTTTCTGTAGGATGTTGAATAATACTGTTGATACATGTTTTTCTTAAATATATGTTTAAATTTGGAAGAAAAAAATCGCATAAAAAATAAGGTATAGCCCTGACAATTCAAGACCGAAGTTCAACCCGGTACATATTGTGGTGCTTTTCTTTGGTAAAAATTAAGTTTAATTCAGTCAAAAAACCAAGTTCTTCAAAATTCCTACAGAAATAATTATCTGAGTAAAAATAACAGTTCAATTGAAAAGTCCCCGGTCTGAAACATAGATGGCGCATATGATTTTTGGTTAGCCCTAATCCTCCAAAAGGCACGTGTTTAAATTTGACATCTGTCTTATTATTATTTTGTGAATTATATTAAATGTGTGAGCAATTTTTGTTATTGTGAAAAAAATGGACAAACAGCAATTTCGCGTCTTGATAAAATATTGCTTTTTGAAGAGAAAAAATAAAGTTGGAGCAAAAACTTGGCTTGAGAACGCGTTTCCGGACACTGTAGCAGAAAAATCAACCATGAATCATTTGTATGATAAATTTAGAAGGTGAAATGAGCAGCGATAACGGTGGACGTACTGAATTCCCGAAAAAGGGTGATACCGACGTAAGCGTGAAAAAAGTCAGGTATCAACTGCAAGTGTACATCATATCATTAACAAATATTTGGGTAAGAGGGAGCTCAGTGCAAAGTGAGTGACGAATGAGCTCACTTTTGACGAAAAACAACGACGAGTTGATGATTCGTAGAAGTGTTTGGAGATTTTCAAGCGTAATAAGCCCGAGTTTTTCCGTTAATACGTGACGATGGATGCAACATGGTACTATCATTTCATTTCGGAGTCCAATCGACAGTAATCTGAGTGGACTGTACCCGATGAACCCGCTTCAAAGCGTGGGAATTCGCATGGAATCATTTTTATTGACTACCTTGAAAAAGGAAGGACCAGGATTACATAACACTATTGGACCGTTTAAAGGACGAAATCGCCCTAAAAGGGTTGGATTTGAAAAAAAAAAAATGCACCGTGTCACAACAAGTCAGTGAAGACGGTGGCAAAAATCCATGAGTTGGGCTTCGAATTGCTTCGGCATTCGCCGTATTTGCCCCCCAGCAGGTATTTCCTCATCTCAGATTTTAAAGGGCTATACCAGTGCGACGCAAAAATATCAAAAATTAAAAGAATGACGTAATTTAAAAAAAAAATCGTTTTTTTTTTAGGAAAAAAATGGTCGTGTAGATGACATGCATTAAAAAATCTATGAAAATTGCATACAGCCTTACTTAAAAAGCCGAATATCCCGAGAAGTATTAATGATAGCGATTTTGATCTCAGACCTTTTTGGTAGCAAATAAAATTTCCTACAAGTTTGTCATGAATATTTTTTCTGTAGCTCTTGTCATTCACGAGATATATACAAAAAAATGTGAAATACACAAAAATACAAAAAAATGAAAAATCGGGTTTAGAGCCCCGTACTACCTCGCCGGTGTGAGTTACGACTTTGTTGCACTGGGCACTTTTGTAGAGTGCATAATTTTGAGAAATATTCGTCTAAAGTCAAAGCGATGCCATAAAATACCTCTGATCTGTAGGAATTTAATGGTAAATGCTCATGATTGTAGTGTATTTTCTATGGAAAATTTTTACAGGCCTTGGTCCAGTTCTTAATGTTAATATTAAGAGCTAAAATTTGCAAGGAATTTTTTCAGGGTATTTCCAAGGAAATTTCGTGACGGGACTAAAAAAAATTAATAGTTTAAAAAAACCACCCTAATGTACATAGATAAAAGGATTTTAATGTGCTCAGAGTGTCATATGGACAACATTGGACCACAAAAAATCGATTTCTGGTAATAGCTTATATTAGCGCCATCTAGTGGTGCAAGATGCTGCTCACATATTAATAATTGCGGATTCAAAAAGAAAAATATTTTCCGTTTATGCACTAACATCGGAAACACATATGCGATTATTGGTTGATAAATGGAATCAAGCGCCACTTATCGGTACATTTATTTTGTCTTTACACATATTAAGACACACACATACATATAAGTAGCATATAATGAAACTGAACTTAGCTCCAATTTAAGTTTGCGGTTCTCAAATCGAATTATCCAATTTTAAACCCATAAAATGCTCCAAATAACTCAAAACTGCACGAAGTCCTACACCGTTATAAGTAAACTCTTTCTGATTATAGTTCGAAAAGTTTTCTTAAACCCAAAATAACAGTATAAATTAATGACTGACTATTTTCAGATTTTTATACAGCTTTCGTTAACTCGCGCAGAGATAACGTTGAGCGCACATCAATATGTGGCACGCACACACATCCGTTGTGTGGCTCCATGCGAAATTGATGTGTGCAACGGAATGTTGACGTTGCCGCATTTGCTGCATGCACTGTTCGTCTAATTGCTGTTCCTGTTGTTGTTTGTGCGCATTACCGTTGTTGTTGCTGCTACTGCTGCTTTCACTCACCATCAGGCTGTTTGTGGTTGTTGTTGTAGCATTTGTTTTTGTTACACTGTTGGTGGCAGCTCGACAGAGGCTAAAGTTGTTGGCGTTGCAAAAGTGCAAGGACCCAACTTTTATGTGGCAAGCAAGGCATCAAAATACACATATACACTCAAACATACACACTCACATATACAAACACAATCAACTGCAGCCATTCATACTGGCGTGCGACAAGCATGCGCCGACAACAGTTGCCACCGCGCGTACGTGTGCATCATTACAAGTTGCAACAGTGCGAAAGCAGCTGCAACAACAACAATAGCAAACACAACAACTTTAACTAAGGGAAATACGCCTTTTAAACACCACAAATTGTGGCAGATTCTGCATGTTGCTGACCATTTTCTTGTTGTTGCAACGAATGTGCAACGCCGTGCTGACTGACAAGTGGCAAAAGGGGAGCGCAGGGCGTGCACTTCAGTGTTTGTGTGTGTGTGTGTGTCTTCCTGTACTTTTCTCTAAATGCGCAAACAACTCCACAAACTCATGCATGTTTCGCTGTCTTTGTGTGTGTGTGTGTTTGTGTTAAAAAAGATTACTGCAGTTGTATTTGTGGGATTGTGTTGGTGAGTGCTTCACCAAATGCAACAGTCTTTTAACCGACACTTTTTAAACGCATACACAAACACATTCACACACACACACACACTCGCATATAAACAAATGTTGCAATAAAAGTGAAATAAAACCAAAAACAAATCCAATTAAATATTGCATGAGCGCACACATATACACTCACACGCATGCATGTATGAATGCATGTGTGTGTGGGTGTGTAGGTGTTGGAGCGCCCACAAGCATGCTCGTATGCAGGCGGATGTTGCAAGGAAATCTCTTTAATGGTCTATCGACTGCGATAAAAGGATTGCTGCAACTTAAAGATTCCCACTTGATTCCAAAAACAAAAAAAATGCTTTTTATATGCATTTGCGACCGAGTTGATACGACGTTTATGAAAATATCACACAAATGGAAAATGGCGCAAATGTGGCGAACGGCTTGCATTTTCTCTGAGTGAAACTAAGAGCATGCATTTGTATGCGTGTGAGTATATGCTTGCATAACGGGAAAATTTTACACGAATCATAAAATCTTGATGACTTTAGCTTGACGTTGATTCGTGGTTATATTACAATCTTATAATTTAATGAATTTTATCGATCGGAAACAGTTAACTGGAGGTTACTGTAGTGAGAATTAAACTGATATTTTGTACTCAATCTACCATACATTGACGATGGTAGTGGTATGGAGCGTATCAGTCTACTAATTCTGCTGACACTTAATCATAAAATATTTAACAGAAAATTGACTGAATTTTGTAAACTTTGTTTAAAAAAATAAAATTTTCAGTAAACTATGGAAACTATCTTAACAAAGGCTCTGGAGGCCGCAATATCCAGTCAACACATACTTTTGAGAAGTATAATAATATGATACAATACTTAGAAACAACTGGCCCAAGTTTTTAAGCGATTGGAACCAGGCCCGTCTCACTGGTATTATAGTCAACTTTGTTAATGAACTCAGACTAAACGCGGTCGAGAAAAGTAGATCCATGCGAAAATAAACACAATGCTTTCATTCCCCAGTAGGTTTAAATGTACCAATAGTTCTGTTGTCGACAGTTCCAACGGCGAAATCTATGTATTCATCGATGAATCAAAGGGTGAAATGAGAACTAGAGATGGGCTGCTTCTGTAGCAATCCATACAATAAAGGTATTTTCAAACTAAATGAGAACGATTCAGTCTTTCAGACCAAATTTTTTGGAGTTATAAAGACGCCAGATAGATTTGGGATATAAGCAGCAAGTGCATTGACCCTTTTGTGGAAAGCAAAGCATCAATGAAGGCCATAAGTAGAGCCCACTGTTATGCAATACGAAAATACAGTTGGAAAACTGGGTAGAAGTCATCATGATAATCAGTTATATGGGAATCAAAGGAAAGGAAAAGGCTGATGAATTGGTCCGCTAAGTTGCAATTGCTCTAAGTTGCCTTAGTTCAAAGATTGCTTGAAGCAATGGACTAATGAATTCATGCGAAACACCTCAGGTTGTGGAACACCAGCAACACAGCATAGACCGCACAAGTACTTCAGGGTAAGGCTGATCATGAACATACCAAACATCTTCCACTTTTAGGCATGAAGGAGCTCAGACACACTGCAGAGGTCTTAACACGCCAACTACTTCCAAGTTTTCACCTTCGACTGGATAATATTGTAGGTTGAAACGTCGAAATACAGAGCATGCGCAGAGGATGATAAGACGCTAGAACATTGTCTTTGCTAATGACCAGACTATACCCGGTTGAGATAGGATATCTGTCATGGCGCCAAATCTTTCAATTTATAAGACATAAGGTAGCTGACGTGAAATAAAATTAAGTATTTTACCAGATCCACGGAGTTGCTGTATAAGGCATCTTAGTTGGTTACCACTAGAGTGTATAACGTGCCTCACGACAGACTGTGGTCATAATTCATAATTTTCATAATTCTTTCCAAAATTTTTGGTAAAAGCAATCATTGTTTTGAAATTTTGTACTGAAAAAAGTTGATTATGTCCTTATAGTTGTGATGCTGGAATATAGAAACAATTTTCCTACAATTAACGTAAGCCATATATATATATAAAAGTGTATTTCAGGCATTTGTTAAGACATTGGTAGTTTTAAGCTGCCACCTACAAAAATATTGCCCAAATTTGTAAAATTTTAAGTACTCTAATAAGGGTCAAAGAACGTAAAAACTAATACGTATGAGAAATGTAGATTTGAAACTTTGATTTCTACGTATAACTAAACGCCAGTAAAGACACATACCCCATTCGCATTTATAACACTATTCAGCTTATATCACCCATCTTGAGACCCAGCTTTCATTATTGGATAATACATAGGTTGCTATATATATTTCTGGACTAGGCAACACTAAGTGTTGCCAGGTGCAATCTGACATTTCCATTGGAAAGTTTGACATTTTTTAGCATAACATCACTCAGAACGTTTTGTAATTTAATCATGAATTGTTTTATTTACAGGGAATTAAAAAATTCATCTCGGCCAAAAAATGGTACGATCATTTTATACAACTTTCGGCGTGGATTATCACGACAAGAGTGCATCGATGAACTAAAATCTTTGTGTGGCTATGAAGCACCATCCTATAGCACTGTGAAAAACTAGTACCACGAATTCAATCGTGGCCGAGGCTCGCTCAAAGACAAATTCCGTGAAGGTCGTCCAAAAACAGCCGTTGTGAACTGATAATGCAAGACCGTCATGTAACATACCTTCAGATAGAGGCATGCCTATGCATTTCTCCCACCAGCATACATTCGATATTGCATGAACACCTGGCTGTAAAAAAGGTTTGTTCTCATTGGATACCGCACAATTTGACAATCGCTCAAAAAAAGGCTCGTGTGGATTGGTGTAAAGAAATGCTGAAAAAATACGATCGCGGTGCTTCAAAAGACGTTTATAAGATCGTCACAGGTGACGAATCATAGATCTATGCGTATGAGCCCGAAACAAAACAGCAATCGACCATGTGGGTCTTCCAAGACGAGCCAAATCCAACGAAAAAAAAAAAATAATAATATTTTCGTTGATAAATATGCCTATTTTCATTATTAGGCCAGAAATATATATAGCAGCCCTCGTATACGACCGAATAGACCACGTCCAGCACGCAGTGAAGAAAATAAAGTAGCCGTAGCTGAGAGTGTACACGAACACCATACAGAGTCGATTCGGAAGAGATCTTAAACTGAAAGCGTACTAAATACAGCTTGTGCAAGAACTGAAGCCGCTCGAACCTTCCCAAGCGATTTGATCCATTTCTGGCTGAATGGATATGTAAACAAGCAAAATTTCCGCATTTGAGCCGAAAACCAACCTGAAGATATTCAAGAGCTGCCATTTCATCCAGAAAAAACAACAGTTTTGGAAGGGTTTATGGGCTAGTGGAATCATCGGTCTATGTTTCTTCAAAAATAATGCCGGTGAAAACGTAACCGTTAATGGCGACCGATATCGTGTGTATCATGACAACTGACTATTTGATGCTTCAAATTGAAGCTCGTGATCTCGGCGCATTTGGTTTTAACAAGACGGTGCCACTTCTCAAATATCGCATTAATCAATGATCTAACGACCATCTTACTTCTAGCCGCAGCCAACATTTGAAAGATATAATCTTCAAAAATAAAGGCCAAAGAATGTTCTTTCAAATGGTAATAAATCTTCCTAATTAAATTTGAAGTTTCTCTGATTTTTCTTTAAATCTTTGTTATAGAAATATGTCTGGTGGTTTGCTTTATTTCTCTTTATCTAGATAAAAAAAAAAAAATAATAAAAGGGGAATGTGGGTTTGAAACTTCGATTTTAATAGTAAGACAAAAGAACATTAGCAAATACACATACCCAATAAGACAATGTTGAAGTTTAAGGCAATTTTTCATGATCTCTTCTCTAGTTTTACATGAATTTCGGCGGTTAAAGAAACTTATTTTTTTATATTTTTTGTTTATGTTTTTCATATTACGAATTCATCATTCACACTAATTATGTTTGAAAAAATAAAAAGCATCATCACTTATGTAAGAGCAATGTAACCTATTATGTATTTTGCCACTTTCTTTTCCGCTTCAGACAGTGTTTTCCCTCTTTCGGTGGCTGAAAAAATCGTAATTACAATGATACGTAACTTTTTTAACTCGCCTATGCGCTTTCATTACGACATGCGCGCTTTATAACGGTAATACCCACATAAATAGTTTGCTCTCAGCCAGTTGGGCACAACAACAAACACTGAACCCTACAATTTGACACTTCCTCCTCTCCAAAGTGGCAAAGAAAGTAAAACTCCGACGCAGGAAGGCCGACAGAGGCAGAGCGCAGCGACACAAGCGGAGTCAGCGAGGTGAAAAAGTCAGCTTTAAGTATGATTTTCCCTTAATTTACACAGCTTTCTTGCGATTTGCGCAATTTGCGGGCTTCACACTTGCAACACTTGTACAAGTAATTTGCAGGGCCACAGCAGTTGCACTCAAATTCGCAGTTGCAGTTGTTGAATGCACAAACACACCCACACATTTGCAAGTACTCAGCTATGCGCATATTAAATGTTGTAAGTGCAACAGTCGTTGCTAGTTGCATGTAGTTGCGCCGCAGTGGCAAGCCGACAAACATAGACTCTTGTATGTGTGTATGTGTGTGTAGTTGTGGGTGCATAGAAAACGTAACGGTATGCGGCTGAGTGCTAACACTTTTTAATAAAGTCATTTTTATTTCTTGCAACGTGTAAGTGGTAAGTACAGCAAACTTGCAACACTTGAGTGTGAGCACTTCCTTCTTGACACATTCAAACTAAATGCAGCGCACAAACACACATACGCTCGACGGAGCGCCAACTCGCTCAGCCGCAAATAAAAGCAATCAGTCTGCTGACTACATAACGGTACAAGCGCTTGCTTGCGGCAGGAAGGAGTGTGCAGGCACTTTCCGCTTGCCACTTGTCACTTGGCAAAGGGCTGGCACTACTCCACCACCGCTCCACCGCTGCTCCGCCGTTCGTGCAACAAGCGCCCGTTACTTTTTTTTTGCCTCCGCTTTCACTTCGCTGCACTCGGCAAATAGTGTAATTGCAGTTGGTGGCATATTGGCTGCGCTTCTGCACTGTAGTTGCCACGGCGCACTTTACTTCCTCACACATACACACACTTGCAACGCGTTGCGGGTGTGCGGTGTTTTCTATTGCTCGCTGTGCCTTCATCCAACAAAAGTTCAAATTAATCAAGGTTTATCGTTTTTTTGTTTTTGTTTTTATTGTTGGTTGTTATTGTTGTTGCGCGTCGCTGCACGTCATTGTTGCGGTCGCCATGCTTTTTTTTGTTATTTTAATGACGAGCGCGCGCCTATTTGCCTATTGTGTCATTATGTGGCAGCAACAATGCACCGCGTTGCAGGAACCAAAGTTATTTGCAAACCTACCGACGTCACCTATATAGAGTACCACGGCGTCCATAGAGCGCGTCATCTAACCAAAGTTAGAAATAAGTTTTTGCCGCCAAGCGCTGAACGCAATGCATTCCACAACATTCCATTACAGATTTACATATCTGAATGTATGTATGTTTGAGCAGTCTATTACATATATATGTTTGTATGTAGGTGCGCGCCGATTTGCATAAAGACAACAATGCGGCAAACGCATTTCAATTTCAATTGTTCACATTGTGGTTGCCATAAAATTTTCAATAGACTATTGAAGCGTTCAGCCAAACACACACATACATATACATTATAACGTAGTATATGTTATATATATAAACATAGAGTCATTGTGACCCAGATTTCCATATATTAAAAATGTGAATGCTTAGGCAGCGGCGTAAGTAATTTAAGGCGTTGTAAAATTTTGTTGAACTTTTGAGTGAACGCTCTTGAAAAAGTCATAACGCTCCGCGGTTGCTCAGAATATTTCATGCCATTCATAAATTCGCTTTCATAAAACGCAAATTAATAATTCAGAAATACAAAGTTATGCTGCTTCAATGGAAAATGTCAAATTAACTCGCTAGTGACGTCATTCTAGCTGTGCTCTGAGAGACTTTTTTTTGTAATTTTTCCAGTTCTCTTTATTTATTACTAATAACACTGAAGTAAATCTTAGCAATTTCTAAATATATGTTTATTTTATTTTATGCTTCGTTTATACGGAACACTATGGTCGAAATTTGACTGTTGGAGCCGCCATTCATGTATCCCTTATAATTTAATACAAAATTTAACGTTACAATCTCGTGCAATTACCTGACCAAAAGAAAATATTTGTTTACCTGCAAAGAGAAAATAAAAATATAAAATGATTAGTATTATTTCAATTTATTTTGAAAAATTAAAGAAATATATTTTTATTACTTAAAAATAGCTAAAAATATAACTAAACTGTTTTCCATTTATCAGAAGGAGCACTCTGAAAGCAATATTTAATTCTATTTCATTTGCGGTGTTCGGTGAGTTAACATTACTGTTTGGAGTCACCAAGTATACCACTATGAGCATTTTTTTAAGACTTTTTCATAATTTTAAAATTTTTAATTTATTCTTAAAAACCTATGCCCTCCCCGTTAAAGTAGCCCCCTTGGCTCAAATACACTCGTGTCAACGATTTTTGTAATCTTCAAACAATTTCCGGAATAGCTTTCAATAATCGCTATGCGATTCTCGTTTAACGTCTTCAATTGACTCAAAACGGTTTCTTCGAAGCGGCCGTTTAAGTTCGCTAAATAGCCGAAAGTCACAAGGAACTAAATCAGGCGAATACGGTGTTTACGGGACGATATTGGATCGGCTTGGGGAAAAACTTTTTTTCGGTCAATAATTTCGGCCTCTTTTTACAAGTGGCTTAGCAGTTGGCCCCCATACCATAAAGGAGCTGCTCCGTAGAGATAAAGCAGTGGGCAGGGAAAGGCATTGGCAACAACTCCCAGACATGTGCCATGCGAAGTTGCTAATGAATGGTTACAACCTTAAAATGTTCAAATTCCGGTCGGATGGAATTCGGAGTGTCCATTGTCCATAGAACCTTATATTTTGACCTGCTTTGACATGGTTTTTTTTAGCTTCCTTTGCCACGATATTTAGTCGATTGATCATTTGTTTCCGAATTGTAAGCCTAGAATCAAGATTCATCGCTAGTAGTAATACGTTTACGCAATTTAGAAGTAAAGTCCTCTCTCGACGAACAAAGAACAAACTCCATAAGTCACTCATTATTTCTTTACAAAAATATTATAGAAACCGATTACACGGTTTTAGCCGAGCCAGCGCGCTAGTCGTTTCTTATTTTCGCAAGGTGGCGCCGATTGGAGATTCCAAGCGAAGCCAGATCTTTCTTTACCTGGTCCTTTCAACAAAGTGGAGGTCTTTTTGTTCCTTTGCTTCCCCCGGCGGGTACTGCATCGAATACTTTCTGAGCAGGAGTGTTTTCGTCCATTCGGACGACATGACCTAGCCAGCGTAGCCGCTTTCTTTTAATTCGCTGAACTATGTCAATGTCGTCATATACCTCATACAGCTTATCGTTCCATCGACTGCGGAGGAATTCGCCGTGGCCAACGCGGCCATATATCTTTCGCAGAACTTTTCTCTTGAAAACTCGCAAACTCGATTCATCAGATCCATCATATCAGATCGTCCACGTCACTCATTATTTACGTCTTACTAAATGGTGCAGAGGGCTGGACGATGACAACATTTGAAGAGTCGACGTTACGAGTTTCCAAAAGAAAGGTTCTGTGGAGTATGTATGGTCCTTTGTAATGAATATTAAAATTTTTTATAAATTCCACCTTCAATATTTCTACACAATATTTTACTGTGGTCGCCCTCTTATCCTTACACCCATACACACATGTAGATGTGAACCTATAGGTTTCATCGTGAAAATTCGGACATCAAATCAATCATACAGTCAATTTAGCAATAAAGAGGGCACTGTGACAACCGCTGAAGGGAAACAAAAAAATTTAAAGTAACTAAATATGGATATATGTATGTATATACAACTGTATGTAAATACATGTAAAAGCATATGTCGGCAAAGGCTTATAAATTTTGTTGTTTTTTGTGTTTGTCTCTTCAGCGCTCATTTTCACAAGCATATTTATCAATTATGTTAAAGCAAATGGTTATTGCTGCCTGCCGTGCGCAGGTGAATGACGAGGAAAATAGGTCAGTCGAGATGATGAAAAGTTTTCATTTTTGGTGTGTTAGCCAGCGGCAATCAGCATGAATAAGCGGGCGCTGCATAAAAAGTCACCCCTAAAAGTGTTTTGTCGAAATTAAGAAGAAGGGAACATAACTCGAGTGGTGAGTATTTGGTGTTGTTGGTATTGTATGATTTTCTATATATTTCAGCAATCTTTAAAGGAAATATATAAAAGAAAACACGTATACTAAATTTTGTTGTATTTGGCGTCTTGGTGAATTGAATAGATCTGCTCACAATCAAGCTTAAAACGTCATTAAACACAAATAATTTGATTTCGAAAGTGAATGCCATAATTTTTAATTTTAATAATTTTAAATTCGTCAACTTTTGCATTAATTTAATTAAATTATAACTTTTTGGAGGCAATAACAACACGTTATCACAAAATCTATAGCATACATTTGGGCGTATGTACCCAAATTTTCTCTACAATTCGCTACTTAAATACGAATCGAGCATTCCATATACCTATACATAAACATAACGGCGTTATCACTGCGCACACATACTCATACACATACCTATGTACCGTTATACGTATGCATCGCTGTTTGTTAGGTATACACATCGGCATTTTTGCGCCAAATTCGCCAACAACCGCCCTCAATGAAAACAATAACAATGTGGCAACAATGAAAATTCCACCCACACACACACTTTTAGGTTTATTTTGCTTGCTGCTGCCTACACATACATATATAGCTAAGAGTGAGCGTGTTCATTTGTAGCTTTGCAGTCTTCATGCTGCCACATTTGCGTGTGCGGCACTTGACGCGCGTATACCTACCGAAAATTATCGATTTTCTTGTACAACCCAATACATGTATACAAATGCAACAACGCACACAGATACATATGGATATGTATGCGCCTAGTAATATATATACAGTTATGCGGGCAGTATACATACAAATGTATTGGTATGTGTCTCGTATACAGCATAAACACCGGTTCGAATGCCGCTTCTGCTGACTCCCACACATTTGTGAAGTGAAAATCTGTTGTTGTGTCCTGACATAGATGTGCAACAGTGGGACGTTTTGTGAAGAAATGAAATATTCCTTAACGATAACGGACTTGAGTCCACACAGAGTCTAAACAAACAATATATAACCGCAGAATGAAATGCCGGGTACAAAATGACTGATCAAAATCAGGATGAAAATGTGTTTATGCTATAGGAAGCGTGCCTAGAGGGACGAAGATAACATTTATTCTTGTTTTACTATGAAAGCTTCAGCTATTTCAGTTTTATTCAAAGCTTTTTTCGAAAGCCATTAAGCTTTACAAATTTAACTTAAAACTTATTCTTTGAGAAATAGAATATCTGGTCCTACCCGCAATAATTATTACTAGAAATAATAGCTTTTCCTATTTTACATTTCTTCAAAGCTTTTTACGAAAACCATAAAGCTTTTCAATTTTATCTTAAAGCTTATTTTTCGGGAAACAGAATATTTGCTCTTACCCGCAATAGTTGTTTTCCAAAGCTTTTTACGAAAGTCATTAAGCTTTTCAATTTTAACTGAAAGCTTGTTCTCCGAGAAATATTTTACATTTCTTCAAAGCTTTTTACGAAAAGCATAAAGCTTTTAAATTTTAGCTTAAAGCTTATTCTTCGAGAAATAGAATATAATTGTTACTAGGCATAATTGTACGCCGGAAAAAGCCTTAGAGCTTTCGCATAAAACTTAAAAAATCTGCGAAAAAATTCTAAATTACAGCTCCCAAAATATCGGTTAATTAGCTCTCTACTATTTTTAACTTTTCTAAGATTTTTTAAAAGTTTGTTAAAGATTTTTTAAAAATCGGTTATCAGAAGTGTAAATACGAATAGCTTCATAGCTTTAATGCAGCCGAAAGTAAATTTTTTTCTGAAAATTTTGCTATTTCGGAATTCAGCAGAGCTTTTATCAAAAGCCATTAAGCTTTTCTTATTTCTCGAAGAATATCTGGTCCTACCAGCAATAATTATTATTACAAATTATTGTTATCCGAAAAAAGCTTTGGAGCTTTCGCAGCAGACTTTAAAAATCTTTGTGAAAGCTCTAAATGAAAGCTTTCAAAAACTCAGTGAAACAATGTAATCATAAAATTTATTCACAATTTTCTACAGTTTTTACCACTGTACCCAAAGCACTACCGCCATGTCATATTTGAAGTCTCTCTCTCCCACACACAGTTCGTTCCTTTTTGTACCACCGTCATTTTCGGGCTTTTGTGACTTTCCCTGCGTATTTATTTCGCTTTGCGCTGTTTTCGCTTTTGTTGTTGGCATTGTTGCGTTCGCTTTTAATTTTGCTCTTACACACATTGTCATTTGCCTTTCGCTGTTGCTACTCGTACAGTTATTGTTACCGCTATTTTCAGCGGCAGCGCAGTGAGATTGACGTTACAATTGTGTGAGTGTGTATGGATGTGTGTGCGTGTTGCCAAAGGAACATACTTTTTTCTTCTTCTACTTGCCGCATATCGAAGTCCAAGCAAACAACTGCTTCCGCTTTATGCGGCTCCTGCCATTGTAGCCCGGTTTGTTTATGGACTATACTTCATATATGCTTCTACGCCGCAAAATATGCAACACATGCCTCAATCGTTGAATGCCACGGACTGTTACTGTTTACCGTATATACAGACATACACACACGCATGCACAGCCAAACAGTATCGATGCAGAAATATTTTTCAGGATGCTGATTTCCCTGGGTCTACATTTCATTGTGCGCACTTTTCCTTCACTTTGAGCTTCTGCTGGCAGATATGTATGTCGTTATATACACTTGTATGTGAGTATACACTCAGCGCTGTGTGCGCTCACTTCATGCGAAATGAAGCAGGGCATAAGTACATAAAACTTTTTGGCATTTAATTTTCCTGCATTCTGTGCGCTCTCGCTTCTGTGCCAACCGCGGATGTGTTGTATGTATCTTGCCGGCAGCCGTCAGCGCGGCTGGATATGGAGACTAAAGATTTCGCCTGCGGATGCAATGAAATTTGATTCCCAGGTGCTTTGACTGCCAACTGTCTCAGTCGCTCAGCCTCAACTATTTAGGAACTTACTAAGAAAATGCTTTCTTCCCATTCTAAACGCTCCCTGTGGACATGGAATACGGCAAATCTTTTGTGGTCTTACAATGAAATATTCGGATTTTACGCTTCGTTTGACAGGTGCTTACCAAATTGAACTTTATGCGATTCTTTTTATTCGCCAAATTTATGGAGAAAAGAAAAATGCAAGAATTTAGCAGAAGAAAATTCTTATATTGCTAGGGAGAGTTGAACTTTAAGGCAGCAGCAAGATATACTATACTTGTATATTTGTGTTTGCTTGTCCTTATCTTTGGTGTCTTAAAGTTAAGACAAATGAATGAATTTGAGTAAAATACATGTAAAATTTAACAAAAAAAAGGAAATAAAATATACATATATGCCTTCTGGTTATAGTACGATATTTAGCAGAGGTAATGGTGCTGGAAATTAAAGTCGAATTTGTACTTAATGAGTCGAAGAATATTGCAAGCAGTTGCAAGATGCTTGAATAAGCCAGATGCGAATTCTACGACATTTAGCAAAGACGTCCACAAAATGACAGGGATGCAATTTTATGGATAAATAAGCAATAGTATATAAAATAAAAAAAATTGCCATACAAGGACTTGATTTTGATCTGTCGGTTTGTATGGCAGCTATATGCTGAAGTGTTCCGATCTGAACAGTTTATTCGGAGAATATAGCGTTTGGTTGGGTAGTAATGTATGCCAAATTTCGTGAAGATATCTTATCAAATAAAAAAGTTTTCCATACAAGAGCTTGACTTTGATCGGTAATTTCTATGACAGCTATATGCTATAGTGGTCCGATTGGAACAATTTGTTTAGATATCGTAGCATTGTCTTGAATAATAATCTGTGCCAAGTTTCTTGAGGATATCTTGTCAAATAATTTTTTTTTTTCATACCAGAACTTGACCTTGATTGGTCAGTTTGCATGACAATAATATGCTCCAATGGTCCGTTATCGGCGATGCCGACAAATGAGCAGGAATTTGGGGAAAAAAGAACAAATGTTAATTTACAGATCGATATCTCAAAAACTCAGCGAATAGTTCGCGTATATACAGATAGGTAGATGAACATGGTTAAATCAACTCAGCTCGTCAAGCCGAAATCCGAAAAATTTCTTTAAACCGGTTAATAAATTGTAGAAAGCTGTAAAACTCAAAACTTCTGGTATATATTTATAAAGTTTTCAGTATGTTCAAAAATTGAAAAAGATAGGTGGCAACTTCATACACAAATTTTTGTGTGCACATAATTTTCTATTTTACGCCGATATCCCAACTTATCTTCATTTTTATCACAAAGCTGTCTTCATTTTGAGTGTGATAAAAATTAAAAAAAAAAAACAGGTGGCAACCTCTTATCCAATATTGTGTATTGACATATTTTACTACAATTCGCCGTTATCGCTATTTATCTTCATTTTGGGTGTGTGCAGAAATTTTATAAAATTTTCAGGTGGCAACGTCATACACCAATTTTTATATGCAAATATTTTTTTCGTTAACACGCCAATATCATAACCTACATACATATATCGAAATATTAAAAAAAATCAGGTGGCAACACCAATTTTTGTGTGCATATATTTTGCCTTAATACGCAGCTATAATAACCTATTTTCATTTTAAGCGTGTGCAAAAATTTCCAAACAAAATATAAACCAGGTGGCAACCCCAAACAAAAATTTTTGTGTGCATATATTTTTCTATAATACGCCGCTATCAAAAGCTATCTTCATTTTTATAATGTGTAGCTAGCCATATCGATATTTATGCAGAGTGGCAACTCCCTTATGAATATTTCATAAAAATGAATGCAGTCGTAGCAAAATTATTTTTGTACCAAATTGAAAATTATTAACAAATTATTTATTTCAAACAACATTTAAATTGATATCAGGTGGCAACACCAGTAAATATGGCAGCTTTCATAAAAAAATTTTTAGTCACTCCAAATTTTAGGCAAATGCTCTAAATTCAGCAATGATAACGGCACTTTCTGCAAAAAAAAAAAAACTTCACAAGGCGATGATTTTCTAGTCTTTCTCTTTCTAATTTAGAACCTCAACCTGTAACCTATGCAACATTACAGTTTCATGTTTCAAAAATTAATAATGGTCGGGTCTCCACAAATTTTTTTGATAGAACTTTTATAAAAATCTATAATAGAAATAAACTTGAACTCCAGTAACACCGATTTCTCAAACAATGTCATTTGAAAACCACCAATTCCTTAGACTTTGCGCGGTACAACTCCAACATTTTATCGAAACAAAATTTTGAACTCATAATCCCCGCTTTGGCATTCCGTTTCTTTCAAATTTAAGCGAACTTTAAACTCACTTTAAAGTCCTTGCTCCTCACCCACAGCCGAAACAAGTAGTGCCCTGCCGCTCACATTACATTGACCGTCGAACGAACTGTTAACTGCCGTGAGTCAGCGCTTCGCCGCAAGTAACCTTGGCTTTGCACATTCGCTTGGAATAGCAGTAAATTTCCGTCTGATAACACCCAGTCATTCAACGGCAATGCCCAGCCAGCTATGTAAGCCACCGGTTACGGTTATAATTCAATGCCACAAAATACTGTTACTTTTGTTTATGCTGCTTGACTTTATTTATTCTTACTGCGCTTAATTTCCAGCCCCGGCATTGCCGTTTTCGTTGGACGCCCGCAGACGCCTTTGGGAATGTGCCACTGAGGCAGAAGTGACGACGCGCGCAGGTATGCGCTGCAGGGACTGAAGGGCAGGTACTTCATTTAGCATTTGCCAGCGTTGTACGAAGAAGTAATATAAATAAAAGAAGAGAAGTGGTTTCAGCAACAGTAAAGACAGCTGAAGAAGTCTACGAACACGACTTGCTGATGCATTCCTTTGTTTCAAGGACAGCGCTTTGATTTACCTGCGTCGTCGCTAAGTGCTTGCGAATTTCTCTCGTGAAATGAGAATTGCGTGTTTTTGTTTTCGCTTTTGCATTTTTTCAGCTGCTGCATATCTTGATTATTTATAGAGGTGCTTGTGTTTGTGTGCGAGCACTTTCTTGCGACACGTTGCATAACAAAAGGCGCGTTTCTTATTACTCACTGCCTTTATTTACTTATAGCAGTCCTCTTTCCTCTTCGAATGCACATTAAAACTCACAATCTCTTCATTCTTGACTGGATTTGCCTGAACTGTCTTGCCACGTCGTTGCTTTCTGCCATTTTTAATCTTCAGAAAGAAGTTGTTTAGAGTCAGGTTATTCACTGTTATATGTATAGTAATGTCGATGTATGTGTAAGTAATGCCACTCCTTAGCATTGTTTTTTTTCTATCTGTTGAATTAAATACGAAAGAGTATGCGAATATACGATTAAAGTCGTGTAATTTCACGTTAGCCCTTCCCACATGATTATACCAGTATATCCATTTATACCAGTTGGGTGTTTGATTCACCCTTCTCCAAGGTTAGACAAATCATTGTGATGAGATGTCTAAGAAAAAAGAGGAACGTACATGGCATGAATAATACTTGATCCACCGAAGCTCCAAACTTCTAAAACAACATTTTTACAGGTCTGACCATCTCATCTCATTCGACTCAAATTTCTGTCTGTGGAATGACTTTATTAAGTTTAAAAAGAGATCGCACAGAACGAACTCTGGAGAATCTGATGCCTAGACTTGACCCAGTGATGTTCCAGTCAACTAAAATCACAGTTTCTGGAAGTCAGACCAACTCATCTCATTGGACTCAAGTTTCCGTCTGAGGAATGACTTTAATAAGTTAAGAAAAAAGATCGCTAAGAACGAACTATGGAGAATCTAATGGATGCTGCAACAGTATGTAGTCTAAACTTCCAATTTGCCGGTGGTATGAGCCGTTGTTTCCCGACCATCCCGAAATGACACAGAAGCTCCTTCGTATTGCACTTAAACAGAGTCAAGCACAAGTTTCATTGATAAGCCTTTTGTCCGGAATTAGTAAAAACTACAGCCGACAGTTTTCCTGTGCTCAATATTTCATGTATGAAATAAAACTCGGGTTCTTTTGAGATTCTTTTAGTATCCCGCGTATTTTCAATGAGATAGTCTATTATATACATATATTGGATTGTCAAGTAACGTAACATTTTCCTACATGGTAGCCGGTACGGACTCCGAATCTTAAAGTGGGATTTAGTACTCTAGGGAAATATTCTAAAGTAACATTTTGCGATAGTAGCGCCATCTGGCAGCTCCTTCTCTGCCCATTTATCGTCGAGGGAGATATGGGTGGGAAGAAGCCGTTGGAGGAGAGGGGCAGCAAGTTTCTTCACGGATGGGTCAAAGCTTGGGGGGAAGATTGGTGGAGGGGTCTACTGTTGGGAGCTCTCTATCAACTTCTAGAATCATTATCGGCACCAAGAAGGACACCAACGCTGCACTAGTATTGGTACTTGCGCGGTCGCAAAAGTCTTTTGGCCCAGGGTAGAGATCTAGTGATCTCTTTGCCCTCTGTAAGGCTAACGTCTCATTAGTAGTGGGACTCTTAAGAGAAGTAGAAGTTGTTTGGAAGAAGATGCGGTAGAAACGAGCCAGCACTTCCTTCTTGACTGTCCCGCGTTTGGAAGGTCAAGACTTAGACACTTAGGGAGCGCATACCTTCGGACATCCCACAGAACTGGCGAGTGTTGAAGTTAAGCGCCTTGTAATTATGTATTGACTATAAAGCGTTTCGCCAATCTGTAAGTCCGAACACGGGAGTTCTTTTTTCAATGGCTTCATAGAGGACTACTTTATTAGTCCACGAGTGATCTATGATCAGCCATGTAACACAACCTAACCTAATTATCAAGCCGTGGGAGGCTTAGGCATCTAATGAACTGGAACCTCGTAGAGTCAAAATTATATCACACATATTTTGAAACAAGCTGGAGGGCTAAGGTTTACTTTTCTGAACTGAACTACCTTTGCTTCGTTCAATTCGACTTGTGTTCACAATATCAGATTTTCCGATGGAAATAGATCAACCCCCAATATTCGACTATTGTTTCTCGCTAATTCAATTCATATCTCTACCTAACCTTTAATAACTAAATACTGAAATATATGAACCTCTTTGCATAAATATGGCTTTAAAACTGTTCCAGAATTTACACTTCCCTGTTGTTATTAAATAATTTTTCAATATCCCACTGCATTCTCCCTCTCAATTCGGCTGGTTAATGAACCGCTGAAAATGCAACTCAACAACCGGCAAATGGATTACCTGGCCGCCGACAATGCCAACAACACCGCCAATGAAGAGCCACTTCATAATCCAAAAAGGCGTCGCAGATATGAATAAATTAAATGGTTCGTCGGCAAACAAAAGGCTGTGTGACAACCAACAGTCTGCTCGGACGACAGAACCGGTTTTTATGAATGTTGGCAAATTAGCAAAACAATTGTTGACGCCATAAAAATAAAGCAGAAGAAAAAAATTGCACACAGGATTTGTTGCACATTTCGTGTTGCAAGCTGATATTGTTCTCATTTACACACACAAGTGCAGTGAGTATAGGAGAATAGGTAGTAGGAAGTGGTAGATAGGTAGGTGTCGGTGCAGGCGAGCGGCGGCATAATTGCGAGCACAGGACAATGGCAACTTGGCAAAATGAGGGCAATGCGACTAAGCAGAAATCAGTCAGCACGGAAATTGTGCGGCATTCAAGTCGGTTGATGGCCCGGCACAGCAAGACAATAACCCGAGTAGGTGTAAATGTACTTATGGGTGCAAAATATTGCGATTGCATGGGTAGAAGAGGCAGCGTGTCAACCGGAATGGAAGCAATGTTTGTGCAGTGATTCGAGTTCGCTATTTGCGACAGTGAAATTTGGAAGTCAATATTTAAATTTTGAAAATTATGCAGCAAAAAATTTAAGTTTACTCGCCGGTGTACGCCAAAGTCTTCATCTCTCTTCACTACACACAATTTGTTGCCTTGCCACCTGTTTGTGTGCAGCGTGCATCCTGATTGCATTAGTCTACCGGAAGTCCACTAACTTTCTACTTCAATTTTCTAATTTTATACTTATACTTGTCGGGGTAGAGCACATGGCTTTCGGTCTAACAAAGTTCGCAAAGTGACTCTCTATTTTATTATTTTTACTCACCACAAACTTTGTCCCTTTCGCTAAACTTGTTTACATAAAAAGTTAATGTTAGTGCTTGTGTTTGGCAAGCAAGCATGGAGGAGTTAGTGGAAAGCGAGTTTGAGAAATTAAGTTATTTTGCTTACGATCACTAAACGAAGTATTTTAAAGTCAAAGTGTTAAAGAACAAAGTTTAATTAAAATATTTTTTAAGCATAAATTTTTTTTAATAGAATAAAATTGTTGTTTTTACGTATTTTCATAATCTTACATACATATGTATATGGCAACACCTGTATGAAGTTTCTTGTTCAAAATAGGATTGAGGATGAGAACTACTCCCTCTTATAGGCACAGGGTACGATCATCTCATAAGGTTCTATTACGGACAAACGACGATATAAGTACGTAGGTAGATAGAGAGTCGAAATGAGAACCATAGCGAAAATATCCAATATTGACATTAGACTATTATCGTTTCGCTTAAAAATATTTCTGGGTTATAGAAATAATATTGAAATGTGGTATTGTCTAAACTTAGGATAAGATAAACAGATGAGGACAACGACCCTCTTAGTCCCAGCATATTGATTCATTTCAATATACTGCTTGGTGACAGTGAGCCGATGCGATTCCTATTTGGAAACATGAATCCAAGGCCCTATATCCTGCTATACATAGCAGGTGTTTTGGAGTCTCAAGCTTACTGTTGCGATCTAAACTTACTCAAAAACCTAATCTCACAGCAAGATTAATAGAAAATATTGGATATTCACTATATAGATATCTGTTTAAGAGAAATGGTCAATTTCAAAACTATTGAATCTTCCATTAATTTTTCACGACAGGCGGCAACTCTATTCCAAAATTTTTATGATTGCTTTCTTATGTATTTGCCTCATTTTTTACATAGACTTAAGACATTTTCAGTTAATTTAAAAATTATTGAATTTCCTGTTAATTTTTTCACGACAGGTGGCAACTCTATACCAAAATTTGTATAGCTGATTTCTTCATGCCTCATTTTTTTACACATACACTCACATTTTGTGAGTGTGGCAACACTATTCCAAAAATTTCAAATAAATTTTATAATTTAAAACTGCCCAAATTTTTTTCCATGACTCATACCTGGCCGATATTTAAAAAAAAAATTACTTTTACTTTCATCGTTAAGTGGCAACCTTATAAAAATATATAGCACTTGGTAATATATTTTGAGCTTATTCGGCGTTTTTAAAATGTTTTATGAAATTATTTTGTGTTTTTAGATTGTTTCATGAAAATATTTTGTGTTTTACTTTCTTCTTTAAGTGGCAACCCTGAAAAAAATATTATTTAAAGAATTTTCGAATACCTTTCGCTTTTTAAAAAAGTTTCATGTTTTTAAGGATCCTTTTAAAAATGTTGTAATTTATTTTTTTCGATAAGTGGCAACCCTACACAAAAATTATTTTTTTTAAATAATTTTTAAATACCTTCCCCATTTCAAACATTTCATGTTTTTTATGCCTATTTTTACATATTTTCAAATACGCCTTTGTTAAATGGCAACCCCATTAAAAATCATTTTTCTATATAAATTTCGAAAACTTTTCGAATACATTTCACCTTTCTGAATTGTTTCACGAATATACTTTGAGTTTTACTTTCTTCGATAAGTGGCAGGGCTACGAAAAAAAAAATATTTTTTAAATAATATTCGAATACCTTTCGCCTTTCTAAAAAGCTTCATATTTTTTATGCACATATTAAAATATTTTCAAATACACTTTTGTTAGATGGCAACTCGCTTCCAAATCAGAACAAACATTTGAAAATTATTGTGTTTTACCTTTTTCTATAAAAAATTGATTTATGCTTAAAAATTTTTCGAATAATTTCACCTCTGGAAGTTGCTTCTCGAAAACATTTTGAGTTTTATTTTGCAGGTGGCAAGCCTACGAAAAATTATCTTTATAAATTCTTCTAGATAATATTAGTCTTTCTAAACATCTTTTTTTTGCATATTTTGCAACATTTTTAAATGTATTTTATTAGGTGTCAACACTCCAAATTAAACTACTACAGAATTTTGATATTACTACTTATATTTTATTATTTTTCCAAAATTTTCAGTACCTCAGAAACCACATTAGGGGCTTCTTCTTCTTAATTGGTGAAGACACCGCTTACGCGATTATAGCCGAGTTAACAACCACATTAGGGGCTACGTAGGTATATTTCAGGAACTTATTGAGAAAAATCATATCTCAGTAATAAAACTTAATATTTTCTTTGGCTTTTAATTAGCAATGTAAGAGGAACCATCAAACTAACTGTATATGTCCACACAACAATTATTGCGGAAAGCAAACACTTGTAACCCGGCAGCGAGTTCATGCCGCTCGAAGCCTGTAAAAATATTGTTCAAACACACGTTTGTAATTCCGCCACGAGTAAATAAAAGCTTAGACCGTGCGCCCAGTAAATCATTAATCAAAACTCACTGCGAGCAGGAGGGGTGGAGTGGAAGACACATTACACAAACACACCGCCGAATGACAGCTGTCAAAGCAAAGCGATAAAATCGCAACAATACAAAATAAACGGATGCCAACGGTGCATGGGTGTGTTTAAGAAAACAACCGTGACGAAGATGAGTCGCATGAAATCGCACAAACGCTGCAAACGAGTGTGAAGTTAAGTGAAAGTTTGATGCAAAACGATTTTTGACAGCTCGACTCGGCACTTCATTAAGCGCATTGACAGACGTCCGAGCTCAATGTGTGAAAGCGCGCACGTTTACTTTAAAGAATGAGGAGGAGAAAGAGCTGGAAAGAGGAGGAGAAAGAGCTGGAAAGAGGAGAAGAAGGAGGTGGAAAGTGGTGATGAAGAAAAAGGTGGGTAGTGTGGCCATACCATGTGTAAGCCACTTGTTAAATAAACAAACGACCCGAATTTGTCGTTAAAGTGGAAGCGCTGTGCTGCGAAAACTCGTTAACTACATATAATGGACACAGAAAGCTTAAGTATTCATTAACGCCGGCTATATTTGTATAAAGCTGAAACTAATCAGCATAGCGCGACGACATAACAATGAGCGGTACTGAGTAGCATCTGTATTTTGGGGCACCCCAAAATACGCAATGTTTGTTTACCAAGCTAAGCCAAATGAAGTGGCAAGCAGTGCGCTCCTTACAACATGAATATTTATGGGCACCTTAAGCCGCCTTCATACTCCCCCTGTCCACACAATGTGTGTTTAGTATCCATTTCAAAGCGCCCTTCTGATTGTTTATGCAGACACCAATAACAAGGCACTAAATATAAACATATTTACGCTCAAAATGGTATAAAAACGGATTTCCACTTCATCCCCAATATGGCGCCCCCACAGTCTTGGTTGCACATTTCGCAGTGCGTACACGCCAGCGTCGTTCCTTCAGCGCGCACTGCAGCGCTTCGAAGACAAGCAGCTTGTGGCATCGCCGTGGCGTCAGTGGGTTGCTGGGCTGTGCGTGTCGACGAGTCATCAAACGCAGGCAAACAATTTAATTTATCATCTTAAACGCCACGGCGTAGCGAAGACATCGTTTGGTCGCCCCACCATTTCATGTCCCACACAGTGCGCTTTAGTGCGCCCCACTTGGCTGACTCGCTTTATAGTCAAGACCTTACCGGCCGGTAAAGCAACCCTCAGCCGGGTAAATACCGCAAGCTTGGCGATTTTTCGAGTTTGCCTGCGTCTTATGGCTGCAGTAAAGTCTCCGTCTTGCCGTTGGCTCACCCAACCCCCGCGATACTTTTGCGGAAGCGCTGGAAATGTGTACACACGAATTTCTTGCCGCTTTTCCTGTGCAGTCGTCTGCAGTTTTCATAACGGCGGCGTCGTTCGGTGTGGGCTCTATCGTTTTGGCTTATGAAAATGCAATTAATCATTTTGGTTCAATGAACGTTCGAGACGCGTAGCGTTCCTTCTTAAACTGCGCCCTTGGCGTGGTCTGTGGCTGTGCAACTTTTCAGTCGAGCACTCGCATGCGACTGTATGTGAAAAGGCGGCAAAGTTTGGCAGCTCACTTCGGCTGCGAAACGGAAAATGATGAAATACTTTTTAATTTCCACTTCAGCATATAATTTAATATCAATTTTCCAGTAACGCGTTGCCATTTGCTTTCATCCGTCGCGGTTGGTAGCTTGGTAACACACTCAGCCAAGTTGTACTTGTGTATTCAGTCTTGTTGCCGGATTTATTTCTTCAAAGACTTCAAAGGATTTAGGCGAATTCAATTATGTTGGCATGGAGATTTTTGTAGACGAGCTTCGCTGTGGCTGCCAATTACTGATAACTGACTGACTGATAAATCCATTTATGTACTCTGGCGCTGAGAATAACTAGCAGTCAGTCAGTTACTCGTACCTGCGCTTAAAGAAGTGGCCAGATTCTCGTCTTTATTACCATCATTTAGGGCAACAACTCTTTGTGTTCTATGCAAGTTTCTGAGAAAGTTGTAAACAATTTTTAACAGTAGTCCCCTCTTAGTCAACAAGAGTTAGAGCCTCGAGCGCATTTCGGTTATGAAAAAATAGTTCTATAAAATCTCTGAAACGTTAAGACGCAGTTTTAAATAAGATGGTGCTTGAAATTCGTCAAGCAAGTATTAGAGAAATGGTAAGAGACCTCGATTTCTGTCGCGAGTCCGTTTGAATTTTGGTGTATATTTTGGGTACGAAACGCGTTCTTGCTCGACTCGTTCAGATAAAGCTGAGCTTTTTCCAAAAACAGTACCGTAAAGACGTCTCTTTGGACATGCTTGATCGTGCGCATGCCGATCCCACATTCTTGAAGAGCAATATAACTACCGATGAGACATGGGTTTATGAGTTGGACTTGCAAGCAAGTCAACAATCATCGAAATAGAGGGGGAAAAACGAGCCAAAAGCAGAGAAGCTACCGAAAAGTCGCTTAAAAATCAGTGTGATGCTCATTGCTTTTTCGATATTCGTGATTTGGTGCATCATGGATTTGTACCGGAGGGACAGATGGTCAATAAGGAGTTCAATTTGGCCGAATTGAGACGTTTGCGTGAGAACATCCATTGGGAACGGCAGGGATTCATGGAGTTTAAACAATTATAATGCATCATCGCATGGAGCCACGTTTATGATCTAATTTAAAGCCAAAAACCCAAACAATATCATCAGTCAATTATCGTTTTCACCAGAATTGGCTCCGTGTGATTTTTTGTGTTCCCAAAACTTAGATTGCTACTCCGTAGAACCCGTTTTAAGGCGATCGAAGATAAACCAAAATTCGCTGAAGGAGCTGAGTCCGGGTATTTTTTTGTCACAACGTATGTCTGGAATCATGTATAGTCGAAGCAAGGACCAAGCCAAAAAGTCAAAAAGTATTTTCTGAAATTTTTTATTTTCCATTTTCGTTTTAACCACCTGTATTAATCATCCCTTGTAGTGTGGTTGTCAAACATAAACATAGAGGGCGCTCGTGTGTCTTCAGTTATAAAAGTAAATATTTCCACTTCACGTTTACTTTTTAAGGAAAGTTTTAGTCCAAAAAGTGAAGAAGCAGGAATTTGGTATAGCCTTGCCCACACTACCCTGGTATACTTTGCTCGACAGATACATTTGCAGATTGTTTAGTTGTGACCACTTATTGTCAGTCATATGGAGTTGAGATTTCTTTTTGAACTGCAAAAATCACAGAATAGATGCTTATATCTTCGGGATTTTTCTCAGAAAAAGTGTCTATCTCCTATAGCGTAAACGCATACACGGGCATCATAACCCAGATATCAGTAGAATAGAAATGGGTATGGTCTTTGCGGTAACTTGTCTTGCTTTGGACTGGTATTAGTTCTTACACTGTCGCAAGATTATTTACCCCACAAGGAAGATCAAAAGATGTCTAGTGAACTCTGCGCCCTCAGTAAGGCTAGCCTATACCGTGTTGTAGGGGTTCTAACTAGTTATTGCCCATCGGCGTTCGTGCGGTATGGTAGAGAATCTTATCGAATAGCAGTTTTAACAGCCAAAGCTAGAAACTTCTCAACCCTGCTTTCTTGTTTGGTAGACTTTTTTGAAATGGAGGCTTAAGCATTTGGGAGCTCACACTTTCAGAAATTCCGCTGAGATGGTGGGGGCAATATAAATAAAATCTTTAAGCAGATTTTTGGACTTCAACCTGATTTGTCGACTTTTAAAAACTGTTTGCAAGAGTTCTATTTTATAGCTTCATAAAGTCTGTATAAAGTAATCCAAATGCGCTTCCCATTTTGAGGATCAGCTATTGAACCTAACCTAACTTAACCTCCATTTTCTGACACGCTAGCTTAAGTTATCGATTTTTCCTCGTTTCATATCCCCTTAACACCAATTTTCTTTTAGGAAATGTCAGCATTATGTCATGAAATTATATTTTTAAAGTATATTGGAGATTTTCAAATTCTTTTAAAAAAATGCATGACAACCACTCAATATCAATAGAAGAGTAATAAATACGACTAATCAAACAGCAAATCCATCCTACAATTATAATTAAATGAACTGACGTCCATTAATCCCATATAACAATTCAATCGTGGGATTTACCGTTATAATATTCAATTTCTTAAATAAATAATTCATAAAAATGAAAATCAATGAAATATTAATTTCACAAAATTTACTTACTAGCACTTACACATGTTCACAGTATGAGTGTATGTGTGTGTAAATGAAAGCTATTCATCAACTACCTGCTCTGGCGCTGGCTTGGATGAGTGGACGCAGCCGCGGGCATTTTACTTTGTTGCATGCAAATTTTCAATGGCGTCGGAACAATGTCGGCATAACTCAATTAAGTGTTCGACAGCGCACTGTCATATCCAAGGATACATGTGCATAGTGTAGTATATATGTGTGCATACATACTCGTAGTGTGTTGAAAACATGTACACGCGGGCAGACATGTTGATCAGAGCAGGTTTAAGCGCTCATTGTGTATTCATGAAAAACGTCACTGAGCTCATTGCCCAAAAAATTAAATTTATCCTGCAGCTTTCGGCGGGTTTAATGGGTGTAGGTGTAAAACAATTGTTATATGTGTGTATACAGGGAAGTATGTGTTTTCAAGGACCAGTGGAGAGATAAACTACGGGGCATCAATATTTTTGAAATTATTTACTGTGCTTGGGAGAAATTTAATGCAAAAAGTTAAAAGTTAATATTTTTCTCGTCATTATTGTCAGAGATTTTTCGTAGATTCTTGAAAAGATCGGCTGCGAGAACCACAGAATCCAAAATTTTTCAACAGTGAATGTAATACCTTAAAATTACTTTATAGATCGACCAATTCCGTTGAAAATCTCTATTTATTTTTATGAAAGCCTGAAAAGTATTTCTGAGAATTCAAAATCCGCTAGATGGCGCTAAGAACAAGTTATAAGGGAAATAGCGCAAAATGACTAACCCCATTCATATTCCAAATTTCTTCCATACTGTCAGACTCCGTTTTTCAGAGGTCCTAATGGGGATCGACTACGGAAACAAGGGAACCCAAAATTTTTCAAAAGTGAATATAATCCTTTAAAATTTGTTTCTGGATCGAAAACACTGAAGTGATTTTGCTAAATTATCTGATTATGTTTCTGAAAGCCAGAAAAGCGTTTCTGAGAATCTTAAATCCGCTAGATGGCGCTGAGGTCAATTTATAGTGAAAGTTCTTTACACGACCTACTTGATGCATATTTCAAAGAAGATTCGATAACAGTAAGTGCAAAAAATTGTGTCACTGGGTGAAACGAGTATCGAATTTACGCCAAAAGCTGCATACACTCTATGATTCCAAGTGAAGGTAGCGCTTAAAGACAAATAAAGTGCAAGTAAGCTACTTACGGTATCTCGAAGTATTTTAGCATTAAATTTTGAAGTATTTTATTTCCAATTTTATTGCAATTTAAGTCTTCCTTTGCATCAAGAGGAGCGAGTAAAGTACCCCGCACAGCAAGAGCTAGCTTTAAGCGGCTTGAGTTCCGGTCTGGACGGCCCAAAAGGAAGTGGTTGCATAAAATAAGTAACTCAGTGTGCGCACATACACACATACTTGTACATACTCATATATGTGTATGCAAATGCGTCCACCGCCATGAAAAATCAACAGCAACTCGAATGTTGCAAGGGTCCAGCGCGGCATGCTGACCAAAGCCGGTGACTGGTGGCAAGTCTGCTCTTCTGCTGATGGGCTTTAGAGCGACCGCAGCAGGCGAAAAATTTAATTATTGCAAAATGCATGTACATACATATAAGCCTGCATATGTGTATGTGTGTGAAAAGCAGTTGATTGCCGCACATGGCCACGCTTTTGTGGCATTGCAGACGCAAAGAAATGGCGATTACAGTTATTTTGCATGCATTACACATGTATGTATGTGCATACATATGTTTAAAAGTGTGTGCATGCGTTGGTGTGCATTTGTTGCATGCAACGCGATTCTTTGCAAACATTAAGCGATTTGCTTTGCGAATGATTAAAATCACTTGATATTTCAACACCTTTTTGTATTGACATCAGCACACCCACACACACAAACAAACACATTGAAATGTTGCATAAATAATGCATTTAAAAGCAACAACTACTTGATTTATAAACAAACAAAAGCTGAGCGTTTAAAGATTCCACTGCATTGCTTCAATTAAGGGTTAATGCTGTGTGCAGCAATGCAGTCGGTGCTCACCGCTCGCGCAATTAGAGCGTGCGGCATTTGTGTGATTTATGTGCAGTTACGTAACTTTAGTACTGCATATGTATGTGTGTTATGTTGTCGCCTTTGTGCTTTTTTGTTGGGGTAGTCGGCGAACGCACTAATGACTTTGCATTGACTGCAATTAACCCTTTTTGTAATTAACCCTTATTGACTGCGGTACACACGTGAAATTCGAGTAGTGCCACACATTTTTCATAAACTGCTTAAGTTGGGTAAGTTGACACGAATAAATACGCATATTTCCTGGCATATATGAATATGGGTATATATGTAGGCATATGAATATACGAATATGTGTTTATATATGCTACATATGTATGTAAGTAAGTAACTAATACAAAACACACGATCTAATTACTTTGTTTATGTGCTTTATTTGCACCGATTTTTTCGCAGCCTTTTTTGTGAGAAAAACTGTGAAATGTTGTTGTGCCCGCGAAAAAATGTAACCAGACAAAATAAGCGTTAATCAAATTAAATCAAATGAGATTGGGGTTAAATGGCGTGTAACAAAATGTAAATACGCAAAAATTGCAAATTTTAAAGATAAATATTTCTAAGAAATATTATGACAAAAAATTATTTTTTGTTAAATATTTTTATATACGTACAGATACAAACATTAGGGTGAGCTTAAAAAAATAAATACCGAATATATGAGTTATAAGGAACCTACATATACATATATTGTGACAAAAAGGACCCGGAAATTGTACCCCGGGTAAATAATATTTCAAAACACTGTATTTTGGGAAGTTGGTAGGACTGTCCTTAATTACTATACCAAATATGAGCGACCATCTATCCACCAGTTCGTTTACAGCAGCTGCTTAAATTTGAACATTACTTCTTCGCATAAATCAACCGTTTTTTCCCCCTTCTTTTCTATTTTTATTAACAAATTAACCGGGATTTTTTTTTAGCTAAAATCGCGCTTTTTACTTCCACGTGCTGCTATTTTTTCATTGAAAATTTTTTCTAATAAACTTCAAAAGTTGTACAACAATATGCCATAAAATTTAATAAAATTATATTACTCAAAAAAACACATATATACTATATCCTTTTTTTGCATTTAAAACCTTAACCCTCCCCCTTAAATTATCTACCTTTGTGGATTGTTTTCCAATTTAAAATTTTTTATACGTAGCTTTACATTTCGAGACTTGAAAACCTTAGAATATCAATTTGGCACTCACAACTTTAACGTAAAGTCTGACATGTTTGATAATATACCTACTCAGAACGTTTTAACATACGAATATTATTTGTGTTGTTTACAGTAACTCAAAATATTGATTTCAACCAAAAAATGGAATTAAATCGCGACGAATTCCGCGCGATTATTATTTATAATTTTTTACGAGGATTAATTCAAAAATCGATGAGCTGAATTCAAACTGTGGCCATGAAGCTCCACCAAGAACCAGTCTCCATAGATGGTTTGGGGAATTCAATCCAGGTCGTTGATCACTCCAAGTCGATTTTTGTATAGATCGTCCAAAATCTATACTGGTTCCGGAAACTATTGAGGCTGTGCGCAAACTGCTACTGCACGATCTTCATATGATCTATCGTAAGACTGAGATTTGTCGAGAAAAATTTACGTATAGTAATTTAAAAATCCTCGGAAAATTTGAATTTCATTCGCCAAATAGCTAGAAGCTGTGAGCTTATTTGTACGTATTTTTAGCTTTAAGAGATTATGAGCAACATTTCTCCGAAATGCCTAAACTAATTGGCTCGAAATTTTCACACAATCTTCTTAGACACACAAAATTGTCAGGAAATGATCGAAGGAAGGGGATTTTTGAAGTGTACATGTTTTACAAAAGAGCTTTGTTTTTGGGAGGCCGCCGCTAATAACATTACTTCGATCATATTTTTTATTTATTGTTTTATTCTTTGGTAATTGTATTTTGGATATTAATTAGAATTATAGTTTTTCGATATGAATAACCAATTATAAAATTAATAAAATTAAATAAATAAATACATTCAATAAATGTAAATTATTTATATACGTAAAATAAGTTTAAAAAGAAATCAGAAAAGTTTTTACAACTGGGTATAACCGCTTAAAAGTTTTGAAAAATGAAAAAAATATTTTCGTTTATAGGTCGGCTATAACTCACACATTCGTTTCGTTTTTGTTTTTATGGGTCACCCTAATAGAAACATATGTAATATATAAATATATTTACACAATGTACAATGAGCTATGAATTATTGCCATAATTCTCTCAAACCATTCAATTATTGCTTTTTTAGTGAATTGCGACTTAATTAATGCAATTGAATTCGGTTGAATTGTAAATGCTTTGAACTTAGGTAAATTTGGCCTTGAATTCGCCCCTTTTTATTTTTTTTTTTTTGGTGTTTTACTAAACAAAACATGTTAATCATCTAATTTATGACAATATCAATATGTTAATCAAAGTTAAATAAATTAACTACGTTACATAACCGATTAAATATAATCAAGTCATACTTTTTAGCCACAAAACCGCAAAAATTACAGAAAAAAGGTTTTTGTTAAATAAACAAAATGTTTACGCTATACAGTAGTAGTAGCTATACAGTAAATAATATTCGAAAAATAAACCAATGATAATAAATTAATGCAAACGTATAAGAATATCATAATTATTATCATATCATATTATTATTAGTATTAATTACATATAGTATTTCGTGGGCAAGCTATTTATATTCTAATTTGTTTATATGTCATTAATTACACTGAATATTGTGCGAAATTGGTCAAAGAGGAATATCTTAATCATGTTTTCATTAGAAGTGAGATTCAACTAGCATTTAGCTTCAGTGGTTTTTGTTACAATTGAGATCCATATTCGTAGGTTGTTTCCAAGCCATCACCTAGATAATATACCAGAGGATAACACAAAGCATCAACGTTCTGCTTAGTTGGATAATAAGAGCTGAAAAAACTTTCAAATTGAAATCAGCTTTTAAAATGCTTAAAAATGGTATAAATTTAGTGGGAACCGTTTTAAGAAACTTGTACATGAGAGTTTATAAAAAATTATTTAAGAATGTTTTTTAAAGTAGAAATTTGAAAAAGTCAAACCTTTTTCATAACTCGATAGCTTAGATATTCAACAATATCCATAAGCATTTTTCAAAATTCGAACTTCGGAAATAGTTATAGCCGTTTTAGTATCCTACCAACGGATACAATAAGCGATTTAACGCAAATCTTTAAACGCGCTTTTCCCGAAACTACTTTTTTAGACATAGTTGCCAGAATACATCAAATTCTAATGAACCGATTTACTTAAAATATGGCACAAATACTCTTTAAAGCATACTAAGCAGCAAAAAAGTGAAAAAGTTAAATTTTTAATATTAAAAAAAGTTGAAAAAATAATATTCGTACTAATCCATCACAGTTTTATTTTTCAAATGACCGTAAGGGTGGGCATCATGGTGGTGAGGACTCGAACTTTTTCTCCCTTGCCTTCAAGAACGCAAAACATTTTTTTCTTAAATAATTTTTATTTTTTTTTTTCAAATAATAAAATAATAAATAAAAAAATTTATAGTAAAAATATCAAATGGTTTTTATCAATTGCTAAAAACTCTCGAAATTGGGGCCTCTAGACTGGAATACACCTTTAATCGAAATGAATCGAGAAGAATAACAGACTTGAAACCCTTAGATAAAACAAAGTTTTGCGCTTTCATTTTTTAAAAATATAATAGTTTTGAAATATGCTTGAGGTATAGATCTCATTCTTATTGCGACTTTTAACAAATATACATATATTTATCTGTTTTTTCTAAAAAATTGTGTTCTAAATGAGTTTCGCTTTGTTTCTTGAGACTGAATGTTATTTTTGACTAGTATTACTTTTCATAACCACGGAATAGAATTATCACCTTTCATTCTCACTGCTGGGGTTTCGAACACATATCATTGGCTTAATCCCTATATTTGGAATATGCTACTTTCATTTGGAAGTCTTTTAGCTAGTAAGCAAGAACGTGTTCCAAAAATATTTTCTTCCAGTTTGGTTTTTAAATTCTTTGAAACCCTTGAATCTTATACTACTCATCCAAAGCTGATTAATCTAAGACGTAACCGGTTTTCTACCTTTTTAGGAAAGATTGGATTCAGTCTTTTAGGTGAAGTATTTCTACACAAGTTTTCTAGACATCAAAACAAGTCGAGATGGGCTTGTTTTAATGTCTAGTAAACTTGTATTTTTAATAGAATATTTTATTATATAAGCTCTATATGTGCCTAGGGAAGCGGAACTATTTACTCCAAGCCGATTTTCAGAAAGATCCTAAGTAAAGGATTTAAAGTCAGATTTCCGGTTATAAAAATTTTTAGTATTTAGTAAACTCAAAAAAATATTTGTACATATATAAAATCTCCTCAATAGTTTTAGAACTTGTTGGGTGAATTTTTAATACTCAATTCTCGGCAATTTTCAAAAACGAATAAATTGAAAAAAAACTTAAAATTTTAATGGAAAAAGCCTTTCATGATCTACTTCAAAAAAAAAAAAATAATAATAATAAAAAAAATAAACATATATCTTGTTGCTTCAAAAACTAAATGAAGTTAAAGAGTTCGATTTCCCAACTTTTTCGAATAAAATGCAAAAATACGGAACACTTTGAGGCAAAAGCATTTCATATTAATTGAAATATGATTTCATAAAATCTGAAATTCACCTTTCCCAGTTTCAAGTTCAAGATAAACTTTTCGAGAGCGGCTGGTGGCAGTGAACACTGCTTTGGCAATTAGCAGCAACACCCATAAATAAATAATACTTCGAGTAGTGACTTCGGTGGATGTGTGTGCGTTCGGCATGACTGCCACTCCAAGGGCAAGTGTTGACAGACGAATCGGCATTAAGAATTCATAACTCTTAGAAGGTAAACTTCACCTTTAACAACAACAATAACAACTACAATACCACAAGAAGACAACAGCAGGAAGTCAATGGAGATCAACTCGGTTTGGGTGAGAAATTTTGTGCAAATATAAATGAGTGCTGGAAAGTAAATGCATATATGAAGATTATATACAAATACATATATACATACATATGCGTGTATGTGTCTAATAGACAAATATTAAAATGATAAGTAAACTAAAAAGTGCTCCAAAGTCCATTCACAGCATCAAAACAATCAGAGGCAAATGCCAAAGTCTATACGCCGGCATTATACTAATAATAGCAACAACAACAGTAACAACAACTGCTGCTGGGTGGAGGTACAACAGCAATGGCAATGTCATTTGCAGCATTTACAATAAAAGCAGGAAACAACAAATGGCATTTGCATTTGTCTGGGAAATTTTGTTGTAATGAGTGCGGGGGGCGCCTCTGCAAGCGGTGGGTGACACACCTTCGAACGTGCAGGGTGTGCGCCACTTGTTGTGGCAGCTTCAAGCGACGAACAAACAAAGCGACAAACAACGAGCGCTCAACAATCAGAAATGCCAGCAAATGAGTGGCAAAGAACGGCGACAGCAAACATTAGTCACTTGGCAAACGAGCGACAGCAACAACAAATGCACGAGCAAACAAACAAAGCACAAGCAAAACAGGGAGTTTCAACAGCAACAACAACAAATTGCTATATAGACATTTGCAGTTGTTTGCTGATATTTGTTGGTGTGTGTTTGTGTATGGGCTTTTGAGCGATTGTGAAGTGGGCGTGGCGGCTGGTGTTGGTTGTTGCCACACGAGCTTAATTGCCACATCGTTGTTGCAAAGCATGTGGAATGTTGGATATTTTCGAGTGCAGGTATGCATTCAGTGCATTTACAGTGCCTGTGTGGTAGTGCTGGCGCATAAGTATGCTTATGAGTATATATTTAGCAGCTGCATAGTCGATTTCGCATAGAAAGATTTGCTTTTGGGGCACTCCAGGCGTGCTGAACTTTGAAAGACTATTCTGAAAAGATTTTTATATAATTGTGGATTTTTCAAAAAAAAAACAATCACTAAAATTGATCAAAAATAAACTGAACTTCTGCGCAGACACTTTCAAATCATTATTTTACGATATGGTTACTCTCAGCCATTTTAATTTTTGTTGTGTTCTTCCAGATGTCTTAATTTAGCTTGAAATACATTCAGGTTTTTTGCTTAAAAGCGGTCATTTGTGAAATTACACTTTTTGTTTGTTGCCAGATATTTTAATACAGCATTTTTTTATTATGTGGTTGCCACTTATTTAAAAAGATAAAAAAAATTCGCCTAAATATTTTCGGTTTAATATAATATTTAAGTGAAAACAATGAGCAAATTTCAACCAAAATTTTTTTACAGAGTTGCCAATTATTTAAAATATTATTTCAAACCAGAGTTGCCACCTATTTAATATATTAATATTATTCAGAAAATATAACGTTTATTTTAATTTTCTCATATTTCCAAAAATTTGAGTTCTACTAATTAGAAAGACTAGAAAAAACACATCTGGCACCTCACCTGTGCCGGGTGCTGACTCTTAATTTAGTTCCTTGATACTCTTCCTGTAGTTTTAGTGCCAAAGAATATTTGGTATTCGAACATTTTAAGAGCCTATTTTAATGTCTATCCCAGCATGTTGTTTTTGTTGTAGCGAGTATCTAGGCTCTGTTTATGGTTTAATCAGTATTATTTTGCTCAGTTTAAAATATATTTATTCTTGATTGAGCAGGAGTTTTAAGCTGCTTGCTGTGAAGTATCTAGAAAGATCGTAGAGATAAGCGTTTAAGCACAAGTGCCATCATCAGCCTATGATATACTCGTAATGGAAACACACTTCGGCGGTTGGGTGCGTTTCGAGATGTAGAAGTTTAAAAGTAACACAGATGAAGTTTAAAAGTACTACCTTGAGAAACGCCCTGTTTAATTCTTCGTAACTTTGAATTCTGATCTAGAATTAATACGAACATTTGACGATCGTGCGGTTAATTCATGGTCCAACACTTGAGTTTTGAAGAAAGTATGGATTTCTCAATATTTTTTGTAGCGTTGTGTGATTGACTGCGACAAGTTCATCGCTACTAGGATTGTTCTCTCAGGGTAGTTGCATTGGGGCTGTCCTTTAAGGAATGCATTTTGGTGTAGGCACATATAGCGTGTCATTGTTGTACAAGACTTCAGGAGACTCCAGTGCTGGGGAAAGTTAAGGTAGTGGGTGATGAAGTTCTTCTGAGCAGGCCGGTTTCTCAGAATTTAGTTGTGGAATGCCTAGATTTTTGATATGATATGTATTCTACAGTCCTTCTCATTAGTCTACCTGATCGGAAAGGATTCGGTTTGATATCTGACCGACGACAGTCAACACGGAAGATTTATTCAAAATTATTAATTTCTGTTCAACCCAACTCTACAGTTCATTTTAAATTCGAATTTGTTCGGCAAATGGAGGCACTTGCCAATTTAAACTTGCTGTCTATAAGATTTTAAGTAAAACTTTTTAATGAAACTTCATGAAAACGGTGGAGTCGATTCAGCCCGTCCACTGCAACTCAGACTGACGTATGGAACCACTTGGCGCATTTTAAGTCGAGATCTTAGATTAAAAACATGCAAACGCTCGACCTTTCCAAGAATATCGCTTCGTTCTATGAACTCTTGAAAAGTTCCAAGAAGATCCAATGTTTTTGAACCAAATTTTGTTCGGTGATGGGACCCATTTTTGGCTCAATGGGTAAGTACAAAAGCGAAATTGCCGCATTTAAGACGAAGAGATTCAAGAGCTGCCATTACATTCAGAAGAAACATCGGTTTGGTGTGGTTTGTGGGCCGGTGGAGTCATCGGTCCATATTTCTTCAAAACTGATGCCGGAGAGAACGTAACCGTCATTAATTGCTCTATAATAACCGACTGTTTGATACTTGAAATGGAAGTTCTTGAACGCCGCTGTTTCAACAAGACGGCGTCACTTCTTTGAGAGGACACTTCGGTGAGCAGATAATTTCACGTTTTGAGCCGGTCGATTGACCACCAAGATCGAGCGATATCACAACGTTAGACTTTTTCCTGTGGGGATATGTAAAGTCTAAAGATAAACTTTTCGAAATTAGATGTTGAAATTTTCGACATTTATAATTTTTATTTAAAATTTTTTTATGAAATGCCTCACAATCAATGGAATGTGCATGTGGATGTCGGTGAGTAGAATGCTTGCAACCAAAAATTGCTGTCTGTGCAACTTTTAAGCGACTATGAATGCGCACAACAAAGTATACCGCACACGCACACACATACGTATGCATATACATATATACGAATAAAACTGCATATGTTTTTCAGCTGCAACGCCATGCCGTTAGGGGCGTGAGTGCGAGTCTCGACCGTGGTAATGTTGATGCAACAGCATTTTTGCAACCTTAACCCTAACATTGTGCTGGGTCCTTTACATGTGACGCCAGCATGTTTTCGCACACAAACACACACACACACACAGTACACGTTGCAGCAATTGAAGTTGCACGCAAATGCGTTGACGGCATTGTTGCTTTTGTGGCAATTTGTTCGAATGCACACACGCGAAGCACTGCACTCTATCGGCATGTTTGCGCACGAAGGTGGCTTTTTGTTGCCCAGACTTCGACAGTCAGCAGCAATTTGCTGGCGTTTGTTGCTAGGCTCCGCTCACACTGCTGTTGCTGGTGTTGTTGTGGAAGTTGAGCGTCTGCTTTGTTTCCGGCTTTATTGCATTTTTCGGCTATTGAACGAGCAGAGCCGAGCAGCTGTCGATGTACTTGTCAATTCGCCGCTGGTGTCATATGCATGGCAGTTTGCCTGCCACACCGCTGCATGCCACCAACGCTTTTTCTTGTCAATTATCCCTCCTTTTGCATTATTGTTATGACTGCTGGCGTTGTTGTTGTTGCTGTGTTATTGCTGTCATTGTCACTTGAATATTGCATTGGCGTCAAATTATTTTTAGTGGCGAGCACTTTACAACGATTGTGGCATGTGGCAGCCGCCAGCTGAGTAGCGTACGAGTAAAAGCTCTCGAAAAATGCCGCCTACGGGCTGGTAGGCGTGCGGGTAGGTAAACTCGGGAGCATTTAATGACTACCTACATACATATGTATGCATGTTTGTTGCATCAACACCGTCCACCGAGTGTTATAATGCGTTTAATGCGGATGCCGCGGAGGCGTCGCAAATCCCACACAATTCGGTAATAATAAGGATATACACACGCAAAAGCTCGATTTCGCGCGGTGGAAGCTCGTGCAATCTGTTCGAGGACTACTAGTGCGGCTCCGGAGTTTGTTGTGATTATGCTTCAGGGGACGTTTAAAACTTCAATGTGAAATTTTTTTCGTTTATAAAAGGCAGACTAGCGAAACAGTGTTTATAAAACGGTTGCTTAATTATTTTGAGGTTAGAAAATGTTTGTATGGCGTACAAGGCCGATAATTACGGATGTATTGTCGAATACGGGAACATAAATAAGGTGCGGGTGAAGAAAAATTTAAAGAATGTTTCAGAGCTGCATTATACTCGTATACCCGAATACTACCCTTGGCCAGAGAACATCGACCTCGTGTTGAATAGTAGTCTGCAGCGAAGCTTGGGTGTCTTCGGCTCAATTTTGTTAACATACTCCCTCTTATCCACATAACCGTCGATTGCGATATATTGCACCAAGCTTATGTCCTACATGCAAAGAATACCGCCATGATTCTAACCACTTCCTAACATGTTCCATGAAACCAGCTAGCCTAACGCCCCTTTTCACATGGTCCGACCCTATCGAAACAGAACTTTTCCTAAAATGAAAATAAATCCTAATTTTCTTTTTGAACTTCACAAATACCATCAAAGACAACGAGTTCTTCAAGATTAGAAGCTCTCGCCACCACGTCTCCCAGACTAGGAAATTCCATTTACACGACAGTTGGGTTTAAGCCGGAACGGATACGTGCTACGAGAAATCTGCTTCATCAAAAACAACCATTTCTCGGTGGTATGCTGACTTTAAACGTGGTCGTACAGACACTGAAGATGCTGAACGCTCTGGCCGGCCAAATGAACCGGAAACCATCAAAAAGTCCACCAAATCGTTTTTAAAAACCGTAAATTGAAATTGCGTGAAATAGCTGACACTTTAAAGACATCATACGGCAGTGTGTACACTATTTTGCATGAAAATTTGTCTATGAGGAAGCTGTTGTTAAAGTGGGTGCCGCGTTTGCTCACGGTGGATCAAAAACGACAACGTGTCGTTGATTCTGAGCGCTGTTTAAAGCTGTTTCGCCGGAACAAATCGGATTTTATGCGTCGGTATTCACCGGATCTGGCCCCCAGCGACTACTACCTGTTTGCAGACCTCAAAAAAAATGCTCCAAGGAAAAAGATTCTACTCCAACGAGGAAGTCATCACCGAAACGAACGCTTATTTCGAGGCCAAAGATAAATCGTTCTATAATAAAGGCATTGAAATGTTAGATAAGCGCTGGACTGATTGTGTTGCTCTTGAAGGAGACTATGTTGATGAATAAAGTCGAATTTTGCCAAAAAAAAATGTGTTTTTTTTATTTAGTCCCGGCACTTATTGATCCACGTGATATATTGTGACAAAAAATAACTCGGAAATTTGTAAATAAAACGCAAAATATTTAATTATTCATCAATATTTATTTTGTCGCAAAGTAATCTTCACCAGATATGATACACTCACGAAAACGATTTTCCCAGCCCTCGAAACACTTTTCTCTTCAATTGACTGAAAACGGGTTTCATGGCGTGGCAATTTCAGTTTGAGGAACAAGAAAAAAATCGCATGGAACAAAATCTGGTGAGTACGATGGTTGATCGATGGTATTCATTGCGTTTTGGCTTTATATTCGGTCACAATTGGTACTCTTTTTGAAGAAAAAATTTTAGCTTTATCGGGAGGAGTCGAGCAAGATCTCGTTTCATACTCAAAATGTCCACCAAAATCATTCGAACGGAGACGGGATAGATGTTGAGCTCTCTTGTCATCTCTCTAACACTTGCCTGACGATTTTCAAGCATCAGTTGAAGAAGACGACGGTCGTTTAGAGCGAAGCATGTCTTCAATGATCTCTCGATTGTTTTTGAAGACGTGGTACCACTCGTAGGCTTGTATTTTTAATTGAACTGAATCAGCGTAGCCTTTTTCGAAACTCTCACCGATTCCGCACACGAAATTTGGTTAGAAATCGAAGTTTTAAGACAAACTCTTTGTTCAAAATTTTTAGCCATTGTAAAACTCGGAACGCAGTACTGAGGTATATCGATTTAAGCAGCTGCTGCAAGCAAAGTGGTAGACAGATCGCGCTCATATTTGGCTTAGTAATTAAGGGCAGACCTACCAACTTATCCTAATAAATTTTTAAAATATTATTTACTCCAAGAATTTATTAACAATTTCCGGTTGCTTTTTTATCACAATTTATCTATAATTCTTATTGAAATCAGACGAAAACTAATTTATAATCGGCTAACAAAAATCGATTAATATTTGCTAAATTGAAGCTAACATATAAGGCAAAAAGTTGAAAATCCACGACAATGAGTTATAGACCATTCAGACAGCCCATTAATTTAGTCAATTAGTTCATTAATTAAATTTGAATTTTCCTTCATATCATTAATAGTAAAATACTGTGATGATGCTTCATTTTCTCGGAACCTGTGGAACTTATATGTATATACTACAAGTGCTTATACATTTACATACCTTAAAGTTATGTGTATGTAAATAAATATTGAAGACTTTTTATGAAATCAGCGAAGTAAATTATCTTCCGTGTTTACATTTTAGCTTAACGAAAAGTGGTCCAATAAATTTCTTGGCACTTAAACAGTGTTATGAAGAAATATATGGCTGCACATCTGGTAATCTTTGCATAAATATTTATGTATATACGAGTATACATAGATGTATACTTATATACTGTGCACCATAAAAATATCGCAATCATAAACTAGTGATATAATTTTGCTTTTCATTTAGCTGCTTAAACTAATTAAAATTAAATATATAACCGAATTGCAACTATTATTAGAGTTTATTAGTACTTGCCGGAAATAAATGGGCTAAGGAAGTCACAGTTAACCGCTGCTATGGTTGTAGCTATAATTTTGTATTTACCTGCAAGTAAAAACAAAAACAAAAATATTAAAATATTTGTGGATAAATATTTATTTTATGATCATAAAATTTAAAAAAGAATATGTAAATATGTTATGATAGATATTTTGATAAAATATTCATAAGATAATCATCAAATTCGGAAGTAAAGATAACGGTAAATAAATAACATATTTTGAGGCTAAGATAACTATATCGTCACCTAAAATGCAAAACAAAGTATCATCAAAAAGTCAAAATTGAGTTTTTTATTGCTTATAATTCACTATATCGTAGATATAGTATAACCAATATGTAACCATTTTATAACCAATATATAACTATTTGATAACCAATACTCAAATTCTGTTTCAATATGCGTGCTTTCTATTACATCGTGTTTCCTTCGTCTTTCAACTTATGAAAAGTGATGTTACATTATTTTGTATTTTAGGTGACGATAATAAACTTCCAAGTATTTTTTTTATACAAATTCAAAAGTAGGAATGGGTAGCAGCTGGATTTTGGTGGTACTAAAGCTAAACCCTCCAGAAATTGATGGAGTGTTTTTTAAAGACGGCAAAGGTGTCGTCAATAGTTTTTACTTGAGAGCTGAGCAGCGTGTAACTGCGACAGAGGTTATTAGGTATTAGGAATGTCATTTTGGGAAAACAGCTGATTTCGGAAATTCGGAATTCCTTCTTCTCAACTGATCATATGCTATCTTTGACGGCTGTTATTAGCAAAATGTATTGAAAGGAATGCCAGTTTGACAAAACATTAATTTCGAAAATTCGGAATTGATTCTCCTCAACTGACCAACTGCTCAGAGGAAAATTGAATGATTATTTTAGTTGGGCAAAATATTTTGTTTGTGAAAATCATTTCAAATAAATGTTTCAAATTCAAGTGGCTGATATCGAAAATTTATTTTCGATTTCGATCTCGCTCAGATAGGTTCACAAGAGTTTGTAATGAAGCTGAATAAATTTAAATAATAAGTTGCATAAAAGCCCGTCTGATACTATTGATGTAAATTTTTGAGCTTTGATAATGTTAAAAAAAAAATAAGGTTGCCACATTTTTTAGTTAAAGGCTTGAAGGCTTCACTCATGAATTTTAAACAATCGTTTTTTTTTTTGAAGGGATATTCTCAGGAAATTCGAAGTTAAACTGGCCAATAGTTTCGGAGAGTTTGCATAAATTTTTCTCGGGACACTGCTTTCATAGTAGGCGAGGAAAATTACTCCTAAACGAATTTAACTATTTGAATTTTAAATTAAATTTTATTATTAAATTTAATTTTCTATTTAAATTTTTCGTTTACATTTTCATACGACCTTCTTTGATACTAAGTATGTTTGTAAGATAGTGATCAAAAAAATATAATTTTTGATAATAATTTCAGAAAATTGTTTTCTAAAATAAAAAAATTTTTTTAAAGAAAAAAATTCCGAAAAAAAATAATTTTTTAAGAAGATTTTAAGAAAAATATCTTTTTTCATAAAAAAAAATATTTTTAATAAGAATTAGATTTTCAAAAAAAAAAAATTTGTTTTTCAGAAAATTCGTAGATACCCCGTACACCAGGCATAAAAGCAACCCAAAATGTTTCAAAATTAATCGCCGATTTATTAATCTATCCACCTAATATTGTCAGCTCAGCTACGGTTAAACGACTTTATTTGTACTAATTTTTATTAAAATGTGAGTCACCTTTATAACACACCCAAGTCACCGATAATTCACCTGAGATAATATTACAAACAATTCACAACAAAAAACCAATAACAAATGTTTGCTTCAATTGCAGCACATGGTTGCATTTCAGCACGAAGCTCGAAGGGTAACAAATTGCCAACGCCAAAAGTACACAGGCATACACATAAAAATTGAAAAAAAGTTCACAGCGCAAGGTCGTCAACTGTGCCCTACTCATACAAACATACAAATGAGAATGAGCAGAGAACAACAGAGCACATGGTCCCCTCGTAACCTTTACCCATTTCAACTCATTGCATGTTTGCATATAAAAAATTAATATAACACCAAACACAACAACAACAGTTACTTGGAATATTACATAAAGATCGACTGTGGAAGTGTCCCAATTGAGAATTATGAGGCTGATTTAAATTGTCGCCGCCACAATTTGGTCGCGCTGTCGGCGTCGCTGATCCGCTATGCCCGCGGCTGGACTCGAGTCACGAGTCTCGAGTCTATCGTCCGCTGTTGGCTGGTAGCTCCGACATATGATTTTATGTTGCTACTTTATTGCTGCGCTGCTCACCAGCCCAATCAGTCCCAATCACCGAGGGTTAAATTCATAAACATCGCTGGAAACGCACGAAAACGAAAGCAAAAACTAGAAATGCAGCAATTATAACCGTAAAGGAGGGAGGGTGAGGCTTGGCACTAATAATACTTTTGTTTTATGTCAATTTAGCACCCCAAAGCCACGCAGCTTTGCTTTTCTCGCTCTGTGATGTTCTGTTTGTAATTGCTGGCAATGTCTTTTGTTGTTGATTTTTTTTTGTGCTTTTGTTTGTTGCCGCTGCAGTTACTTGCCGTTTCTCATGTTAGAATTGTTGTTGTGTTAACTTTTGGTGGATTTTGGTGTTTTCGGCTTTTCGACAATGGCAAGACAATGTCTGCAAATGAAGACTTTTCTTATTTTTGACATATTTTTGGATTTCTACGAGGGAGCAGTTTGAAAAAGACGGGGGTTGCTTATTATGCTTTCTGTGAGTTGCTTCGGTGGGTGTGAATTTTTTTCACGAATTGAGTCCACCGTTAGCTGGGTTGATTCAATTACAAATCACTTGGCAAGACATTTTCCAGTGAATTATGTAATTTAGTCACGGGCAAAGCGAGTATTCAAGCAAAAGCAGAGAAATATATTCTAGTTTTGATCATGGAATAATTTTTTCGTGAAATTGTTTTTGTATCTGTTTTTTTGATTCTCAAAAGTCAAAACTGTTTGGAGGACTGGAAAACGATTTTTGCCACAAAATCATCACCTTTCTGGCAAAAAAGTGTTTTAAAGGAAATAGATTTCTTCGAGGATTTTTTAAATGTTATAGATCTTTCTTATTCAACCTTCAAGTGCAAAACTTGATAAATCAATCACATGTGGGTTGAGTAGGACAATAGAGAAATATGTAAGTGAATTTAGACTTATTAGAAGAATTTCATTCACAGAGTACTGCCAGTCGCTTTTACTTTGTTCTATATGGTAAATAAAGAAAATTATATATTTTTCTGATTGCATGTCACGATTATACTAAATAAAATGTAAATTCTTTATTTGCTGAAGATCAATGATTTCAAATAGCCTCACAAGAAGTAGTCTGATGGTCTCAAAATTTCTTGAAGTAAACGAATCTCTAAACTTTTCTCGCAATAACTCGTGTTGTGGGACACGTAGCTGCGTCATCTTGGAACCAGATGTTGCCAAAATCAACTTCTTCTAATGGCGGTCACAAAAAGGTGGTTATCATCGATCTATACCGCTCTCCATTGACAGTAACGGTGTCACCAGCTTCATTTCGAAAGAAGCACAGACCACTGATTCCACTAGACCAAACCCCACACCAAAGCGTCAATTAAGGTGAATGTATTGGTTGTTCATAAATAATTTGTCGATTTTCTTCGCACCGGAATCAACAGTTTTATTTATTTGCCGCACCAATTAGATTAAGGTGATCCTTATGGGAGATAATTTTCTTAAAAAACTCGTTATTGTTTTCATGTTGTTCCAAGGCAAAATCAGCAAATTCACGACGTTTACGGAGGTACAATGACTTCAGTTCTTGAGTGAGAACAATTTTATGCGGACCCTAGCCCAAATCTTGTCTCAAAATTCGCCAGGTTTTCAACAATTCGAGGAATAGCGAGCACAATTGAACGATTATAACGACCATAAAAGGCAAAAGCGCACGAAAAGTTGCAATTGGTGAACGATTATAATAAAATTTAATAATTTGTAAACTTTGTTTTTGCGTTGAAAGATTGTGTGTTTAGCGTCGTATTCTGTCGCGTTGTTTTATAGGCATGACGGCTTTTCTATTTTTTTCCATTCTGTGGAGGTACTGTTTGAAATATCCGTGACCGGATAACAGCTGAGTTGTGTGAAAATCGACTTCTGCGAATTTACGGCTTGTTCATAAGTCTAGAAGTTTTATTAGTCTGACCGTCTATCTGCCACGACTCTCATTCTCCCATTTTTGTTGTTATGTTGTTATTATTGTACATTTCTTTATTTGTTCTATTGCTGTTGACGTATTTTCTCTTTATTTTGCTTCATGTTTGCGACGCTGTAACTCACGAACGACTTAAAAGAAACGACAATCACGTGTTAGCGCGTGAAATGACCTTTCCAAAAAGGTATAGCATGACCCGATGCGACGAATGAAACTAGAACTATGCGCTCTCAGCGCCAACTAGCGAAAATACCGCAAGACTTTTTTGGCAACCTAATATTATCCCAATTTGAAAGCCCGACATTTCAACGAGTTTTGTAACGCATTTTTGTTAATTTTGCGGGCATTCTTTTGCAAACGCGAAAATTTTGCATTTGAATAAAAAAATTCAATATACATATGTCGATCCAAGTTTTCGAAAAAACTGTCATTCTCTCTCCTTTCTCAATTAAAAACGATTACACGTCAACGCTTCAGCATTTAGCAAAGCTCTGCCTATTTTTTTAGTTTCTCGTCCTTAGTCTTCTACAAATCAAATTTTCATTTACTTTACGTTTGGGATATAAAAATTCTCACTTGGATTCTGGGTTACCAAAGAGATAATATGTGGAGTCTAGAAATATATATATTACTTTTGGATACTCAGAAAATTTTGATAATTCTAAATTTGTTTCAAAAACTTTGTTATGATCTTTGGGAAATTTTTTTTCTATTTTTCTGATTTTTTTAGCTAATATTTAATGTCTTTTTGATCTTTGGAGAGATCCAAGTCGTTAGAAGTAATAGAGGATTTTTCTTCTATTTTAACCGAATTTTTTTGGTCTCAGTTAACATTTTATGTGCTTTTAAAGGACTATGAAGGTAGAATCAAAGCTGGCAAAATTATCGTTTTGGAAAACTTATGTCCAACAATGAAATTTGGGATATTTTTTCGAAGCTTCGGATCGAGCTCTTCACACAAAATATGTTTAGCAGCCAATTTGCAGAAGTTTTCAAAAATAAAAATATAAAAAACATACTAATAAATAAAATAAATTATTTAGCAATGATTATAGTAAGAGTTATACAAATATCGTCAACAACCCCTGTTTCATTACATTTCAATTGACCCATTTATTATCTCTCACTCTTAGAGAAATACATACATCACAAAAATTATATTAACCCAACAAATTCCCGAAATTGCATTAACACCCTCACTCTATATTCCGGTGGCACATTTTTATTTCATCACAGGAACGCATGCGATAACTGCACGCGTGTCACGTGCGTCAAAAATGCGCTTAGCCGGCGAATATGCAACAAAAAAGAAGGGAACAAAAGTGTTAAAAAGCAATAAAAAATTAATGCGCGCTACTCGGCTGATTGGAAAGCAATAAAGAGTGTACAGAAAATTGCTCTAACGGTAAATTTCACGCATTGGAAACGTCGTTGAATCTTCGTAAATTTGAGTAATGGCGCCGGACGTGTGACAAAAAAGTGCGTAAATCAAACGAATGTGTTCGAAATGTGCGAAATAGAGCTGATAGCAGCGGCACACGTTGCAAGCGCGCACTTAAGTGCAAATAAACGAAACGTGTCAGAAAGCAACAACAACAAAATGAAATAAAAATAGTAAATATTAGAAATCTCCGCGCTGCAGGCGAAAAAACAATCAAAAAATTAACAATCACTCACAGTGTACGACATGTGGCAAGTAGTAGTGTTTCTATTCCTGCCACACATGACAGCGTACCGTTTAGCAGCGCATTCGGGCCCTACACCGTTAAGAGATTGCAAAACGACATTTCTTCCGATCAATAAAACGAAATTAAATGTATAAATGTGGCATACAGCAATTGTACTTCATGCCACACATGCTGTATGCCACACTGCTACAGTTAGAATAGATGTCCCGTGTGCAATACTGGAAAAAAATAGATAAATAAGAGGCGCAGAGTAAGCGAAATAACACACTTGACACTTCCGTTCGTCGCTGCTAAGCCGGAATACGTGTGCTGTACATGCTTGCAACATATGTTGCACGTTAGAATGCTGGCACAGTAAATAAGGGTTATCCTTTTGCTTAGCAAATACACATATTTATAAGACATGCAGACAAGAGTATGGCACAAACTCGTTAAATCAAACTTTGAGCTCTCCAACTTTCTTCTAAGTTGTAGCTTGCAACATTGCAAAAACTTCATTTTTTTTTTGTAATTTTTGCAAAACTTCACGCGAATGCACTGGCGGCCGCTTTCGCGCAACTCCAATAAAAGTCCGTAAGAAAATTTATTTAACACTTGGCGCAACGTGCCGCTCAGCACAAAAGGCCAATAAATGAGCGTATGAGGGTGACTAAGGGTCAAAGTGCATAAACATACATACAGCGGTACACAATAGGTAAGCTTATAATCATACTTTTACTACTCCGATTTCTTATATCCTATCAATACTACTCATTTATTTACGAGGGGGTGGTTTTCCGCACAAAACTTGGCAGCAGCCTTTCTTCCAATTTGACCCAAAGTAGATTAAAGCAAATACAATGTTCTTATTTGACTTGAAGATTGAAGGAAATTCGAATTTAATAAATTAAATGATTGCGTATTGACGCAACGAGGGAAATATATTTGAAGCGTACTTATCTGAGGATAAGCGGCTTTGGTAGAACACAATATATGGTGGCTGTTTTGAAGAGGTAGGAAAATGTTTTCTGTGGAGAGTTTGTATGCCTGCAACAATTTTCATTCCATATATGGATATTTTAAAAAAATATTATAAACTTTTAGTAATATATTTTGCCAAGATTTTCGCCAATAAAAAATATTTAGAAATTTTTTGAACGGTTAATTGATTTTCTGAAGCGCTTTTTCGTACCAGAAGTGCATTTGGAGGTTTTTCTGATATGAGTTGCAGAATAAAAACTATTATGGACACCCCACAGATAATCGATACAAAAAAGCGGATAAAATTTCTCCTCGCATAGGAGCCACTGTGTACCAATACCCACTTTCGAGCTTTAAAATTCAGAATTAAAAATAATTTATACAAGACAACACTCATAGTATTTTTTTATTTCAGAATTACAAAAAAATGCAAATATTAATACCCAAAAACGCTTTATCGTTTTTCAAAATATTCTTTATTATGATCTATACTTGTTTGAGTTCGTTTGAACCAATTGTCAAAATACTTTTGCCGCCCTGATTGTGGGATCTCCAAAACATGCGTTCTGAACGCTTCAACCTTCTCTTCAAGTGTCCAAAAACGTTGAACTGTTACCTTATTTTTTACGTACGGGTATACTGTATCGAAGTTTCTCAGTGCCAAGTCAGGACTATAAGGTGGATGACTTATCAAATCGATGCTTTGAGTAGTCAAAAATGCAGTTGTTTTAGTGGATGGCACCGTTCCCACGACAGTCGGGTCTACGTAACCGGAACGGACCCGGATTTTTATCTGGCCAAGGACTGTCAAATCGGCAGATTTCTGCCGCTGCAACAACAACAACAGCTGGTCGTGAAGAATAGTAATCCGTCTTCGGTGGTTGATTATTGTCATTTCTTGAAAGACAACTGGCAAACAAATGACTGTGTACCACTCAGAATATACTATTCTGCATTGTTCTATATGTAGGGTTGGAACATGTCCATCATCATCACCTATCACGTTGTCATAGAAGCACCGTTATCGTATTCTCTCGACCAATCGACACAAGCCTTTTTTGAGCGATTGACAAATTGAAAAACGAAAAAACTTTTTATACGCACTTATGCTTACAGTTGTCTCAATCTTAATTGTCAAATTGGTCCCTTGACGATCTGGAAATATCAGTTTGCGCACAGCATCAATAGTTTCCGTAACCAAAACTGATTTTGGCCGACCTTCACGAAATCCGTCTTGTAGTTATCTACGACCTCGATTGGATTCGTCCTATCATCCATAAACACTGGCTCTTGATGAAGCTTCTTAGCCACGATTTGATAGATGATAAAATTTTGTTCCTGAGTTAGCCCCCGTTGAAAGTTGGAAAAAAAAGTGCGCGAAAATGTTTGTGATTTTTGTACATTTTTTGACCGAGCTGAATATTTTAAGTTACTATGAACAACACAGATGGCGCGTCTATGTCAAAACGTTCTGAGTATGTAGAACATCAAATATGTCAAACTTTACAATAAAGTTGAGTTGCCAGATTGCAAGAAATCCCGAAATATAAAAAGCAACCTACATTCTCTTAAGCATGACTTCCTTTGATTTTTCTTTTCAGTTTTCTTCGAATAAATTTTACTCATCGAATTCTTCATTAGAAGATTGGTAGTACAGAAAGAGAAAACAGAGCGAAAATCAATGTTGTTTCTCAACTTTTCTTAAATCGTTTTGAACATTGCTAAAGTGACGTCATAAAATGTTCGGGTATTATTAGTACTGCTTGGGATGAATGCGTATCTTTGGTAGATTTCGAACATTGAGCATTCAGAAAAGTGGGTTTAGACAAAAGTATTGAAATTTTTTCAATGCAAAATAATTTTGTTGTTTTTGAAATTCTGAAAAGTTGTCCTACCTTTCTCGCAAGTTAGAATTATGGCAGTTGCTACATAGTTATATGGAAGCATGACAACAAAAATAACATTTTGACAGCACATTTCATATTATTTTTAAACTCAAAGTTGATTTCCGAAATCTCTTGAGCCATATACCTATGCTCAGTACGCTGGCGAGTATTTTTAAATCAACCAAAAATAATCAGTACGAAAAAACCAACAAAACCGCTTCTTGTTTTTGTACCGGAAGCAATAAATTGAACTGCAGAAAACATCTGCAACCGCCAAACACACACGCACTCACACACACACCTACATGCGAACACACACGAGCCACTACCGGCGCGTAACGTGCGCTTGTTGCTATTTTTGTAAATTGTCGCAAGCGTGCTGTGGTTTTCTTCTGCCTCTTCTTCCTTCTCCTTTCCTGCTTCATGTGCTGCCAGTACGATTGTGCATGTAATCGCTTTACTATGAGCATTTTCGCAAGCTTGCAAGTAATTTTATTTTATCTCGCCATTTTCAGCTACGACTCATTGCATCTCGAAAGGATAATGGTGCACTTGGGATGCATAAATAAAATGAAATACATACATATATTATATAATAAAAGCAAAACGCAAGCAAGCAACGAAAATATTGAAATCAAAAAGTGGCAGAGCCAGGGAAAAAGCAAAGCGGCAATCGATAAGCCGCAGACGGCAGCCAGACGGCGGCCAGTGAACGTGTGGCAAGTTTAAGGGCAAAATATTGAAGCATCTGCCTTTGTGTCTGGGCGCTCTAGTTGTTCTTGTTGTGACGTTGTTGCCGCCGCACTATTACTTTCCTTTTTTGCATCTATTTTCGTTGTTGTTATTGTTGTTTTTGTTATTATAATTTAGCACTGTCACTGCGTGGTTCCTTATGAGAGTGGTTAGCTGTAAATAACAACGTCTGGCCAGCAATACACAACCACACGAACAAACGAAATGAGATTCTGTACCCTAGTGGGGCTACCCTGTAGGAAATTTTGGAAGTGGTTGGAAAATATTTATTTTTTCTAGTAAACTGGTTAGATAATTGCTCACAAAGTAGAAAATTAAAAAAAAGGTGGAAAAATATTTTTTCTTACAATTTGACCTCCATTTCTTACTTTCTATGTGGCTAATGTTTATATGTGAGTCCTACAAGTCTTGAGCTACTCGAGACTAATAATGGATTCTTTCTAAAATTCTCGAAGCTTTGGCATCGCCTTTTAAATTGCAACAGCTTTGAAAAATATCTTGCATTCGAATCCCAAAACAAAATTTGATAGCAATTAGAATAAGTCAATTTCGAAAGCTTTGAAGCATACAAACAAGTTTTTTTCTAAAAAAAATATGTCCGATTTCTCGTTAGGACTTTATAAGCGCTATGGTGATGCTGTATCAGGAAGATAAATCATGCTCCCATTAAAAAAAAAAATGTCATTTACTCCCTACAGGGTCTTCCTTTCATAGTTCTTTTTTTTCACATGTGTATGTGGTTGCTTGCCATTTCCGGCTTTGCAGTATCGTCTGTCAGCACAGCGTACCAACCGTGATACGTTGGTTGACTTCAAAGGGCGTCGCTGGCGTTGAATGCTGATGACGATGATTATACTGTTGCTGATGATTTTGGCGCTGTTGGCTGCTGCGGCGGGGCTAATTTAATTGATTTTGCCGCTGCTTGCTTGCACTTTGCTTTGACATTCGAACCTCGGTGCTTCTACATATAGATTCTTCATACATACATATATATATATGTATGTATGCCCATCAATTGCCAGGCGAAGGCGGAGAACAAGATCAAGGTCGAATTGAATTATAACTCAACTATGTAAGTTGCGGCAAGTCCCTTAAAAGGGAAGTCATTTGCTTTATCAGCAGATATTTAAAGTGATTTTATGTAGATGGCAGTGTGTATGAGACTATAACGGGTGATCCAAGTGTAGATACTCTCTTCGATGGACTTGTTTTGATAGATGGCGACGTGAGCTGGGTAAAGCTGTCAGGTTATTTTTGTTCAGTATTGTTTGGTATTTCATCATGGAAGGACTTCAGGCGTAATGTTTACAAATCGTTCAACTTTATTTCGAAAAATCTCGTTCTGTAAAGAACGTTCTTCGCTCAGGTTTTGTTTAATATAATCGTCACACAAAAACCGTCTTGAGATCCAGTATTCATTTTTGGATAATATTCGACCGGAGAGACCACGTCCACAACGCAGTGAGCAAAATATGGCGGCCGTAGCAGAGCTCGTAGAGAGTCGATTCGGCGATGTTCGCAGCCACTCGGACTGACGTATGGAATGACTTGGTGCATTTTATGTCGAGATCTTAAATTGAAACTGTACAAAATACAGCAGGGCTTCAGTTCTCGACTTTGTCCAGCGACATAACTTCGCTTTATGGGCTCTTGAAAAGTTCCAAGATCCGACGTTTTCGATTCAAATTTTGTTTAGCGATGATACCCATTTCCAGGTCGATGTGCATGTAAACAAGCGAAATCCGCATTTGGAACGAAGAGCGATCTGAAGAGGTTCAAGAGCTGCCATTTCATTCAGAAAAGCAACGGTTTATTGTGGTTTGTGGGTCGGTGGAATTAGCGGTCCACTTTTCTTCAAAAATAACGCCGATGAGAACGTAACCTTGAAAGGCGACCGTTATCTCGCCTATTTGATGCCTGAAATTAAAGCTCATGATCTCGCCAACATTTGGTTTCAACAAGACGGAGCCACTTCCCGGACATCGCATCAATGAATAGATTTATTGAGAGAACACTTCGATGAACAGATAATTTCAAGTTTTGGTCCGGTTAATTGGTCACCAAGATCGTGTGATATCAAAAATAAATACCAAAAAATGTTCTTTCGGATAGTAATAAATATTCCCCCTTAAATTTGAGGTTTCTGTGATTTTTCTTTATAGCGCTAGAGAACCTTGAGAGGGATCACCCTTTAGCTTGCCGTTGTATGAGAATATACATATAACATACTGGAGTTTAATTAAGTGATAAATCGAGAAATATTGAGTAAAATTGAGGAAAGGTTTAGAAAAAGGAGACTTATTAAAGTGAATACAATCTTTTCTTTAACTTCAAATTAATTTATCAGTAAGAAAAAGCAAGTGAAAGTGAGTACTCTTTACTTCATTGAGGCATCGAAAGCATTACGGAAGTAATTTTCTAAATAATAAAAGCTATAATAGACTAAAAATATTTGTTTCCAGAGCAGACCGCAGCAAAACCCATGACTGAGTGCTCATACCGCTTTAAGTATACATATTCCACTTATTCCATAAACGTAAGTCTATATTGGCCAATATTAGGCCGGATGCATGCGGTATTTTGACCCACTAAGCGTCCCAGACCGAAAAGCAAAATAATTATTAACAATATTACAAAATTTAGTGATTTGAAAATAAACAAATTAAAAGCACGAACATAAATTTTATTAACAAATACAAAAAGAAAGGAAAATTCGGCCAAATGGCGCACCGAAACACAAGTCAAGAAACTCTTAATGCCAACAAAAACAAAGCAGACGGCAACAGAGCAAATACAAACAAAACCAAAAGTAAATTGATAAATTAAAAGAGGAAAAAAAACAACAAACAAACAAAAAAAAAAAGGAATAAAACTTTTGCTGTTGCCAAAAATAGAAACATTTGTACGAGCTATGGCCGTATGAAGGTATTTGGAGGCGTTTTTTGTTGGCCCCAAAACACAAGTGAAGGTAGCAAAGAAATCAAGACAAAAATGGTAAAACAATATAAAGTGGATTAATGAATTTAATAAAAAGAAAAAGTTTATAAACAAGTTGACAAATAAGTGGAGTTGCAAAGAAAAGAAGAAAATAAAAAAGAAAAGAAAATAATAACACAATGGAAGTAAGACGGATTATTACTCGAAAAGATTTAGAAACGAAGAGAAAAGAAAGACAGAGCTGGAAGTACTGTACGTGGTCTGTCATACTAAGTTCTGCAACCACTTGATTTTTGGCAATATAACAAAAAAGACATGTAAGAGGAGCTAACTTACTGTTTGAACGATTGTTAAACAAATTGTAGATTATCCATTATAAGTTAACCATGATAGTAGAAATGGTGAGCTATCGATTATTTACCGAGTCTTGTTTTATTCTATTAATAGTTTATATCGTAAAATCTTGTTTTCGATATTTCGAAATAAGGTCACTTTAAAAACAAATAAAAATCGATAATCGGTCATATACCGATTATTTATCGAGTTTCAGAATTTTATTGGATTATATCAAAGTTTATTTCATTAAAACTTATTTTCGTCATTTCGAAGCACGTTTACTTAAAAAAAAAAAATAAATAAAAAATCTGTAATCGGTTAACTATCGATTATTTATCGGTTTTTATATATAATATAGATTTTATTTCATAAAATTTTTTTTCGATACTTCGAAGTAAGTTCGCTTTAAAAAAAAAATAAAAAAGGGTATTCAGTTATCTATCGGTTATTTATCGAGTTTTAGAATTTTATTGGATTATATCAAAGTTAAAAAAAAACAAATAAAAATTCCATAATCGATTGACTATCCATTTTTTATCGATTTTTATATATTATAATAGATTTTATTTCATAAAAACTTTTATTCGATATTTCGGTGTTCAATTTAAAAATAAATAAAAAATCGATAAACGATAAATATTATCGATAATTTATCGATATTTTATTTTTATTGGATTATATTAGTTTCTTTCTAAAAAAAAAATTTTTTTACAATTTTGTAATTAATTTTCGTACATACATACATACATTCACTTTAAAAAAAATCGATAATTTTTCTCTAGATAGTTTTCCAAGTACAAAACGAGAATCTTCATCTTTTTATAAAAGAAAGTCACGAAAACATGATATTTACGAATTCGAATACGAATATTTGCAAACAATTCAAAAAACTATGCAGATTTACAATTTTCAACAAATCTTCCAGCTTCAACGTCAAGTCTTTCATTATTTTATTATTTTCATTCAACATTTTTGATAAAAGCAAAAAAGTTTATTTGGTCATATTGAGGAGCTCTCGGACTCGTGACGAATCGATAAGCCGGTTTTAGAATTTGTTGAACTGCATCAACCTAATAATATAACCGATATTTCACCGATACTTCGCCATAATTGTTTATAATTTGAAGAGTTGCACTTTTTTATAATTATTAGATTTCAAACAAAATAATAATATTTATCGATAACAATTTTAATCGATAAATTATCGGCTCACTATTTTCTTTTATCGAAATCTGACACATTATCACTTCATAAAATATCATGTTGAGGAACTTTTGGTCTCAGTGACCAATCGGTGATATGGTTTTTGAATTTGTTGAACTGCATCAACCTTGTAATATGATCGATATTTAACTGATATTTCGCTGTACTTGTTTTTAAACTTGAAAAATTGCACATTTTATAAGTGTTAGATTTCAGAGAAGCTTATAATATTTATCGATAACACGTCATCGATATTTAAATCGATAAATTATCGGTTCAACATTTTATGTTATCGAATATTAAACCATTATATCACCATAAAATATCATATTGTGGAACTCTTGGAATCAGTGACCAATCTATGATGAGGTTTTTAAATTTGTTATCGTTATCTTTATAATAAGGCCGAAATTTCGCTGTAATTGTTTTAAAATTTGAAGAATTACATACTTTATTATTATTAGATCTAAGTGAAAATAATTATATTTATCGATAACAATTTATCGATGTTGTAATCGATAACTTATCGGTTCAATATTTTATTTTACTGAAAACTAACCCATTATCACTACATAAATATTGTGCGATATCAGTATTATTGCAAATTCTGTCAATTAAGTATAACTCATTCCTTTGAGAACGGACTATGAACGACAAAATCGTAGTGAATATTGAAATATGGTGAGAGGACGCACTCAGAAATATTTTTTTTAAATAAAATTAGCAACTGACCAACATTTCAACATCTTTGGAAAAAATACCGAGAACCACTAATCAAAAATTTTAACGAAATTCACAACTTTCCGAAAAAACCAGAACTCAGCTCCGCAACAGTTACTTTATTAAAACAAATATAGGTGTGTGTGTTTACATATTCTGGAAAGCTAAAAATTAAAGATAACAAATAGAAGAACTAACAAAAGCAACAATTTAATTATTGTTAGTTGAAACTAAACAGCGCACCCACAGCGCCGAGGAGTTTAGCTTCAGCAGTTTATCACAGCTGTGTGTTGCACCAATGAATTTTCGCTATGGACCAGCGATGAGAAGTTCGAAAGCTGTTTTCTGTTGCTTTTGTTTACATTTGAACAAACAAAAACAATGCTATATGAACTAGTAAGGCTTTCGGCAGAATTGACTTGTCTGCAATGCTTGCACATGTGTGAGTATATATTCATAGGTGAGTGTGTTTGTGGGGACAGACAGCCCCTTGCAACCCAAATCATCTAATTGCCATATTTTCCAGCTGCCTGAAGGTGTTTATTGGCCCTCTCAACCCCTCTCATTGCTCATACTATAAATTTGTTGGCAGCATAGCGCAGCAACAGCAGTCATTAGCCGCCTTGCATTGCAGGCGATATGCAATAGATATATGTACATATATGTTTGTGTGCATGTTTGTATGTCTCCATAATGAGCTAATGTGCGCTTTGTTGCTGAACTGCAACTAAATTACATTGTTCGTATTCCCCCTCCCCCTTCATTTTAACATATCAAACTAATCAATTTCATTAACTTTCAACAACAATCCCGAAAATGTTTCATGTTGCATGCTGCTTGTCCGGCATTTGTAGTGATATTTGTCACTTTTATGACAAGCAACTCCATTGTCCCCCTACCCGAGAGGGCTCTGTGTGCATAAGAATCCGAGATGAATGCGCGCCAACGGGAAACAGCAAGACGCATGCAGCGAAAGGGCGCTGCGGGGTTAATGTGTGGTGAGTGCAGGGAGCTGACAGTGTGTTTGCCTGCAATTGGAGACAATTCGGTTTGTCGCAGCATCAACAAGGCAGTAATTTTTCATTTGACTTGCATTCGCTGCTGCCATTACTTATATGCACACATACATACACATACACTCGCATATGTGTGGCCATGCATTCATTCAGTTTCTTTGGATCTCAAGTGAACTGCTGCTTCATATCTGTCTCTTTCGAGTATTTCCTCTTGGCAGCTGTTTGCCATTGATGCTGCCACAGCAGCCGGCTTGCTCGTGTTGCACTTGTATTGCTTTGCCTGCGGCAGCAAGTGATTTGTAGCGATCGGCTCACCCTTTGGGTAGGAAGTGAGACCATCTGTGTATGTCTGTTGTGCCGTTTTTTGTTCTGCGTTCTGGGTGCAAACACACACACATACATACTTGCTACATGTGCATGAGCGTGTATTATAAGTTAATGGCATCCGTTGAGTAAATTTCTTTGAAGTGGGAAAACTGAATTAATAATGAATTAAGAAATTTAAAAGTTTATTTGGCTGCAGTCATTAAGTCAATTGCTGATGCAGTTCACTTAATGTGAAAAATTTTAAATTTTATGGATAAGTAATTTTAATTAAAAAATACAATTTAATTATTAGATTAATTTATTCGAATAACTTAATTTATTTAATTAGCTCACTTCATTGTGTAAATTAAACTTTATGAAGGATTAACATTGAATTAAATTTAATAAATTAATTAAGTTAATTAATTTAACTGACTAAATAATTAGTTGACTTAATTAATTTAATTTATTTTTTAAATTAAATTTTATGAGGGACTAATATTGTATTCAATTTAATAAATTAATTAACCCTATTAATTAAATTGACTTAATTAACTCAATTAATTTAATTGACTAAAAAGTTAGTTAATTAATTTAATTAATTCATTTAATTTATTTTGAAAACAAAATTTTTTGGAAAACTAATTTAAATAAAAAATAAATTTAATTTAAATTAAGTAAAAAAATAATACTAACCTTAATTAAACTTTTCATTTTATATATAAAGTTGTAAAAAAAATTAAATTTATTACAAAAAAAAATATTTTATTACATTTATATAATTTATTTACTTAATTAATTTAAAAATTAAATTAAAAAATAATAATTAACTGACTTTATTACTTTAATTAAAATGATTATAAAATTAAAATTAAAGTTCATTAAGTTACAAAGTTGTGCATATTGAATTTCATTAACAAATACTTTTAATAAAAAATAATTATATTTAATAAATTAAATTATTATTGTTAATTATTAATTTAACTGACTTAATTAATGTAATTTCAATAATAGTACAATTAAAATATATATATAATTTAACATTAATTTAATTAATTAATTTTGTATAATTAATTGTCTTAATTACTTTAAATTAATTAAATATTTATTAAAAATGATTATTGAAATAACAAATTAAGTTTCATTGGGTTACTAAGTTGTGCATATTTAGTTTTTTTAACAAATACTTTTAATAAATAGCTTAATTATTAATAAATAAAATTTATTAATCTAACGGACTTAATTAATGTAATTTCCCTAATAGTACAATTAAAATGAGAATATATACAATTTATCCGTAATTTAATTAATTAAATTCGCAAATTAAGTATAATTAAATATAATTAATTGACTTAATTACTTTAATTTAATTAAATATTTCTTAAAAATTATTATAAAATAACAAATTAAATTCCTTTGAGTTACTAAGTTTTGCATAATTTTTTTTATTAACAAATGTTTTTTATAAAAAAATTAATTGTTTAATAAATTATCAGATTTATTTAATTTTATTTATTTTTTACAAATATAGAAATAAAATTGTTAAACAATATAACATAATTAGCATACTAAATTGAATTTATTTATTTAATTAACTTAACTAATCTAATTTCCTTAATAGCATAATTAAAATAAGTTTATAATATAAATTGAAATTATATATATAAATTAAAATTAATTTTATTAATTAATTTTATAAATTAAGTTTAACATAATTAGAGCAAAATTTGATAAATTTTGATAAAATAAATATAAAAAATTAATTAATTAACATAAATAAAAAAATAATTCAAAAAATTCTTTTAATTTAGTTAATAAAAAGAAAATTAGTTATAATACATTCGTCGAAAGTAACCTTTTTCATAAGTACTTAGCTTAATAATTTTATGGAAAAAATTCTTAAGTAAAAATCAATGAAAAAATATTTCAAAATTATTAAAATAGTTAATCAATTTAATTAATTTTCTGGATTTTATTTTAAATATTTTATAAAAACGAAAACAATTAATTAAATTAAAAAAATTAATTAATTGACCTAAACTACTTTAATTTTATGAAAAAAACTCAATTTATAAACACAATATAATTTACATAATAAAGAACTGATTGAAGTACGTTTGTTTCAAAATTATTATACAAATATGGACTTTATTCAAAGATTTTATAAAAAAATTATTTAATTGACATAATTAATTAATTTAATTAATGTAATTTATTTAATTTAAAATATATTTAACTTTTTTAAATAATTATTACACTAAAAAATTTATAAAAAATTAATATAATTAATTTAATTAATTTACACAATTAATATAATTTACTTAATTAAAAATGTACTTAATTAACTTTTTTTTAAATATTTATTAATTAATTTCTCTAAAAATTTTATAAAATATATAGTACTACTTTGCACTCCCACCGAACTATTTAAATGCACCAAAGGCTCATCGCCCGCCAACGCTGTGTGGCATCAACGTAAAGTCAAAAGGGCAATATCCTATAATCCAAACATAAACAAAAATATTACCGACTTAATAAATTTCAATCAGGCAAGCACTTGCCCATAAAACTCGTATATACACTTGCGCATGCAGGTTGCACGTTCGTCCGTTTGGATATAAGATGGAGAACGGCTGCGTTCTGAATGTTTACATACCGTACATACATACATACATACAGATACTGCACATTTTGTTTACTTGTATGCGTACGCGTGTGTTTGTGTGCATTTCAAAATCGCGTGAGGTGTCTGGCGAGTCGAAGTGTGAATTTGCAAGTTTTCGCTGGTGGGAAGTGGCAACCCGCTGCTTGCATTAAGCAAATAGCAGTGTTGACGCAACAATGTGGAAATAATGAGAAACGGAAATTTGCTAGGAAAATGTTGTTGTGAATTCTAAGCAAATAAGATAGTGAAAATTTAGTTCAATATATTATGTTATTTAAGTGCTTTAATCGCATCACAAATAAGTTTAAGGTTAGGTTAAGAGGTCGATCCTGACAGGGATCTCCCATGGACAGCTCAGATCGCCGGTCTCGGAAAAAAAAGTTTGAAATCACAAAATAAATTTAAGTAACTAGAGCCCTCCGAGAGATGGCACCGTATTTTTACCAAAAATTGTATTTAATGTTGGAATAGGTTCATTTTCGTGATATATAGTACATATGGTGCATATAATATTAAAAAAGGACAATTAAAAATGTTCCCGCTAGTTGGCACGAAAGTCGAATTATTACAAAATTCGTATTTATGGTACGATTTATGTGAGATATTGTGCAAGTATCGTGTCATTCCAATACAATCATTTCCAAAATAGGCTTGTTATTGTAGTTGAAGTAGCGGTAAAAAACATTTCTGTAGTGATTTTTAAGAGTGATAGTCCTTGGATGTGTAAAAATTCGGGTCCATTCCGGTTACGTAGAATCGACTCTCATAGGAATAGAAAACAAAAGTAGACATTTATTAAGCGATATCGGTCTTTATATAGCTCTGCAGATAGGATCTCCTAATTAATTAACACGTGGTTACCTTTTTTTATAAAAAATCAGAATGAAATTTTCATGAATGAATTTCAAATCATTTGTTGTTCTCAATGAAACTACTTATATCCGCTGTGCTTTTTGCGGACGACCATTCAAGGTTTGGTGCCTGATAGGTTCCAAATATTTTACGTCTGCTTTGTGTTAAAGCTGGGCATTCGTAGAGATTCGTTCCCATTTTCTCTTCTTGCTTACAGCTGTGGTGAATGGTCTCCAAAAGCCTGCTTGAAGCCTTCTTCCCGTAGTTATTCAATAGAATGTTACAGACCTTTTCTTTACTTAATACTTTCACTTTGAAGATGGAAGTAGAAATGTCCAGATCATTGGAGTATACTCTCGCCCCATTTTGTCTATTTTGAACCGTCGGTATAGACAGAAGTAGAATCATCCAACTTAACTGTACCTCTTCTTTATTCACGTCTGGATATAATCCTCATCTGAAAGTGGCTACTAAAATCTAACCTTGGGAGAATATAGTCTGATTTGCTTATGTTTAACTGATTTGGGATGGCGGAACCATAGTCATAATACCTTAATACTATTAGCAGAGCTTGCTGCTACTTTCAAAGTCCAGACGTCTAAGCGCAGCTGAGTAGGAGTATACAACATCAAGTATAAGCCAATAGCTCTAGAGTCTAGAGAAATGTGAGGACTCTAGCAGTTGAAAGTATGAGCTCTTTGTAAGAAATTTGTCCTCGAAAATCTGTATTGATTTGAGCGCATCAGTCGGTAACTAATATAAACCTAATTTATATCCGACCAAGTGGTGTCAATTCGGCACTATCCCGAAATTATAATATTTGGGAATACTTTCTGAAAGAAACCAACTTCTTTTCACTCATCCACACTACAAACGTGGAAGCTTGGATATAAAGTAAGGAATCTATAAAAATAGATATGCATTTTACCCTATTCTAAGGCAATTATGTATACAAAAGTGATGTATAGTAATGAACACAGATTTCCGAGGAAAAATTCCTTACAAAGAGCTCATTATTCATACATTAAACTGCTGGAATACTTATTTTCCCTATATTCTAAAACTATTGGCTTCGCCTTCTTGTGGTTGGGAGCTAAGCGGAGCCAAGTGAGCTCGTTTGGCGTGAGCACTACTGGCCTTGAGAATTTATCCTTGTAGGAGTATTACGTCGAAACTCGAAACTTCTTTGCTTCTTTCAATCAGATTTAATTATAATTTCATTTATATATAAAATACCTTGATGAACTGACAACAATGCTTTTTTCAACATTCAATTAATATTTGGCGAAGCAATTAGTTGCTACTAAATTTAATTAGATTAGCATACAAAAACAATAAAAAACGGAAGCATTTAGAAAAACTGACTCGGCATCATCGCAACGCTTTTGTAGAATTACGAGCACAATTAGCATTACACAAAGCCGAGCGCAACTAATTGGCCGGCGTTGACAACACGAATAACTCGATCAAAACGCAAATTGAGCAGAAATTAAGGGAAAATACTCGAAATTGAAACGAAATGGAAATTAGGGTGCGAGGCAAAACAAGGAAGTGCATAACGAAAGCACAAATGACCGAGGAGAAACAAAGACGTGAAGGCAAAAAAAGCTAAAGACTCTTAGCGCAAGTGGCGAGGCAGCTGAGCGACGCGCAACTTCAAAATTATTTCGCTGTCATTTTTGGGTGCATACTGAATTCCAAAAATTTCAGGCTAATTTCAAACGCCCGAGCGCAACGAACGCGGAGTTCTATGCTTGGTGTCTTGGGAGTGAAATCGGCATGTGAGTCACGTGCATATGCCGCATAAATTATATGCGGCATAGCAATGAGTATGGGTGTGTTGAGAGACACGCTGTTTGGAACAGCAGCAGGCAGGGTTTGTTACCGAAATTTATGAGAAGTGCTTTGCTATGGTGACATGGTTATTAGATTACCAAAGGCGCATGGCAAGTGTAGACAGCGCTAATTTTCAAATCTGTGTCGGCTGGGAATAAAAGTATAACTCAATTTTGGGCGAATCTGGATAGATGAGACTTTAAGGTAACCAAAATAATTTTTTTTTAGTTTCGGTTATTTTTTTGTAGTTTCGGTTATTATTTTTAAGTTTCGGATTTTTTTTTCATAGTTTCGGTTATTTTTTATTCTTTCGGTTATTTTTTTTTTAAGTTTCGGATTTTTTCATAGTTGCGATTATTTTTTACAGTTTCGATAATTTTTTTTTTATTGTTTCGGTTATTTTTCTATAGTTTCGGTTATTTTTTTTAGTTTCGGTTATATTTTTTTCAAGTTTTGGTTAGTCAAATTTTTATAATTTCAAAGTCAGTTTGTTGAAATGAGAACGAAATCAGTTGCCGAACGATTTCATTAAATGCGAGCGTTAATTTTTGAGAACAACTTAACTCGACTTACACGGTTTTTACTCCCAGCGCTCCAAAATATTAATGTTACTGCAGTTGTTGCTTCGAAATTTGGTTGCCAGCGCAGCACCTGCGTCACTTTTCATAGTTTTTGTCGACCTTTTTCGTCAATTGCGAACTGAGAGCAGCTGTGGCACGTGCATAAAATGCTTAATTAGTCACAGACGAATGTGGGAATGCAAGGATTTAGCGAATATAAAAGGATTAAATGAAAATGAGCACGTAAACGCTGCAGGCTATGGGTAATTGGAGACACGCAGCGTTTTGCACGGGCATATCGGTTGCATACAACGGAATCAAATTGACACCTTTGACTTTGCCACATACGCACACAGCTTATTCAACTATGTATGCACACATACAACAGACTTAACGGTATGTTTAGTAAAAGCATGCATGAATTCATACGCTTCAAAGGCTTCGTCTCTGCTTGCGCTGCGCTGCCGACTCGTCAGCTGAGCCGCTTTGTTGCAGCTTAAGTTGTAATAAGAAATTCACAGTTGACTTCGAGTCGCACAAACAATTTGTGTATTTGCATAAATTAAGCGTTGCACTAGTGGCTGTTGAAATAACACAAAACCAACAACAGTAACAACATTATACGTATTTAGTGTAGTGTGTGGCACGGCGGGTGGTCTTCGGAAAGTGCAATAATGCACGCCCGGCCAGTGGGTGGGCGGCAAGGGTTAATCTATCAGCTGGCAGCATCAATTATTGCCAGCCTTCAGGGGTGGCAGCGCTGTGTATTCGATTACACGCATACCCACATACATAAATTTACATATGCGTGTGTGTAAAATAATTTCCTTTCTATTGGAGCTTGTTGTTGCGTGGTGTGTTTCAGTGTGTGGGCATGTGTTGCGGTTTGTGCGGTTCACTTGCAACACGTTTATATGCTCATGCGGTGATGTTATGGCCTGACCGAGTTGGTCAATTGCTAAAATTAATCGGAAATTTATGTTGAATAAATTGTGAGGAATTCCTAATTGAATTGCGATAGAGCTCAAATGCGTTGAAGCATGCAAAATAAAATCAAATGCAATTAATACGTGCAACAAAAGCGAAATGCAGTGTTACTGTTCGTTTTAACTCAATTGGTATATGGTGTTGATGGGTCGGAAATTACAAACAAAACCGATGAGTTGAGCAATAATAGCGATGGCAGAAAAAGCGTTAGTGAGTGGCGAATCGAACGCATTATGACAGCTGTTCGTAAGGATAAACAGCACTGAAGCATAACTCTCGATTTGGTCGCACTGAATCAATGGTTTGGCCGCACTGTACTCGTCAGCGCTTCAGAAAATTATTGAAGTAGAATTTACGAAGAGAAAAATTTACTTAAAATAGAGAACTTAAAAATACACTTTTTCCAGTCTTTTGTACTGAGAGGCTGAGAAACGGGTACCTTCAGCTCTAAGGGAAGGTATATAAGTTCTTCAATACCTACCTACAACATATTTTGCTTTGACTCTGACATTAAAATATAACTCACTTGCTCAACGGAGCTCGTTTTTATCCTAACAGAGTTGAAGGTACGCTGTGTTAGTCTTGAAAATTTGTTTGACGATTTTACGGCTTTGGTGGCATCTTCTTGGGATATTTTTCGTATCCGTCTAAATATAAGCGAACAGATTCTCTGTATTTGAGACATCGATCTGAAATTTGAAGGTCGTAATTTTTCCCCTGAGAAACCGCTCATTAGGGATTCTACAAAGGTAGAATAAAAGGGACAGCAAACGACGCCATATTTTTTCCCCGCTCCTTTGATATTTCTCTACAGTAAGGTTTGTCATTTCATCATGGAAAGATATACGAACCAACAACGAGTCGCAACTATTAAACTTTACGTCGACTTTATGAGCGCTACGTCTAATTTATGGTCGTCATAAACGTCCCGTCATATCAACAATTGAGCATCTAGTGATAAAAGTCACAGTACAAAAGGTTGCCGTGCCAGTGAGACAAAGAAGTGCTCGTAGTATCGAGAATATTGCTTTTGTTAGCGCATCAATTGAGGAAGACCCAACTCAGACGTCGTTCTCAAGCGTTGGACATCTCTGTGACGTGGTTGTGGTGAATTTTGCTAAAATATCTTGGCCTATATCCTTACAAGGTCATATTGACGCAAGACCTGAAGCCGCTTGACCACCAAAATCGTCGTATGTTCGTGAATTCGGCTGAGCAGCAACTTGAAAGTAATGCAGATTTTCATCAAAAAATCATCTTCAGTAATGAGGCTCATTTCTGGCTGAATGGCTTCGTCAATAAGCAAAATATGTGTGATTGACCAGGCAGCAATCCACACGTACTCCATGAGTCACCATTGCATACCGAAAAAATTATGGTTTGGTGCGGCTTATAGGCCGTACTTCTTCGGTGATGATCAAGACCTGCATGTTACTGTGAATGGGAATCGTTACCGCTCAATGATAATCGAATATTTTTTGCCCGAATTGGATGATATAGACTTGGGCAATATGTGGTTCCAACAGGACGGCGCCACAAGCCACGCAGCGAATTTCACAATCGATTTATTGAAAACCAAGTTTGATGAACGTGTTATCTCAACAAATGGTGCAGTCAATTGACCACCTTGTTCGAGCGATTTGACGAGGCTAGTCTATTTCCTGTGGAGCTAAGTCAAATCTATGGTCTATGCCAACAAGCTAGCGGCGATTGATGAACTTTGTACGAATTTCGAACGTGAAATTGTAGAAGTATCGGCCAATTGTTGTTTGAAACCCGTCGAAAATTGAGTTCAGCGTCCGGACAGAAGCCAAGCGTGCCCGTGATGGCCATTCAAAAAAAAATCGAGTTCCGTAAAGACTGGTATCGAATGTATGTAATTGCCCAGGAATAAAGAGTTTCATTGATATCCCAAACTGTTTTTTGTAGCGCTCTTATTGAAAAGCCTGTTAGCTGCCATAAAAACTCTACGATCGAGATCAAGTGCTTGTATGGAGAACTTTTTTATTTGATAAGCTAACTGCACAAAATCTGCCAAGAATTTTTTTTCAAAGCCAACACTACAATGTCCGAAGATATTGTTCAGATTGGTTTACTATAGCATATGGCACGATTCCGATTACTTTGGCGGAGGGGTAAAACAACCGAATTTCCGTATAAATGGGGTATGTACGGATAGGGGAGCTTCTCCAGAGGAGGAATATCCAAAAATAACATAAAAATAACTAATATTTTTTGAAATATTCGCGTTTAAAAATTCAAAAATTGCCCTAAGAAAACATGTTATTTCTCCATGTTTCACAGAATATTTTCACGTTTTTCACTCATTATATTGAAATATACACTCTTAATATTGAAATAAGTTCACTTTTCACTTTGATTTTGTAATTTTTCAGCCAAATTTAGTAATTTAAAATCACTTATCAAATTTATGGCTGCAAAGTTTAGAGTGTTTATATTTACGAGGAAAACCAGCGTTGCCACACCTTAAAAACCAAAAGTGAAGAATTTTTTAGCGTTTCACAGCGTTTTCTTTGTTTGTACTTTCGAGTGATTCTTTTTTCTTTATTAACTATAAAAAACTATAAAGAAGATTTTTCAAGCTAAAATTGAATATGTGAACACTTTTGCATATACATACATACGTATATGAATATGTGATTTATATTTAATAAACACAGATAAGTAAAATCGTGTGATAATATTATAATATTACGAGCGAATACCCGGGGTGGCTGAAGTACTTTCGCATAGTACTCCTTTCTGCGTTGGCGGCCTTCGGCCGCGCTTTAAAAAAATAACCCTGGCCGAGCGAATACCCGGGGTGACTGAAGTACTTTCGCATAGTACTCCTTTCTGCGTTGGCGGCCTTCGGCCGCGCTTTAAAAAAATAACCCTGGCCGAGCGAATACCCGGGGTGACTGAAGTACTTTCGCATAGTACTCCTTTCTGCGTTGGCGGCCTTCGGCCGCGCTTTAAAAAAATAACCCTGGCCGAGCGAATACCCGGGGTGACTGAAGTACTTTCGCATAGTACTCCTTTCTGCGTTGGCGGCCTTCGGCCGCGCTTTAAAAAAATAACCCTGGCCGAGCGAATACCCGGGGTGACTGAAGTACTTTCGCATAGTACTCCTTTCTGCGTTGGCGGCCTTCGGCCGCGCTTTAAAAAAATAACCCTGGCCGAGCGAATACCCGGGGTGACCGAAGTACTTTCGCATAGTACTCCTTTCTGCGTTGGCGGCCTTCGGCCGCGATTTAAAAAAATAACCCTGGCCGAGCGAATACCCGGGGTGACTGAAGTACTTTCGCATAGTACTCCTTTCTGCATTGAAAATAAAAAATATATTGCTTTTTTGGTATTAAGTGGTTATAATTTATGGTTATCATGCACTCAAAATTTAAGTTTTCGTTATAAAATGGTAAATTTTGGTTATTATATCTGTCAGCGATTTCCATTTATTTTTGATGATACATTGGTTTATATTTTAGGTGACAATATATATATATTATTACATTTAAAATATTATTTTGAGTGCATAATAACCAAAAAATATAACTACTTTATATCCAAAACTCAAAATTTGTTTTAATGTGAGTGGATGATAACCGAAAAATATAACCACTTCATACCCAAAACTCATATTTTAAATATAATAATATATATATATTGTCACCTAAAATACAAACCAATGTATCATAAAAAATAAATGGAAATCGCTGACAGATATAATAACCAAAATTTACCATTTTATAACGAAAACTTAAATTTTATTTCAATATTGGATATAAAGTGGTTATATTTTTCGGTTATCATGCACTCATATTGAAACAAAATTTGAGTTTTCGTACTGTACCCATGTACTGTACACTTTTTTACGTAATATCATTATATAATATTACTTATACATATGTATATATAATATTATTATATAATATTACTTATTTGCTCAATAAATTTAAAAAAGAAAATATCCATATGCATGAATAGAGGAATTTTTGCGAAAAAGAGGAATTTCAGCGAATTGCCTAATCATCATATGGCAGCGCTCCATTTCGTCGTAATTTTTGGTAAACAAACGAAGTTGAAACAAGTGTAAAATGTGATTTTTAAAATAAAGATTTTTTGGGTAAAAAACCTGCTAAAAGTGTAAAATGTAGATTTATTTGAAAGATTATAGTGCAATTTAATTTATTTGAAGTGAAAAATGTGAAAAAAGTGTGTTTAATGTGGTGAAATAGCCTCTTGAAATGGTCCAATTTTGCGAATTTTTGAACTTTAAGGCCGAATATCTCCTAAACTATGCGTTTGCGGACCCTATAACCCTATATGTTTTTTAATCAGGAGGACTTCCTCTTTCCAACGGTACCTTCAAATCGCGGCGCCAAAGAAATCGGAATTGTGCCTAGCATATATCCACCATACAAATTGCACGAACAAAATCAAGTTTTTGTATGGAAAAGTTTTTTGTTTGATGAGATATCCGCACAAAATTTGGCCTGAGTTATTGTATAAAATAACGGTAGAATTTTCCAAGTACTTGTTCAGATCGAACTACTATATCACATAGCTGCCATACATACTGAACGAACAAAATCAAGTTGTTATAAGAAAAACTTTTTTATTTTACGAGATATCTTCAGGAAATTTGGGCTGGATTATTCCCCAAGATAAAGTTATACAATTCAAAGATATTGCTCAGATCGGATTACTATATCATACAGCTGCCATACAAACTGAACGAACAAAATCAAGTTTTGGTATGGAAAACTTTGTTATACGTGAAGGGTATTATAGCTACGGTGCATCCGAAGTAAACTATTTTTTTTTCTTGTTAATTGTAAAATTAATTTTCAGTGTGGCATTTCAGCTGTCATTGCCATGATTAAAAATATTTCACTGAAGCAAATAACTCTTTGATGAATTTAATTGAGGCAAACATAAAATGCAAGCATTAAAACAACAACAAAAACATCAAAGAGAAACAATGTTAATAAATATGTAAATACTATTTATGTAGTTTAATGCGAATTCATAGAAGGCCTGTAGGAAAGCAGAAAAGTTATGGTTCAGGAACGAACTTTTTTTTATTAAGTTCGTAGCAGTCGGCTTAACTCCTCATTTGCTCTTGAAAAAGCACAGAGCACTTAGTAAAACGCTGAACTAGGCTTCAACTAATTTTCTCTTACGCATTTTTTCCTACAGGGCATATACGCACAGTACATGAAAATGCCATTTGAGATGAGAAAACTGCTGCTAATAAATATCCAGCAAAGGATAGACATAATACCCAAAAATGTCAGTTAAATTTATAGACAACTATGTACATACATACATACACATGTACATATGTATACTACTATATTTGACCAGAATTGCAACTCCCCTTTTCATTAAAACTCACACAAACCGAATGGACTACCCAAAATGCTGGAGTTTCGTGCGGGCCAAAGAAGGTTATACACGCCGAGCACATCAGTTACGCACACACAGACAGCCCTGTGTATTGACCAAAGCTCGACAATGTTGCCATTAGGTTTACCTGTTTGCTGTCAAGTGCACTCGAGAGTAAATAAACTGCAGTATTTTCTTGTTTTTGTGTATCGCCTTTGCTTATTTAGGTTGGAAATGTCGAGGTAATATTTCACTATTTGCTGTCAACTGTGGAAGGAGTAAATATTTACGAGCTTAGACTGAACCACTCCACTTGGCGTTTGCGAAGGGGACTCCTCAAAGAGCATTGCTTTCAATAAACGAGAAAATACTTCGCAAATAATTTGCCAAATGGGAAAGATTTCGAGCAAAAATTACTACAATTGCTCACTCTTATAGGTATGTGTGACCCGGTTGAGTCACTCATGTGACCGCTGCAATTATTGCCAGAGCGTAAGCTTTCTCCGAACTCAGAACTCGATAGAATTGTGAGATTTTAATTTTCCACTTTGATGCAATTGCACAATGGTCGGGTAATTAGCTGCACAGCTGTTCGGTACGGCAAGCGGCGCGAGGGCAGCAGGGCCGGCGATTTAGTGTGACAGCGCTTGGCAATTAGGAGTGGAGGAAATTTATGGCAAATCGCTTACGAATTTGCACGACGGCCAGCAGCTCATGATGTGCAACAAAGTAAACCGGTAAATAGGTGTGTGCGTATGTGTGTGTGACACGTACAGGTTGTATTAACTATGGTGGCAAGTATGCATTTCCGCCATGTGGCAAAAGGAAACATTCGCCGCATTGCCGTTAAGCGACATATGTGGCAACGTTATGCAACACTTGTGCGTGGCTAGATTTTATAACTTTACATTTCAACGGCTTGGTCATTATTTACGCATAATATTTTTCTTCATTTGTAATACGCAACTTGTTGACAGCGTTGCGGGCACAGTGGCGCAAGGAGTCTTTTTTGTGGAAAAAATTTTTAAAAAATGTTTGTTATTGGAAACGAAATAATAAATAATAAATTTTTGCATAAGCTGCTCAATTTATATCAAATAAAATATATTTAGACAGATAAAAGTATAACATATATAGTTTTTCGACAAATAATATTTGATACCAAAGTTTATTATTGTTTAACAAATTTGATGTTTTGCTACTTAACTTTGATTTTTAATGCTTTCTTCTTATTTTAAATTTTTTTATTATTTGTTTTTGCGATAACGATAAAAATTAGGATCATAAAATATCGTTCAAAATTTATCGATAAAAATAAAAATGTATAAATTATAATTTTATTCACATTTTTTTTTACTTTACATCATTATCAAATTCAATTAAGAGTATATAATATTTTATTTTAAATTTTTATTATGGAAATATTGATGAAAATTTATAAAATATTTTTTTTTTTTTAATTTTAATATAGTACGATAACTATAAAAATTATAACCATAAAATATCGATAAAGATTTATCGATGGAAATAAAATTTTATAAATGTATGTATATCATAATATTCTTAAGTATTTTATTTTTTTGTTTTTATTACTAGTTAAACGATAACGATACAAACCATACTAAAAGATATCGATTAAAATTCATAATTTTTTTTTTAATTTTCATAAATAACCATAACCATCAAAATTATAATCAAAAAATATCGATAAAGATTTATCGATAAAAAATAAAACTTTATACATTTTATATTTTTTTATGCACATTTTTCTTATTTTGCGTCATTGGCAAACTAAATTCAGGGACTACAACATTTAATTTTTATTTTAAAACGATACCGATACAAGTTATACTAAAAAAAATATCGATTAAAATTTATAATTTGTTTTTAATTTCCATAAATCAATTTATTAAAATTATTAAAAAAAAATAAAATTAATCGACAACAATAAAATTGTATAGCATATCTCATCTTTAAAATTTTATTTGTTATTTTTATTCATAGTCAAAAACTTGCTTGTGTGACTTTTGCAGATAAAATTTAATCGATATTTTATGATCATAATTTTTTAGTTATAATTAAAATAATAATAAAAAATAAAGGTACATTTTTATTATAAATTTCTAAAACAATACTTACAAAATGATAACCACAAAATATCATATAAAATTTATCGATAAAAATTTATGGTTTTTTATTTATAAACTATTTTTAATTTAATACTTTATCAAAACTAACTTATATGTTTTTAAAACTAACTAAAAAATTATCAATAAATTATCGTCTAAAATTTATCGATTAAAATAAAACTATAAATTTTTTCATTTATATGTACATATATTTATTTTAATTTAATTAATTGGCAAAATAAACGTGATCATATCAATTCCTAGGTAACTTTTTTATCGATAAATTTTTATTGATTTTTTATGATTATCAGTTTTATAGTTATGATTAAAAATAATATAAATAATACCAAAAATTAGAAATAAAATTGAATTTGAAAATTTTTATAAATTTTTTAAACGATAACTAAAAAATGATAATTGCAAGATATCGATAAAATTTGTCGAAAAGAGAGCCACATAAAATTTCGATATGATGAATTTTTAAAACGATAACTATGAAAATTATTGTTGCAAGATATCGATAAAATTTATCGAAAAGAAAGTCACACAAAACTATATGATCAAGTAGATGAGAAAGGTTAATCTAAAATTAAAAAAAATATTTGAGAAGTAAAACCATAGATAGCTTCCTTAAGGACCGTAACTATTATGCTGATTTGGTGATATATGGTATGGGAATTTTGTTTTAAACAATATTTATGAAATCATCAATTAAATAAAAAAAAGAGATTCATAATTTGATGAATTTTTTTTAGAACTTTTCTTTTAATAAAAAAAATTGATTAAATAAAAATAAAAGCAAAGAAAAAAAATTGAAAAAGTTGTGAATCGGGATCAATATAACCCCGCCAGATTCATTTTATAACACTGCTTTTAATCCAAGAAACTCTTTAAGAACTATTTTCAAAAGTAAATTCATCAGCAATGACATATTTCAGTCCATAAATAAAATTGTTTGACTCACTGTACTGCAGATAATCAAAACACATGTGCGTGGAAAATTTCAAAACTGTGAAGTCGCAGCACAACTGGCGAGTCGTTTGTCTTGCAACAAAATGATTTCTATTACAAAATATGGCTACATTGACTGTTTTTTTAAGTATGTAAGTATGCACTTAAGCACATATTTGATCATTTATTCAAGTTTTTATAAGCCTCCGATACAGGCTTGGCTAATTTACGAAATGGCTGATGTAATTTTTTTTTATTTTTGTAATGTTTATGTTTTTAATTCATGTGAAATACAAAAATTATACACGAAATCAGCTGATTCATTAGCGTTTTTATGATGTGACATTCTTTGAGGTTATGCCATTTTATGGCGATTTCAAAGTAGTGAACCACCGTGTTGAGGAATTTCGTAAGAGATATTTGGTAGAATTAGTTCAAAACCCCCTTTGAACTGCAGATTCCACATTTAATTCATATTTTGCATATTTATATAATAGACTCCACAGAAGAGACTGTAGGAACATGATAGGCATACTAACTGGTCACTGTCTGGTTGCGACATAAGTACGCCCGCAGAATCTGGCTAACAGATCGAAAATACCGCAGGAATTGTCTAGAGCAAGGCACCAGGGAAACAAGAAAATTGAAATTCTCGTTAAGCGCAGGCATCCTAAAGAATGGCTAGTTCTCATGAACCTTGTAACTGAACTCTATATGGAATCGTAAAACACCAGAACTGGCCTATGCGTAGCTTATTGTCCTATCAGTCTAATCTAACCTAACCTAATCTATTAAATATAAATTTTCTTACGTAATACTAACGGAAAATATTTTTTTAATTAAATCAAAAATTATTATTTGAATGGGCAAAGCTGTATCCTTATAGCCGAAGAGCAGAGAGCAGCAGCATCGCTTAAATAACATAAAAAGAAATTGAGAAAGTAGCCGGGCGGCATTTAAAACGAAATAGAAAATAAAGCGTCACAACATACAAAAGCGCTGTTGACAAAAAGCACGCAGAAACCACGAAAGCGAAGATAATTATCGACTATTTAATTACGTCATTTACAAAAATAAGCCAATGACAAATCAAAAATACGCAACGACGCAAACATTTATTGCCTATAGATCACTTAGAAAGCAAGCAAAGACAAATGTGATTACATATTTTTTAATCAAATTCAAAACTTTTTTCTAAAATTTTATAAACAATATTTAATTAAAAAGTTCATAAATTTGCATGAAAAACATCAACAAATGGGATGTTCAAAAACACTACGTCTCTATCTTCATGCGCCTGTGGGGAGTTCATGTAAACAAGGGTGCGAACATTCCAATGACAGGCGAGTGAATGATGTGTTACACACGTGTTGCTCGATTGTCCCACAGATTGTTTTTAGATTTTTTTCTACAATATTTCGGTTTGGCGCGGAGAGATTAATAGGTGTTGAAGAGATATGTATGTGAGATATTTAGTGATGTTGCTACTTGTGTAGGTCTTAATAAGTGAGAAAATATCTTCAAATAATTTTATTTGTAGAAATTGTCATAAAATAAATTGTATAAAATTACAACAACTATAAATTATATTAAAAATTGTATGAGAGACAACGGTGTACAAAAACAGAGCTTAAGAATCTTTATTTTATAAATAAATAAGAATACATATTTATTCGGAATCGGAATTGCGAAATCAAATTACTGGTGCCGAAAGATTTAGAATGTTGGAAAAGGCCAAAGCAAGTGTCTTGGATTGGTACAAATTATTCCAAGAGGGTCGAGAACGCGTTGACGATGAAATACGTCCAGGACGGCCATTAAAATCAACTGATGATCAACACGTCAATAAAATGAAGGAATCGGTGCTTGAGGATGGACGATTAACAGTCAAAGATCTTACTGACATTGTTAGAATATCGGAGGGATCAGAAAAAAACTATTTTGAAAGATACATTGTGTCTAGGAAAAGTGAAAGCGCGATTGGTTTCAAAATCTTTAAATTAAAAAAAAAAAAAAACAGTGTCGCGTTAACGTCTGTGAAACGATTCTTTCCGACCACCATTATGCCATAAAACGTATTATTACTGGCGATGAGTTTCGTATCTATGCTTATCACCCGGAAACAGACGATCAATCGGCCGAATATCGTGGCAAAGGTGAGTCGAAGCCGAAAAAAACACATCAGAGCAGGTCAAAAATTAGGGTTATGTTGGCAGTTTTCTTCGATTATCGAGGTGTCGTGCACTCCTTCCGATCACCCAAACTGTCAACGAGGAATTCTATTTGAGTGTTATATGTCATCTGTGTGAAGCTTTTCGTAAAAAGAGATCGAAATTATGGGCCAAAAACTTTTGGTTTTTGCACCACAATAATTAAATTTCGCACACTGCATTGATTCTTCGTGAGTTCTTCGCCAAATTTTCAACCGAAATCGTGCCGCAACCACCGTATTCGCCTGATTTAGCGCGGTGTGGCTTCTGGCTATTCAAAAAACTCAAACGACCGCTCCGGGAAAAAAATTTTGTGTCAATTAAAGGGATTAAATATTGAAGACTATTTTGGAAATTGAGTTTAACAACTGTTTCGAGGGTTGGTAAACAACGTCGGCACAAGTATATTGGTGCCAAAGAGGATTGAGGGAGACGACATAGATTTTGAAGAATAATTTAAGACTTTTAAAATTGTGAAGAAAGTTTTACTATTTTTTGTTCATAAACGCCCATAATATTACAGTCAATGGAAAACGTTATAAAGTCATAACTGATGGCATTTTCGTGCCTGAATTGGAGGATGCTGATGTGAAGGATCTTTAGTGCCAACAAGACGGTGCTACAGACAACATAGCCAACGAAAGAATCAATTTATTGAAGGAAACTTTTGGAAAGCGCAATATCTCAGGTCGTGGAAATGTGGCATGGTCACCAAGATGGTGGAATTCAACACCGCTGGACTAATTTTTGTGAGGTTATGTCGCTGGTTTATGCAAATAAGTGCGAAATGAAAAAAAAAAAATCTTTCTAATACTTGAATAAGCTATAGTGGTCCGAAATCGGCGATTTCGACAAATAGGCAGTTACTTGAAGGAAAAATTTCATATCAATATTTCAAAAACTGAGGGATACTTTATTGTTATAGAGAATCTGAAGTTTCTTTTTTTGCTATTAGAAAGTTTGTGGCAAACTAAAATAGTAACCGTGAACTGGGTATAATATATATGTGACCTGTTCTACGAAGAGGGGGTTTAGGTTTAAAAAAAAATAAATAAATAAATAAATAAAATAAAAAAATAAAAAAAAAAGTAAAAATAAAAAAAATTGATTTTTTGACACCTAAGCCCCCTTTTCGTAGACCAGGTCACGTATATCATTATGATTCAGGGTATAAATATAAAACATGTAAGCAACATTGAGTTTTCTGATGAAAATTATTTTGCATTAAAATTTTAAGAAAATGCTTAATTCTGCGCATATGTACATACATACATACATATGTACTAAAGAGATACATTTATGAAAAACGATATTTCAAATGTGAAATATTTTTTGCGAAATTGAATTTCAACCGTCGCCGGCAATGCGAAAACACACAAATCATATTTAATGATGCTCTATTGATGTGGGTTGTTGTAGTTGTATGAGCATATAATATAAATGCGAAGGCATACAATATAAATGTGCATATGTATTGTATGTGTGTATGTATTGTGTAAGCAGGAAAGCGGCTGCCAAAGCATGAGACTCATTTCAATTAGCCAACAAGCGAACAAATTGAGCCTGCCACACAGACCTAGCAACAAATAATACATTTATAAGAAAAAAAACAATAAAGATGTACTTATTTATACACTTGTATACTGTAGATATGCGCATATGCACGCACACATAAGCATCGGCTATACAGCGACACTTATGAATCGCATGAAAGGCTCAGTGGCTGCCGTTTGTCAGAGAATTCTGGCAATTTGCGCCTAAAAAATATTTTTTATTAAAACATTTTATTTCTATGCAGCTTCTCTACATTTCGTTTGTGTGCCTTAGCACCACTTGACGTGTATGTGTGTGTGTGTGTGTCAAACGTGACACCAGGCGAATTTCGTGCTCGACAATAAATTAAGGGAGCTGCAAATTCCGTTAAATAGTGGTCATAATGCAGCGGCGGGTCAATTTGTTCGCCGAATTTTGCACATTATTCATGTCAGCTGGCGAGCTTAGCGCGCCGCCATGTTCGCTTGCAACGTAGGCGTTGCACCGTTTCATGAACTCTACTCTGCTAAATTTCGGCGGCATTCAATACACGCTAGTGTCGCTTTATTTATTGTGATTTATTTTTATTTTTCTAATGCGAAAATAATCTGTTGTCAAGGCAGCGCGCCGTTGTGACCCAGGTGATGTGCGTGCGCGTTTCCACATTTATTTGTGTAGGTGGGTGTTGTTGTAGTCCGGGGTGATTGAACGCCACACACTTGGCATGGAACAAATTTTTACGATCTTTTTAGGTACATACATATATTAAGTAAATATATACTATATAAATATATAACGAATCAGCAATTGCTGTGAATGTGTCTATTAATATACATAAATACATAGTTATTAGGGTGGGTCGAAATTTGATTTTTGTTTGGTTGGTGCTCTGTTTAACACCTATAGAAAAATATCTCGAAGTATGAGCTCTTAATTATAACGGGAAGGTCCTCCGCCTACAGACAGGTTTCTATTTTTTTCTTATTATCAAATAGAAAAATTCATAGCTGGCTTCCAACTGCTTGAAAAAATATACATATGTATGTATATCGTTTCAAAGATTTTGTAACGAATCGAATATTCTACACGTCAAAAATCAACAAAAAAAAAAAAAAATAAATAAAAAAAAATTATGAAAAAAATAAAAAAAAAATAAAAGGAAATTAAAGAATTATTAAAAAAAAGAAAAAATGATTAATTAATAAAAAGAAATTAAAAAATTATTAAAAGAAAAATTATTTATAAAAATAAAAAATTATTAAAAAAATAAAATTAAAAAAATTATTAAAATACTAAAAAAAATATTTAAAAAAAATATCGTAAAGCTGTTTAGGAACCTCCTTTTCGTAATACCAACCGAAAAATATGCGTTTTTACTCAACTTTATAGTTATATACATATAAAATGTATGTACATTTACCATAAACATTTTCATTTTAGTCACCGCCAGTTTGTCTGTCTGTGTCTGGCCTTTCAACGCAACTATTGACATAAATATTCATTGGAATTTTTTTATTATGATTCCTGCTGACAAAACATTTCTATCTTTTAACAGAACCACTTGTGACTGCACACATACACACATACACACGTAGAAGAAATTGACTCTTTAATGTGCGGTGTAAAAAGTCTGTCGTAAAATTTTTAATTGGAATGCTTTAAACAAATAAATTACTGTACTTAAAATACACGTATTTTAAAAGAAGCTTTTAGAATGTGTGAGAGACAACTTCTTTTTAATTTTATTTTTTATTATTTTTTTAATTTAATTTTTTTTTTTTAATTTTATTTTTTTTTTAATTTTTTTTTAATTCATTTTATTTTTTTTTAATTTTTATTTTTCAATTCATGTATATATAAATATATAAAGAAAAATAAAAATTTGCTCAGGCATTTTCTATTCACACTAGTTTGGTGGGATATCTGAAAGTGTGAGCTCCCAAATTTTGAATCTTAATCTCGCAAATGCGGGATAACCAAGAAGGATTAGCTAAGGTGCTTCCACCTCTTATTCTTCCAAACAGCTTATGAAGCTGGCGTCTGGTAACAATCTCAATCTTACAGCATGGACGCTGATAGGCTAATGGTCTTTTGAAACACCCACAGTTAGAGAGCACCGTCTTCTTACCATTCTACTTGGCACCCATACTAGTCTTATCACAAAGTTATACGATACTATCGCTAACGGAGTCAGACATTCCTTAACCAGTTCTAAACATAGGGTTAGTGAGCTCAAGACTTGTATCGCCGCCTCGATATCAGAGCGGACCATTCACTTCTCTGAAGAAGGCTGCACATCGACTGTTATCTTAATGATGACAACGACAGCTAGAAAACAACTGCAATAGTCAGGTAATCTGAAACTGACGCTGAGTTTCTGACAATATAACTCTCCACCAACCATCCAAGCTTTGACCTATACGTAAAAAAGCCTTTCTCCCACGCTTCTACCCATTCACAACTTCCTCGCAGTTGTGTGGACAGAAAAAAAAACAAAGTTCGGTTTGGCGACTTCATGATACAAAAGGTCTGCTACAAAATCAAGTCGTGTGAAGATTTTCGAATTTTCAGGAATGTGTTTATTTAGAAAACCAGATTATTTTAGTCTGATAGCAATTTTCGCGACTATACGCCATCCAGCGATAACTATGGGTACTATATGTCAAATGGCACCACACATGCTGATGAACCCCGCTCGTTGGACGGTGTCGAGCTTCCTTGCATGTAGACTACACTCGATGCCTTCTTTGCTCTTTCCGCTATACTAAATTTTATGAATCTAGAAGATATTGTTCTTACAATGACCTACGGTTTCTGTAGTGAGAGTCGACTCTCCCTGGCAACATTTTCGCCACTGACGAAAATTCTTTAGAGACTATTTACAAAATAGGAATTTAAACAGTTTTTATTTTAGCCTTAGTAACACTGAATAAGCTGAAGAGGAATGTGAGACGCATTTGCAGATAAAAAAAGGTCGAAATGCGTTAGTACGAAGAGCTTGACAAGCTGGCCGACAAGGGTTATATTTCAAAATTCTACGAAAAGATGCAGCGACTAACAGAAGGTTTCAAGACCGCAGCATACTCTTGTACAACCCTTACAGAGGTGACCTAGTGAATGATGCTCAGAGCATACTGAAATTATGGAGGGAACACCTCTCCAGCCTGCTAAATGGCAGTTAAAGCATAACACCAGAAGATGGAAAACCCAATTTTCTTATCGTTGACGATGGAGCAGATGTTTCATTGCTCGATCATGAAGAAGTTCGAACGGCAATTACCCGTCTGAAGATGAATGGATTGCCGACCGAGAAATTCAAATACGGCAACGAAGAACTGATAAGGAACAAGCATAAGCTTCCTTGTAGAATATGGTCGGCCGTAAGCATGCCCGACGATTGGAATTTAAGCATGTTTCTTCACAATGCCCATCCCTCTACCACAAAAATGTGCTCAACAAAAGCTTAGAGAGTTGGTACGATGCCACCATACCAGAATTAACCAAAAATACAGGCGACAGTTTAAACCATACCAAAAATTTTTGTTTTTGCTATTTATAAAATTTGGGTTTATACTTTTTTTGTTTTCATACTTGCCCAGCAGTTAATTTTCGGGTTTATTGTGCTCCCACAACTCACCCACTTGCCGCTTGACATTCTAAATTGTCAAAACGTGACTTTGTGCCATACATTGAAGTGTTTTTGTTAAATTCGGCGTTACGTCGCGTACGTTCGAATGTGACATTGAGTGGTTTTAATTGAGAGGTGCTCGGCTGTGTTTATTTCTTGACATTTAATGCTTTCCGTAACAAAAAAAAAATGAAATGTTATCATACTACATTAGGGTGTTTCGTTTTTTATTTTGTTTTGGGCGAATGTATTTCGTTTTCAATAAAGTAATATTTTACTCAACAGTGGACAAAATTTTCGATGAGTAACTGTTAGCTCTAAGGGTGAACTACAACCGATTTAAAAATTATGAAAAAATTCGTTTTCGATTCCACTCAGCTGAATATACAAATTTATATGTATATCGTTACCTAAAATGCAAAACAACGTAATCAAAAAGTCGAAACTGCCAATATAAAACCATTTTATAACCCAAACTCAAATTTTGTTTCAATATGAGCGGTTTCTATTAAATCGTTTTTCGTTCGCCTGTAAACTTATGAAAAGTGATGTTACGTGATTTTGCATTTTAGGTAATTATACAATTACAGTAAATACTCCTAAAGATAATTTAATAATGGTTTTGCCATTTCCGTTTCACAAGTTTTTAGTGAAAGCTAAAAGAAAACGGTATATCATAGATAGTGATTAGTTTTTACCCATTTTTTATACAAATTGTCTTAACTGATGCTTTGCTTATTCAAGAGGAAGTCATTAAGAAATTAAATATTAATCAAATTAACAGAGAAATGTTTAGAGAAAACAAAGGCTTCAAAACAAGCATGAGTCGAAACTCAAAACCTTAAAGTGTGGCGAATCGAACATGTAACAGGCGTTACTAAATGGAGTTAGAGTAGAGTTAGAATTTATACTGCAGCAGTGACGTACAGGTTAGATTTAGCTCCAATTTCCATGCGCTTTCAGCTGCATACCTTTTTGGTTATGAGAGTAGTGATCGCACATAACGAGTAGAAAAGTGACGAATCGAAGACGACTTTTATGCCCATAAATTAAAAGAATTATGCAGCTTAAACTCACGTCGATTATTTTTATATATATACATACATGTATGTATATGCACTTAACTACTTGTAATAGATATGTTACAATTTGGAGCAATTAAAAAATAGTTCTATAATTGTTTAAAGTGTGAACATTCCACTTTCCAGCAAAAAAGTGCAACTAGTAAAGCATCATATATACATATGTACATATATGCATGTCATAAAAGTACAACTGTGCAACAGATTTATACGAGTATGTGCATACCTATGAATAAACAGTATGCGTCATAAGTGAAGGTACGCGAGAAAAATTCCACCTATGTATAACCACATTAGCGGTGTCGACAATACTGGAATGGAAGAAAACAAATAATTAATTTCCTCTCAAACAAAAACTCTTTTTCATGGGTTTTGAAATTTCATTTTATGAAACACTTTGATATGTCTAGAAGTTTTTCCCAAAAGTTTCAAGGCAACCGCAACAAAAGGGATAGGATTTACAACCTTTGGGAGAGCGGTTCATAAGGCAATACAGGTTGGGACTTATATTTTTGATCGCATTTTTCTCGAAACAACATATTCAAAAACTAGTAAAGCGATCTTAATAATATTTTTCACACTTATTTTAAGCAGAAAGTTTTCGTGATCGGTGTTCGAACGGGTTGCTATTATTTTTTTTTATATAGTACGTTTAACCGCGACCTGTACTCTTCTACTAACCGATGAAATTTAATTTTAGATGAATCTTTCGCCTGTTATGCTGACCACCGCCAGGAGTGGATGTTTTTGGACGATGACTCCGAAAACCAATTAAAAAATTTTTTATGATATCTTCACAAAATATTGATCAAATGTTGCGGTTTGATATGTTCAGAAGTTGGATATAAGTAAGTAATTTATTATATAAAAAAAAAAATTGATGAAAATATGCATTTTTCTGGCCGTCGAAACTCACATAATCCGTTAATAAAGAAAAAGGAAACAGAGAACTTCACTACAAAACAACAACAAAATAATCGAAATTTCGAAAACATAATTTTCAAAAAATAATTAAAAACTTCTAAATTACTGAAAATAATTGCTAACATAGATTCTAAGGTCATTCAAAAATTATTTAGAACTTCAAATGTTCTGAAAGTAGTATAGACATGCCAGATTTAACTATCTCAGATATCGGTTGACATTTTTTGCCCTTGCCTCATTAACATTTCTCTTTGTAGGTCTAAACCTTAAAATTTCAAATTTAAGCATACAAATGTTGACGAGAATTGTTGAATTTTTTCAGTATGAATTTGAAATTTGGCTTTCTCTCATAAACTCAATCGAAATAAAGTGGTATATACAATTCATAAAAAATAATTGAAGTTCTGCACTGAGGCCTATGGTCTATTGTGTCCCCTCCTATATCACAAATAGTCTCAAAAGTCCAGCACTCTGAACAATTCCAAGAGCTTGCTAGCCGCGATGAAGCTGATGCGATACTTGTCCAGGTAGAGAGATCCCAAGTGCCTTGAGCCTGCTTCTGCAAATTGCTAAAAAAACTAGAATCAGGGATTCTGGATTATCCGGTTCCATAAATCATACAAAAATACAACATTTTCGCCTTTCTTGAAGTCTTTTAATGAAAAAGATCACGTCTTCTAGTAACATCCTTAACTAATAACTTTTTTCAGGGCACTGCATGTAATGAGGTTTTCTATGGAGAGACGTAAATTCTTAAAACCTCAAAAAAAATGTTTCACGAAGTCATACTTCGTGCTTTTAATAAATTGACAATTTATTGCTTCTTATGTGGAGGAAAATTATACAACTAATGTTCAGTGTTAAAGCCGGAAAAGTTAAAAGCTGTACCATTACTTATTTTACACACTGTGCTTGTATGACTGAAAGTGCAAATGAACTATGCGTAGTTTTCAAATAATTTAATCAAGCAGGCGTTTTAGTAGCATGCGTTTCGACGCCTCCGATGTGTAACCGCTTCATCAGATATGCTGACACCCAATTATGTAAGTATGTCAAAAAGTACTTTCTGACACAGTGTTAATAAATAAATTAATTAAAAGTGTGAAGTTAAGTTTTTCGTGCTTATTTATGTATAAAAAGGCTGATGCAAAATATTTTAAGTTTTAACATTTTTCTTCAATGGATTCACCTTTTTTAGGGTTGAGGACGAAGATCAAAAGAAGAAGAGATTCAAAAACTGCCATTTCAACCGTCAATGGCGATCATCGCGCTATGATAACGGACTATTTGATGCCTGAAATTGAAGGTGGTGATCTTGGCGGCATTTGGTTTCAACAAGATGGCGCCAATTGCCACACATCACATCACATCACATCAATCAATATATTTATTGAGAAAACACTTCGGAGAGCAGATAATTTCAAGTTTTGAGCCGGTCGATTGGCCACCAAGAGCGTCTGATATCACACCGTTAGACTTTTCCTGTGGGAATATGTAAAGTTTAAAGTGGATGCGGACTATCCCGCTTCGATTTAGGCCTTGGAGCCAAACATCACGCGTGTCATTCGTCATTTACCAGTCGAAATGCTTGAACGAGTCAGTGAAAATTGAACTCAATGGATGGGCCATCTGAGACGTAGCCACGGACAATATTTGAAAGGGATAATGTTCAAAAAAATAAATGCCAAAGAATGGTCTTTCGAATGCTAATAAACATTTCCCATTAAATTTGAAGTTTCTGTGTTTTTTTCTTTTAAAAAAATAGAGAGCTCCGAATCTCCCTTTGTATATATGTATATATGGTATTATCTTTAACTCCGATTGTAGTGGAAAATCAGTGAGAATAAATCAGTACTAAAGCAATCATTACATACGTGAGGTTTCTTTAAACAATTTAAGGTTAAAATTTCAAAATATATTCAAGATGACCGTGACACCGTGAGTGCTCGAAATTTTTAACGAATAAGAGCCAGCACGATTGTCACTTAGCGTAATTTTAAGCACCCAAAACGATTATTATTATACTATATTTTCCTGTCATTAACTTTCTTTTGTAGCAAATTATATTTTTATTGTTTAACTTATTTGCCATTGTCTGGAAAGCTAAAAATTTTTGCACATTAAGGCGAAAGTTATGAACTCTTAATTGATATTACATGTGTGTATACATGTATGTATGTATGTATATATGCATATGTAATGATTTCTCTTTGGAACAGGCAGTAATTTTTGTGGGAATATGAATATAAATAAGTAATGTTCATACAGAATAACTGTAAGCTGTGAAATGTCAGCTGTTTTGAACCAAGTGTCTGACGTATGATGAGAACTATGCCAAGCTTTGGTAAATAAGTAATGAATATAAAATATATGTGTAAGTAGAGTTAGCATAATATTAAAGCAGCACCACCTGAAAGCTTTCCTATTTGTTGTTTTATGCAAATTATTGTTTGAGGAAGATTTAAACCGAAGCCTAGGGAAAAGGTAGAGCACATATTAGAGACAAGACATTCATATATATAAATCCAGTGACTAGATGAAATGGCAAAAATAGAAAAGTGAAAAATTTCACCGCCAAAACTTATGGCTGAGGGCAATTAAATTGCCAGACAATGGCTTGGCGGCTAGCAAGCTTTTCGAGCATATGAGAGAATACCCACATATAAATATGTATGTATTTTAAATGTTCCATAGACATACAAGTAGGTACATTTCTAGCTGCGTGCTGGCATAATTATGGCATTTATTACCAGCATAATTTCAGGCCATTATCATTTTTTGTTTCTCATGCGCCTTTAATTTGTACCCACAATTTTACATGGTGTATGTATGTATGTGTGGGTGGGTGTGTAGCTAATGTGAGAATGGTGTTATGATGCCACAGTCTGCCGCTTTGTCGACAGCAAAGGCAAATTGCAGAGATCAATTTTATATTCCCGCTATAAACCAAGCAGTAAGTAGGAAGGGTTGGAAAGTATCGAGCACATTTTGAGAACACAAGCCTACGGGTTAGGTATATATTTCAGAATATCGCATAATTACCTTCAATATAGACAAGTTTGAGCAACTTTTATGACAAAAAGTCGTTTGTCACCTTTGAATTTCATTTGTGTTAGATTTAAACAAAAGTAGAACCTCTCGAGTCCCCGGTTTACGTTATTATTGCAGTGAAAGAAAACGTTTCCCAAAGAATTTTGATGATTGATGTAGATTTGGCAGTTCTTGGTCGCATATAAATCCAGATCCATAGTTTCAGCACCTCCAATATTGTTCTTTTGTAATTTTTTACCACACAACCACATCGGGTAACTCCTAGATAAAATTAGTTTTAGTACCAGGTCGTAGCGATATCGCGGGCAACTGCTAAACTGATGAGTTGGCAAAGAAAGGCACCTCAGCGTCGCTATTGCTAGAGTGAGATTGGAGCGGATCTGTGGGGCACTATAAAATTGGCCTGGAGCTTGGTGCATTGAACAAGTCACAGTCACGACAGTCGCAAGATTTTTCTAGCCCAAAGTAAATCGCAAGAAAACCAGCGAGCTATTCCCTCTTAGCAAGGTTAGGTTTACCATAATTTTAGTAGTCATAACTGGCCTTTAGGATGGGTCCACACGGTAAGGTTAAAAATCTTACCGGAAACCCTTTCCCGAACCTGTTTAGAAGAAGTAAAGGTGAAAACAACTCAACACTTTCTTCTTCATTGCCCCATATTTGCGAGATCCTATATTAATGGCTTTGAGTGGTCAGCTTGGGAAGTGATTTTTGGTGCCGTACGGAGATATATTTATAATTAGGAGTCTTATCTACTTTAGTATTGGCTGGACTGTTATAACCAGAACGTACCGATTACAGGGATTTTCTAGTTCCACTGGGTTCCAAACACGAGGTTCCACTTTCCGCATCCAATTCGCATTTTTTCAAGGATCTTATACAGTTTCATGTAACAGTTACTAATACAATATATCGTAATAATTAGAAATGAGGGAAAAATTAAGAGTTTTCAACGTTCAAGTCTTTCTTGTCGCTATTTGGTTCTAGTCCAGTCATTTGAGCTTAAATTAGGTAAGAATCTCGGAATTCGATATACCCATTTATATGTCTGTAACTAAATATATGGAATTCCGAGGTGAACTTACTATAATGACTGGACTATTCGTCTTTGATAATCGTCGATGTTTATACCTAGAAAACAAAGCACCCAACACGAAATTGTTCAAAATCTTTTGCTGAATATTTTATAAATATTTTTGCATGTCTACAACATTATCGATTTCACTCGGCTCCCGCAACTAGTCGCGTTGAAACACATAACGCGGCATACATGCAAGCGAGTTGATTTGCTGTCGGGTGACATTTGATGGTCAGCTGACATTGTGACAGGCTGTCACGAGTGGCGCAAATGTGTCATTGTCTATTATAATGTAATTTTATATGCAACTTAAGACAAATTAAATGGAAAATTATAATAAAGCCGAGTTACAACACAAGTAATGGACTAACTTTGTATTAAAAAAAATGTGTTTGAAGATGTAAAAAAATAGGCATACAAATATAAAAAATTTTCGTAACTTTTACGTACTTTTAATTTAATTTTAAATTAAGCCTTTGTCAATTATAACGTATTCATATGCAAAGCTGGCATAACTCATTTAAAAAGGGAGAGGAAGCTAAGCTCGTAACTCAATTAAAAAGGGAAAGGAAGCTAAGCTGAAGCTAAAATGATGTAAAGCCTAAGCATTACATCTGCAATAAAATATATACTCACTCACACGAATGGAAGTCCAATCGTCAGTCCTTCACCCGCTTACAACCAATTATACATGGCAACCCGGTTAGTACACCTTTTTTAGAGGTGGCAACCAATCATTTTTTGCTTTAATTATGAAAATTACATAATCCTGCAACAAGTGCAGCGGCAGTTACAAATATTAACGCCCAAAATGTGGCGTTTAAAGATTTAAATTCCAACACAAAATTAAAATAAACATTTGAAACTGAAAAAAACGGCACAAAAGATTTCAACTTGAAAGAGAGTTGAATGGGGGGAAAACCTTGAAAACATTAAAGTAGCACAAAAATTCCGCTAAAATATTTTTGGATAGGCAAAGTGAGTTGAAAAGCATAAGAATAAACTACAAAGCAGAAAAACAAAACACTTGACTTTCAAATGGAGCTTTTGATTTTACTCATGCTGTAGATAGAATGGGGGTTTCTGCCTCTTCTTTTCATTAAATAGTGTCTGTAAATTGGAATGCAAATTAAAGAAAAAGGCGAAGGTGGAAATTAGTAAACGTGACTCTGTTTTCGATAACAAGGAAATAAATATTCAGATGTCATAAGCGGAAAAGTGATTTTGTTTAAGAGCGGGGTGGCCACACTCTTCGATTCTTGTGAGACCAAAAGGGATACCACATAATTCTCTCAATATGAGGATATGATCACGAACGATCACCAACGATGTTATTGTGAGGTCAGACGTAATAAATGTTTTCTCAATACATAACGGTTCTGCGGACGAGTGCCCAACCCTTTCCCACAGAGTCGTGGAATCAACCATGAACGAAAACAAAAATAACAACGACAAATGACACCTCGACGAGTAAATCTTCGACAAGAACAAGGACAAACATTACAAACGGGCCACTATAACGAAATCAGCTAAAGACAATCTTCTTACCTCCAGTCGAGGAAAAAGAGTACTACTGGTTGTAATATACATATTAGCCAAAGTACACCACCAGAGACTAGAAAACAAAAGGTACAAACGAAAGTATTCAAATCCTTAATATGCAGCCGTCCGCCTCCAGGGCGATCAAGAGCACCAATCAGTACACTGACAGCCAAAGGTGAGGTTTAACGTAAAATGTGAAAAAGTCTCAGAATCAAATGAGGATATCCCGGTAGTAGAGGGCAGTATTTGTACTCACAGTAGATATAGTGGAGAAATACCAAAGCTTCCTGAAAAGGAAGCCATCGGACCGTCAAACCAAACTCGCAGAAGAGGAACCGTTCCCACAACAAAAGGCGGAGATCGACGTCAAATTGTCGGGTCCCGGTGGATCATCACCCGGAGTTTAACTCCTCGGGAACCCTTAAAGCCTACAGTGACTTGTAGTGCGTTTGGATTTCCTAATGGCGATTAAATTAAGTAGCGATTGCAAGCCTCAAACTGAAGGTTATACCCCGCAAAGAAATTAAGAGACTTCGTATTCGCATTTGACAGCCGCTTCTAGAGCAGTCTGACGCAAAATTTCTGATATATGTATGTACGTATATAAAGTTGCAGAAGAAGTCTGTTATCGGAATAGAGAAATTGCAACCAATTATGGAGAAGCCGAATAAATCAAGCCGACCGATTCTAGTGGCCAACTGCGAAGAGTCCATAGAGACTCTATCAAAAGCTGACAACAAATGACAGTAATGAATGAATGAATGAGCCGATACTGAAAAATCAAACTCAGCTGATTCCACTGGAGGCCATCCCAACCAAGGCTTTATATAGCAATTCTATGGAAATTTTTATTAAACGGTAGCATGCTTGCATTGGCTCAGGAGTCTTTTTTGAAGGCGATTCTACGTTCCCGATATTAACCCGGATTTTATTCGGCCAAGGGCTGTACTTTCGAAGATCTAACCTCATTTGGATCGGTAAGTTTTAGATTTACGTTAAAATATATGAAACTGTGGCTCCTTCTTTGTCAATCCGGGTCAAATTTGATCATATTGCATTTTCTGTTGCAATAATGTTTCTGAATTTGAAACTTCTTACTATGCTATATCTCAATTTGAATTCGTATTTTATACTATAATTTATTTCAAATGAACTCATGTACATATCTATGTACATATTTTTGTCATAAGAAAATAAAGTAAAAAATAAAATTTTCAAAGTTTAAAGAACAATTGGGTAGTGGTTCAACATTAGACGCAAACACCTTATCAGAGCTTGAGGACATTTTTCGAACTTTAAAATTTAAAGCGACGCTTTAGCGTTAGTTCACTGTACAAACATAATAATTTTTATAGATCATAAACATATAGACATATTTACATGTTTAAAAAATTGTTTGTGTATGCGTTGCGGCGACTCACCTGTGCGCAAAATGCTGTTAAAATTAATCCAATGAGTAAGTTTCGTTGTAGTTGTGCATGCTGGCTCTGTTGTTGTTGCTGCTGCTGCTGCTTACTGCATGACGTCGTCTGCATTGTTTGTTGCTGTTGCTCTTGCTGTGCTTGTTGTTGTTGCTGATTTTGCTTTTGTATTCGAAATGTTGTTTCGTTACTCGCTTTAGATGCGCCAACTCCACAACTAAGCGTGGCCGCTTGTGTTGTTGGCAGCATTGTTATTGTAGCTGCTGCTGCTGTTTTTGTTGCTATTGTTGGTAGTGTAGCAGCCTTTTTGGCAGCCGAGTCGCCGCTGCTCACTTGGTTGGCTGTCATTCGCAGACGCACAACCGTCACCTTTATTTACTTTTGAATGGAAGTGATTTTGATTTTTTTTTTGTTTTGCTTTTACAACTTTATTTTTTATTTCTAGCTTTTTGCTCACTTTTGTGTTGGTTTGACTTTTGTTATAATTAATTTCACTTTTTTACTATTTTTTTCGGCTATTTATGAATTTCTTTTGTTGCGATTATTATGTGGCCAAATGCGTTTTGCAACTTTGTGCGCTGAAATTTTACTTTTTCGAGTTGCTTTTATTGCCAAATAAAAGTATTGCTAGTTTTGAATTGCAACGATTGCATGATTTCGCGGTTTTCACTTTCATTGGAATTTTAGAAAACAATTTTCGAATATATTTTTTCACTTTACTGATATGTAAAATTCGTCAGACAGCTGCGGTTTGGTGGGAAAAAAGTTGAAAATGCATTAAAATTAAATTTTGTAAATAAGACTTGGTTTGTGTCGCGTAGCAATTACCAACTGATCGAGTGGCTGAGTAATTTTTAAGTCAACACAAGCTTAAGCGCGAGCGTAACGCTCATTTGCTCTCTTGCCAACATTGCATTCGAAGATACTTAGTTTCTAAGTATGTGTGTGTGGCATTGCTACGGCTTCGCATGCAAGTCGCTCTCGCTCTCGTGCTCATCAACTTCATTTTACTATTTTTTTTTTGTTTTATTGTTGGACACACACACGAAAATATTTAATTTCAATTACTTTTCACTTCAATTGCAATGTTGCCACAATTTGCTGAGGAGCCGCAAAAAAGTAGACGCGCCGTTTTAAACCAAAATTAAAAGTCACAAAAGGCATTTAATTAAAATCACTTTGACACTCCGAAAAACGAAAAGTCAGCGCTCGCACTTAGCCAGCGCAACAAATTGTTTTGAATGACGCACTAACACACGGCGCTCTCTCTCGCATACTCTAAGCCACTCACTGGCCAAATGACACTTGACTTGGCTATAAACGTCAAACTGACAGTTAGGCTAGTAAATGCAAACAAAAATCACTGCTAAACAACAGCAACGCTCAGCTGTGCGCTGGCACTCTCTCTCTCTCTTCCACACTCTTTATTTTAACTTTATTATTATTTTGCTTTGTTTTTGCTCACAATTAAAATAAATAATATTCATATTGATATTCACTGGTATGGTATATACATATATAGACTATCACTCTGCATACATATTTCTGCTTCCCTGCATATTTTTACAGTAAGCATTAACCCGTCAACAGCCTAGTACTCGTATTCTAAAATCCCAATGCAGTGCGCAGCAATTAGCTGCAAATTAACTGCGATTTTATTTACATTCCGTTAAGCAAATAGCAATTAATATTATTTGTGGCATATTTCGCTGGAATTCGCTGAAAGTTCCGTGCCACTTTGTAACTGTTTACCAGTGTTTTTCGCCACTGTCCGTCCGTCCATCCATTTGTATCGTGTGATAATTAGCTGTTTGCAAAGCCCTGTTAATTAGTAGTGAAAATTATTCTCGCATAAAAAATGCGATTTATCGCTGCCAAAGTTAAATCTGTTTTCACTCACTGAAATCGTTAGCTACGAGTCGCAAATTTTATTTACTAAAATATTCATAATTCCTAGATGTGACTGAAATGTTGCTAATTAGTTGCTGGAGGTGCTTTATTCTCGCAGACATGACAGAAATATTTATTTAGAATATTTATTTTTTTAAGGTGTGTAAAGCGAGCATTTTATTGTCATTTTGTTTAGCAAGAAAATTAACTGTCATAATTTTATAAGTAAAAATCGTGATTTAGTGGAATTGCAATAGTTTAGAATAGGTTTGTTAGTTTCATCGAGAGAAGAAGTGAGGAAAAGTAGCAAATAGTTATCATAAGAGCTTCCAATAAACAAAAAAGTCATACATCTTATGATTAAAGAGAAGTTTAGATGGTATGCAAGGTCTAGGGAATCAACTTCAAATCGAAAAGTCTGATATTGATAGCGATTGTGCTTGGTTACAGAAATTGCTTTTACTCGTTTTGTGAATTTATGAAGAATCAGAGAGAGCTTAGTTTGACACTGAATTCTTCACCTGTCGTAATTATTTTCCTTTTAACTGCTTTAAGACCTGAAAATCATTTTACAGAACAAAGCATATGCATGAACAATATGCTAGTCACCTAACATTGTGAAATTTTGAACTGCCTTATGAAAAATATCAGGTCAATTGAAAAGTCCACGGCCTGACACATAGACATAACCTAATCTTTCAAAAGACGCTTGGAAAAAAGTTTACAGCTCTCGCATCAATTATAACATTTTGAGTGACGCAACTTTTTTTATAGTGAAAAAATTGGTAAAAACTGATTATGCCTCTTGATAAACTACTGCAATTTGAAGGGAAAAAATGCAGTTAAAGCAAAAACTTGGCTCGATGATGCTCTTGAAATCAACCATGAGAGATTAGTATGCTAAGTTTAGACATGGTGAAATTAACACCGAAGATGGTGAACACAGTGGACACCCGAAAGAGGTTGTTACCGAAGAAAACATCAAATAAGTCCACGAAATAATTTTGGATGACTGTAAAGTGAAGTTGTTCGACATAGCAGGCACTCTAAAGATATAAACTGAAGTTGTCACTCCCAAATATTTGGGGATCAGAAAGCTCTGTTCGAAGTGGGTCCAGCACGAACTCACTTTTGAACAAGAACAATGACGAGTTGATGACTCGGAGCAGTATTAGTCTTTGGATAGTCAGCCTAGTAGACTGCACACGATAATCCGTCTCAAAACGTGGAAAAATGCAAGAGTCGGCTAGTATGGTTACGGCGTTTGTATTTTTAACTACCTTGTATACTCTTTATTTACTACCTTGAAAAAGGAAGGACCATCAACAGCGACAATTACATAGCATTATTGAATCGTTTAAAGGATGAAATAGCCAATAGTTCTGTTTCACCAAGTCAATGCAAAGTGTATCAAGTCAATAACAACGACGTCAAAATCCATGAATTGCTCTTTGAATTGCTTCCGCATCCAACGTATTCTATAGAACTGCCCCCCAGGGACAATTATCTGTTCTCAGATCTAAAAGATTGTTCGCTGGAAAGAAATTTTGGTCGAATGAAGAGGTGATCTCCGAACTGAAACCTTTTTGTAAAACAACTGATTTCGAAAATCCTTATCTCGCTCAGGCTGTGCCGATATTGAAGATTATTTTTAATAGGTTAGGTAAGGTTAATCTGTTAAGACATTGAGCCACACATAGATCTGTTTTAGTCCAATGTAATACCAGATAGAGTTCAGTTACTAGGTTCATGAGGAGTAGTCATCATTTAGGGTGCCTGCTCTTGACGCGTATTTTAGCAGACTCTGTCTCCTCACTATCGATACCTTCTAAAGTGTATCATATCATGGGGACCTCAGATGTGGTCAGCAATATTTGACAATCATTAGCCACGTACATATGTATGTACATCTCTGGCTAGACGAAATACTAAATAACTATGCCAGAAACAAGATCTTTCGATGTAGTGTTTATATTGAAAAGTACGTGAAGACAATGATACTATGATTGAGTAAAACAATCAGGCAGTCGGCTAGAGCAAACCAGTTATTGGCATCACAACAAATGGTTTTTTGCATGATCGCTTTTGATCGAGAACCAGCGTTACATACAGTCATATGTATACCTGACAACGCGCTGCGCATAGGTACATATGTACTTACATATGTAAATAATCATAATAGTAAAACTTGTAAAATGGTTAAATGAAACATATTTAAAACAACGCAGATCGAACTCGAGTGATTCGAGGGGCAAGAGGCAAAAACGTTAAGAGACTTGCAGAGCAAAGTCATGAGGAAACTGGAATGTCAGGCAAAGGCAACGGTGAGTAAAACAAAAAAATGTAAATGCAAGTTAATAAGAATTAATATGAAAAGCAAGAAATGCCATACTACGAGTGCAACAACAACGCTGCACAACATTTACAAACATACATACGTGGTCGTATAGGTTCATATGTAAATATGTACGTTGTTGCATGCTAAGTACAATGCAATTGCCTGTTGTTGTTTATTCGAATTGCCAACCGACGGACCAAGTGTGAGCTGAATAAAGTCAGGTAAAATTAGTGAGTGAGTGGGACACCGTGTTGGGCGGAACGTCAAACACACAAGTACGAGTACATATGCATATGCGTGTATGTATGTATAGTGTGTGCGTCATACTGGTATTGTATGGCAGTAAGCTGAGTTATGTTGTAGTGAGCGGCATATTTTGAAGTCGAATTGCTTTTCGCTGTTTCTGTTATTATTGTGTGGCTGTGCGCTGTACGAGCGCTCAATGGCCATGTGCGTGTGTATGTGTTTGTGGTGCTGCTTGCCTACCGGTGAGAAGCGGTTTTGGTTTGAAGTATCTGGCAAAACGTGTTTGCCCGCTCGCTTGCCTTTGCCTCCGGCTGCCTGCTGCCCGCCCGCCGCTGTCAGCCAGCATTGAATTTGGGACAAGATTTTTAAATTTTATTTAAAACAACAAATGACAACAACAACGCTGACAACGGCAACAACCGCAAAATGCGCGATGGGCAAAATGTAACGTTGGCAATAAAAAATTATTTAAAATTAAGTTAAAAGTACCTACAACAAGTTGGCTGCTGCGCCAAAACAGGTAAGCGCCGATTTTTTTTTTCTTTTCATTCGGGAAATTTTCAAATGGGTTTCAGCATAATTTCAGTAATTTTTGGTAGAAAAAATACATTTTTTGTATAATTAATTATTTCAAGGAATATTTGGAAGTCAAATTACATTGTAAAGATTATTGAGTCTGATGAGTGAAGGCTGTTAATTTCAAACTTTTCATTGAAATTTGCGCTTTTTGGCGTTAAATCAAATTGAGAGAATATAAAACAAAAAAACGTTAACTTCGATAGCAACGAGGCAATAATACCCTTTAGAGACGCAAAGTACTACTTAGAAGAACTTAATGATAGTTCAATCAATCAATCAATGATCTGATTTGAAAAATTTCCTTGGAAATAAAAAAATTATCTCTGACAATAATCTGTCAAATTTCTTGATGATATCCCGTCAAAAGAAAAAGTTTTGCTTACAATTACTTAATTCCGATCGTGCAGTTTGTATGACAGCTATATGCTATAGTCGTCCGATCTTAATAATTTCCTCGGAGTTTGTAGCGATTTTTTAGGAAATAACTTGTGTCAAATTTTGTGAAGATATCTTGCCAAATGAAAATGTTTCCCATTCACGAAATTGATTTTGAACATTCCGTTTGTATGACAGCTATATGCTATAGTGATCCGATTTGGAAAAATTTCTTCTTAGATTGCACCACTGCTTTGGACAATAATCCATGACAAATTTCTTGATGATATCTCATCAAACGAAAAAGTTTTTCTTACAAGTATTTGATTTCGATCGAACAGTTTGTATGGCAGCTATATGCTATAGTGGTCCGATGTCGGCGGTTCCGACAAAAGGGCAGCTTTTTGAGGAGAAAAACACGTGAGCAAAATTTGTGTTGGATATCTCAAAAACCTCCTATAGGCCTCCGATGTTTGGTTCTGGGTGTTACCAAGTTGGTGGAAAACTTAATATACTGTTCAGATTACACAGAAAGCAACTTCTGTCAGTTTTTCGAAAATATTGTTCCCCCCTAAAGTATAAGAAGACTTTACTGCACCACAAATCTTAGAAAATTCCTGTACTCGGATGAAAGATCCTATCCTATGTCTAGATCCCAATGTATTGCAAATATGAGGCAATTTTAATATTTAATATGGAAGAACGTTTCAAATATAAGAGCAGCTAAAAGTTAATATCGGTTTCTAAAAATGTTTAATGCCAACATCTTCTCGATGAGGAACCAAAGATAATATTTGCCTCCTGAGCAATGGAATTATAAATCGGTTTCCCAAAAAGAGTTACATTTCAAATTAGTGTTCAAAATCTGATTCCTTCGATCATTAACTGTTAGATATTAACAAAAATCTAATGAAAGTTTCAAGCTAATCTGACCAGACGTTTCGAAGAAACTCTCGAGTCGACTCCGAAAACAACGCTTCGAGGAAAAAAGTACAAAGTTTTGTAAGGCGAATGCAAAATTCCTTGTAAATACGCACATGTCTCCTGTGACTAAAATAATCTCGCCATTTTCAGTACTGTAAAAGTGTTGACATGACTTGTTGCTTTGCGATTTCATCAGCCACTATTGGATTCTTCATATACCATAGGTATAGACCCCTCTTGTCTATGTTACATAAAGGGTATTTTTATTTTCTTTTTAATTTCAATCAGTTCAGCTGGGCTTCAGAATTCTCGTTAAAATAGTCACGGAGGCTGATAGAGACGCTTCCTCAGATTCCTGTTACATTCAATTGAAGACCGTTCAATTTTAAAGTTAACTTTACAGTTTTGTTTAAAACTTATTGCCCGCTTTCTGCGTGGAATGGACAGCGGCATAGCCTAGGTACGCGCTACGCAAAAACACTTTCTTTATTTTTGTCTTTCTTTCGTTTGTATTAACATTTCTTGGACTTGAGTTTCACATTTTTTGGAATTTCAAATTAGTACGAAAACGAAGTCACCGACGCCGTCACAGGCAAGTGTGGACGTTCGCAATTAACAGAAAACAAAACAAAAACAATTGGTGGGTATGTGTACAAAAACAATAAGTGAACTGGCTAAAAATTAACAATGAGCAATAAGCTATAAGACGTGAGCCAATAAGCCAACAAACAACCAGCGAGTGGAAAACCAGTCACAAAAACGCAAACGCAGACAGCGACTTCGCAGTTTATTTGAAGGCGAAAAATGTGGAATGAGTACGAAAAAGAAATAGTGTATAGTATAACAAAAGCAAAGGTAAGACATGAAAGAAATAAACAAAAACAAATTACTAACTAAACGAGCGCGGTGAAATTTCATACATTTGGTTGTTGACTATTAATGGGATGTGACGGCGTCACGTAAAAAAAAATAAATAAATATTAGAACTTCAGATAACAGCTATAATACCCTTTACAGGTGCCTTCCTTATAGCATAAAAAGGTAGAAAAATAGTTGCAACTTGATTTTGAACGGTCAGTTTGTATGACAGCTGTATGCTATAGTGGTCCAATCTGAATGGTTTGTTCGGAGATTGCAGTACTGCTTTAGATCATGGTTTATTCCAAATTTTGTGAAGATATCTCGTCAAATAAAAATGTTTTCCATACAAGAACTTGATTTTGAACATTCAGTTTGTATGACAGCTGTATGCTATAGTGGTCCGATCTGAACAATTTCAACAAATATTGTAGCTCTATCTTAGGCAATAATCTATGACGAATTTCGAAAAGATATTTTGTCAAAAAAAAGTTTTCCACACAAAAGCTTGATTTTGAACGGTCAGTTTGAATGACAGCTGTATGCTATAGTGGTCCGATCTGAACAATTTCTACAAATATTGTAACTCTATCTTAGGCAATAATCTATGACGAATTTCGAAAAGATATTTTGTGAAAATATCTAACAATTCTAACAACTGAGCTGCTTTTTGAAGCCAAAATAAAGTGTTGATAACTCAAAAATTGACCAACATAAAGTTCGTCGTGCTTTTTTCCTGCTGGGTAAGCGATATAGCTTGCTCAGGGTATATGAAATTTCTGGACTAGTAGAAATGTAATAACAGACAATGAATATCAAGTAAAACATAGCAATTAGTATCGAAGAAAACACGCTCAACATTTTTTCCCTTCAAAAAACAGTCTAAAAATTAAATATTTTTCATTATTATAAAAAATTATTATTTCGCCATTTTTCACTACATATCCACTTGTTTGCGTGGGCGTACTTCGCCCGCACACCTTTGGGCAAACATTCAATGTTGCTGGTCACATGTTTATAAACACTGCAATGCCTATAGACATCTCGATGTACACATGTACGTGTGTTTTCGTATGCGAAGTTTAATTTTTTTGCGCAAACAATTTGTATTTCTACACAATTTTCACTTTATCAGCTGTGTGCATACACACACATATTCACGTTTCTTTTTTGTTTGTTTTGTTTACACTTTGTTGTTGCACAACGGTGTCGCCACTAAATTTGCTTGTTGCTGCCACATACATACGCGCACACACACACACGCTCAACGCCATGTATCTATGTATGTACCTGCGTGCAGACGTCGACACAGAGCTACTACACTCCCGCAATTATGGAGGCATACAAACGCACGCACTCACAAACAAAGAGATTCTCAGCGCTACGCTTTGCTGTTGTTGTTTTCAAATGAATTTCTTTTATATGTTTGCCTTTGCAACTTCAATATAGCAAACGCACTTCCTAATTACAAATTCACTGCACGCACAAACACACTTACTGTATATTTATTTCCTTTTTTACACCATAAAAATTATTGTTTTTGTCGCCGTTTTAAACATTTTCTTTTGCGGCTCTTCTCCTTTCAGCCACTAGACAACACACAAACACAAACGCACTGACACTTTTTCTACACGCATACCGAACACTTTGCTTTTGCCTTTGCTGGCAAAATCACAAAACACACTGCCCGCGGTCCGAACAAGAATTTTCCTGTCTGTGCGCGTTCACGTATCAAACACCAATAAATGTAAACAGCCACAATCGGCTTGGTTAGATGCAGCGCAGGCAATTGGCAACTCTACTCGCGTGCTCTCGCTCTCTCTCTCTCTCTCCCTCTTTAGCGTCGATTGTAGCAATTGACACTAAGTGGCAACGTCAGTAACGGTAAACAAAATTGCAACACTGTTTTTGCTTACTATTTTTATTTAGTTAAATTGCGTTTCTTTTATGCTTAACGGATAAAAAATAATGTTTGAAATATTTACAAAGTGAGAATCTTTATTTACCTTTGTAAAATAAATAAAATAAAAAAATATATGTATATAAAATAAATGAATAAAAGCGATAAAACATCAAGCCATAATTTGATGCTGGATTTTGCTGTTTACTAAATGCAATGTGTACAGCGCCCTCTATAGTTACAAACCAGAGCGCTTGCCTTGGTTCTCAACATGGGAAGTAAAAAAATTAAGATTTGTGCATTCGGAGTAAAGTTGTTATCACGTACGATGAAGTGTGCTTTACGATATTGCGTGCTTTTCCCCACTCCTTATTTACAAACCGTGGTGGAACTGATTTCGGATTAGTCAAGTTTTGAACCACTCTTGGCATGTAGCTAAGATTGTTACCTGGGAGGTGATGACCGGAAATATTGACAATTATACATACAAATATTAAGGTTTCCGTTTAAAGAAAATCCAAACGATTCGTCCGTTCGCGAACTCTGTGAAGAGAAAAATTAAAATGTGTAAGTTATTCTAACTCGAAACCTTTCAGGTAAGTTGGCTTGCCTCTGATGGAGAAACTTTTTGGTTCGTCGGTGCTAGCCCCTGGTAGACTATTTATTATACTGTTGTGTTAGTGAATCTGGCGAAGACTGTGTTGGTGTGGGTCGTTAAATAAATGATGGAATAAGAGACGAGTGGGTTAGAAAAATGTCATCATCCATATTTCAGTCATCTTTTTTGAAATCTCATAAAAAAAGATCAGCATTTTTAAAGCAGCTTGAAAGGCCCTCACTTTGGAAGAAAAACTCAGGGAAAAACGTTAACTTCGGTTATACAATACGTCTTACAATGGTACCTTATAGTTAGCATACAAGAGAAAGCACCAATTTTTATCTTGGTTTTGATCGGCTACCTTGCATTGCATCTAAATGCTATAGAGGTCCATTATCGACGATTTTGACAAATGAGTAGCTTGTTCGGGAGAAAATGACATTTTCCAAATTTCGGGGCGATATCTCAAAAACTAAGGGACTAGTTCCAGTATAAACAGACAAGTGGACGGTCTCTAGTCTCCAACGTTTCTTGGTGAGCGCTCCAAACGTAAAGCAAACTTAATCTACCCTCTTCAGGGTGTAACAAAGAGGTGCTTGGTCAAGTAACTTCGATTATAACCTAGAGATAATGATATTCTCGGACGATCGACAAGGGACTTAACATATTTGCTTAATTAGATTCTCTTAACATTAACAATAAAAGCGCTTATTTAAAATTCCCCATTCTACTTAGTGACTCGAACAGATAAGCTCATAAATGTCAAATGGAATGTAAAAAGAAACAAAATTGGTGGTTTGAGGATCGTCGAATAAGTCTGTCAATTTTATTTTCAGTTAATACTTAGGGGTAAGAATATTCATAGAGTACTTATGTAATTATAAATGTGTAGTGGCGGCCGAGGTCATTGTGTAAAGAGTAGGGCATATGGAGTCAAAATGTTTAGCTCTTAAGAATCGATGCCAACTTAAGACGGTCTTAAGACATAATAATTCGGTTAATCATATATTTTTTTCCTTTCCTAGTCTTGGAATAAATCATCAACTGTGTAATACCAGCCTGAAAGGCTGCCGAGGCTTAACTCTAGCTGAGATCGCCGACCTCTTATACTGATCATATTTTTTGGTGGCCTAGAAGCCCAAAGTCCAGCTGAAACACTGCCAATATTGTGAAAAACAATGATTTAGAGTTTTTCTCTACCATATTGAAGCGGTTTCGAAAGATTTTTGCAGCACAGAAGATCAATAGGATCCCAACGACTGCAGTTAAAACTCCGAAAACATTTTTTAAGCCGCAAGAAATGAAAACCAGGACTATTTTAGATTCTAAGTTCGTTCCTACATAGGTTGCTATATATATTTCCGGACTAGGAAACACTAATTGTTGCCAGGTGCAATCTGACATTTCCATTGGAAAGTTTGACATTTTTTAGCATAACATCACTTAGAACGTTTTGTCATTTAATCGTGAATTGTTTTATTTACAGGGAATAAAAATTCATCTCGGCCAAAAAATGGAATTAACTCGAGAACATTTTCGTGCGATCATTTTCCAAAACTTTCGACGTAGATTATCACGACAAGAGTGCATCGATGAACTAAAATCTTTGTATGGCTATGAAGCACCATCCTATAGCACTGTGAAAAACTGTTACAACGAATTCAATCGTGGCCGACGCTCGCTCAAAGACGAATTCCGTGAAGGTCGTCCAAAAATAGCCGTTGTGCCAGAAAACATCGATGCCGTACGTGAACTGATAATGCAAGACCGTCATGTAACATACCTTCAGATAGAAGCATGCCTATGCATTTCTCCCACCAACATACATTCGATATTGCATGAACACCTGGCCGTAAAAAAAGTTTGTTCTCGTTGGATCCCGCACAATTTGACAATCGCTCAAAAAAAGGCTCGTGTAGATTGGTGTAAAGAAATGCTGAAAAAATACGATCGCGGTGCTTCAAAAGACGTTTATAAGATCGCCACAGTGACGAATCATGGATCTATTTTCATTATTAGGCCAGAAATATATATAGCAGCCCTCGTATTGTAAAAACCTGGAATAGCCTATTTTTACAAAATCATTCGTCTTGGTAGGTAGTAATCACTTGGTGTTGGATCCGGACTATAGGGGCTTCGGTCGAGTCACTATCGATGAGTGATGTCTGACATTGTCCTGGTGCAAGATAGTTCCTCTTTTAATGGTAAAACATGGCCACTTTTGGGCGATTGCAATCTTCAAACTATTGAACTATTGAAGGTGCAGGTTCCAGCCTGCTGAATGGCATAACACCTGGAGATGGCGAGCTCGATTCCCTAATTGATGGCGATGAAGCAGTCATGCCCTTGCCCGACCAAGAAGAAATTCGAAAAGAAATTATCCGTCTGAGGAACAACAAAGCGACGGGAACGATGGATTGGTGGCCTAGCTATTCAAATACCACGGCGAAAAACTGACAATGAGAATGCCTCAGCTTCTTTGTAGAATATGGTCGGACGAAAGCATGCCGGACGACTGGAATTTAAGTGTACTCTGCCCAATCCACAAAAAGGGAAACCACACAATCTGCGCCAACTACCGTTGGGCAAGCCCCTCAACATCACGTATAAGGTTCTATCGAGCGTATTGTGAAAAAAATCAACAATTGAAAAGATCCGCGAAAAGAGGATCGACACGCACCATCTCTGTCATTGGCTTCAAGAATTGCGCAGTTAGCTCTGCTTTCTTCAGGCTGGATAAGTATGCGAAGTGTATGGGTCTGCTGGTGAACGTGGCAAGACGAAATATCTCCTGTCAACAAACAAACAGTCGTCTCACTCGCGACTAGGCTTCCACGTCACTGTTGGCAGTCATAACGGCGAAGTCGTAAACAATTTCGTCTATCTTGGAACTGCCATTAACACCAACAACAATGTCAGCCCCGAAATCCAACGCAGAGTAAATCTTGCCAACAGGTGTTACTTCGAACTGAGTAGGTAATTGAGAAGTAAAGTCCTCTCTCGACGAACAAAGACCTAACTCTATAGCTCTTTGGTGCAGGGGCATGGATGTGAGATGAGTCGGCGTTACGAGTTTTCGAGAGAAAGGTTCTGTAGAAGTTTAAAGTCCTTTACGCCTTGGCAAGGGCGAATATTGCAGACGATGGAACGATGAGCTGTATGAGATATACGACCACATTGACATAGTTCAGCGAATCAAAAGACAGCACAAGCTCTGAGAGTAATCGACGCAGAATCCGCCGAGGAAAGCATAGGAAGACCTCCACTACTTTGAAAAGACTAGGTGGAGTAGAAATCTCTAATTGGCGCTAAATAGCGAGAAGAAAAATAAATTTCATGGCATGAGATTGCACGAGCAAAGAAGTAGCGAATCGAACATACAATATATTCAAAAACCAATGAAAGTCTAACACTTCTCATTTTCTGTGACTTATTGAGCAACGCTCGTGCTTCAGTTTGCGTGCGTTCGGGGACTTATTCGGCAAATATAGCGAAGAGTTGTTACAAACCGCATTCTTCGCGTGACAGACGACTGCGCAAAAGTTGTATGATTGAGTAGTTTACGAAGAAGCCAACAAGATGAAGACAAGCACATCTGCATTCACGTGAATTAACACAAACACACTGACATACAGACATTCTGATGGGGAAAAACGCGCATGCGCTTAAAAGACAGTTGAATAGACGAGTACACATGTTCCAGTGCTTGTAAAAATGTGTAAACGCGCACAACAAACACCAATTAAGCGATCGACAAATTTTATTTGCACAGACTGACGAGTTGCGGCAACAAAAAGTTGTCAACAGCTGTGTGCATTAGCAACAATTGTTCGTTGTTCGAGACGGCGATGCAAAGTGCTTTGGAAAAGTGGCGGCGCGATGCCGACTGCGCGAACAAACAACAAAAATAACAAAGACAACTTGACAACAGCAATAAAGCATGCGCAGCAATGACAGGAAGTTTAATTAGAATTTAATGCCAAATACAGGAAAGTCGAGCGACCCGCTGCGGGGCAGCAAGGCGGCTAAGTTGCAAAGTGCTGGCAAAAGGCGGTAAGGCAATGCGGCGGCTGGGCGGCGACGCATGTCGGCCGCTTGAGTTCTGCAAACAGGTGAACACTATTGGCGATCGGCAGTGGAAGTTGTCGCGCAGTCGCGGTGGCAGCAGCAAATCTCCGCGAATTCTGTCACCAACCAAAGGAGGTGCCACAAAAGTGCTGCAACGATTATAAATCGTAATTGAAATGGATTAATGTCAGTTTAAATAGAAAATGCGGTAGCCTTATTGGTACCGCGCATATGTGGCTAGTGAAATGTACGATGTGGGGTCAATGAGGAATGCGCTGTGGTCCATACATATAAAGCGCAACTAATTGCATTTGCACTTGCTGCCACATAGTTGTGGCAAATGTGCTAAATGCGGCAACTTGCATGCATAAAAGGGTTCTTTTCACTCGAAATAATGCGAAACTTTCATTCGAAGCTCGCTGTTAACCTATTATGGATAGTATTTACATGGACGGAGAATGCATGGCCGCGAAAGTTGCTGAACAGGCTCAAAAAAGCTGGGTGCCGCGCTGACTGCGAGCTTGGAAACTAAGGAATCCTCGTACACTTCGACTGTATTAACGATTTTTTGGGATCGTCGTGTCGCCAATCCTACCGCTGATGGCCTTTTCTACTCGCTGATACCAGGGAGGGATGTATGCTCGGGTAGGTGTCATTGGAAGGCAGCGGCTTCTATTATGAGGAACTACAAATCAAAATTAGTTGAAATTTTCAGAAATTCATTTCATTTCAGCGTTTCAAATAGATGTGACGGCCTTAAAGGTAGCATTAGAACTACAGCTTAGGTTCTCAACATCCTGCAGAGTAGTAACTAACCACTCCGATAACAGAGAAGTGAGACAAGTCTTAAGCTCTCCAAACGCTCGAGATTAGTTATAAAATTTCTAGTCCCATAGAAGGGACCACATGATAAGTCTATAGCGAAATTACAAGGAAATTATGAAGCTTCCAAGGAGGGAGTCTCAGTTTCAATGTAAAATAGGAACAGCTGGGAGCTCCGCTGCTTTCATAAGTTCAACCACTGAATGGAAGTGCCTCACAGGTGTTTTACGTTGATAAACTGCTAGCGCTCGCAAGGTCCCACAATCCTTCTGGACAATCGGTGTCCAATGGCTAGAAAGTGAACCGTGAAGAAACATCTCAAGGCTTCATTCTAGAATAGACTGCTTCTGCGAGATCAAGGCTAAAGCCCCTTAGATTTCACATCTTCAAACAGCCAAGAAATCTGGTGGAAATTGACGCTTAAGCAGACTTGTGATGGGTTCAAGGCGCTTAGACGATACTTAGGAATATATGAATTTTCTGGCGTCATAAAGGAATGTCTCCAGTAGTCCAAGTGAGATTCATATCTTGAAGAACAGCGCCGAAACCTGAAGAAAGAGATATCCAATAAGGTTGGCTTTCGATGTTATAAAGGATCTTGGTCACAACTGAAAATTATCTCAGTTTTTTGGAAACTTTTCAAGGATTGAAGAAGATGGAGAGGCGCATTTGTCGAACGAAATGAAAAGTTTAAAAGACGGACGGATAATTGACAATGATAAGATAACTCGGTAGCCGAAAATTACACTATAGCTGTTGGAGGAGTTGGAAGATGTGATATAAACAGAAGATGTGAATAACTCGAGTGCTTGGCAAAGTAGATGAAATTGTTGATTCATTCCCAACATTCATTATTGGATAATATTCGACCGAATAGATCACGTCTTTTTACGTCGCGATCTTAAATTGATAGCGTACAAAATACGGTTTGTACAAGAATTGAAGCCTCTCGATCTTCCCACACATCGCTTCATTCTATGGACTCTTGAAAAGTTCCAAGAAGATCCGACGTTTTCGAGCCAACTTGTATTCCGCAATGAGGCCTATTTCTGGATCAATGGGTTTGTAAACAAGCAAAATTGCCGTATTTGGAACGAAGATCAACCTAAAAAGAGCTGCTCTTTCATCTCGAAAAATTAGCGGTTTGGTGTGAGCTGTGGCTTTTACCTTTATTATCAAACGAGTCTGCCACGGACTGAGTAGGCAATTGAGAAGTATAGTCTTCTCTCGATGAACAAAGACCAAACTCACAAGTCACTCGACATCCCCGTCCTGCTTTGTGGTGGAGAGGCATGGACGATGACAACATCTAATGAGTCGGCGTAACGTGTTCGAGAGAAAGGTTCGAGAAAAAGATACTGCGCATAATTTATGGTCTTTTGAGCATTGACAACGGCGAATCCGAGTCTACGGAACAAGGAACTGCACGAGATATACGATGGCATTGACACAGTTCATTGAAATAAGAGACTGCGGCTAGGCAGAAGGATAGGAAAACATCCACTCCGTTGTTAAGACCAGGTGGAAGAGGATCTGGCTTCACTTGGAATCGCCAATTTGCGCCAAACAGCGAAAAGGAAGAACGACTGGCGCGCTGTTGTTAACTCGGCTATTGCGCGTTAGCGATGTTTTCGCCAATAGAGAAGAAGAAAAACAGAAAATCTGTTAAAAGTCGCTCTATTTTTCCATTTTTGAGTGATTGTGACCATCTAAGAATTGAGTTAGATTAACACGGGGTTTCGGATGGCACACAAATTCTTTGCTTCCAAGAAAAGCTTCGTATTTACTTTACTAGACTATTATAGTTAAAAATGCAAACTGCTGCGAATTCAATAGAGCAAATTCAGCTTTTATTAGCTTAGATCCGACTCTACTCCATTTTCGCGCGTCTCACAAAGAATATAAAAAGCAACGGGGGTTTTAGTCCCTCGAGCCTTCGGTATTTCACAAGTCTATTAGACCAGTGCAACCATTAGATCAGTGCAAATAGATGAGTGTGTATGTGTAAAAATGTGATGAGAAGCAACAAATCCCGAAAAGGCGTGAAAGCTTCTGTAGACGAGCGTGCGACGCGTTGAATACTAATGAAATTGATGAATAAAATTAGCGATAGAGAGAAAAAGCCGAAGATTTATGATGACTTTCTTCAGATTTGCCTGCAACGTGAGGCAGCTGTAGTGGGAAAGCAGTGCTGGAGCAGCGATATTTGTAGTGCTGAGCTCAACTGCTGCTGCGCCTGCCACCGGCTGTACGGCCGTTCGGCTAAAGTGCCAACGCAGACATTCCGAGTTGATGGCTTCTTAATAAGGATATAAATTACGCAGATAATATTGCTCAACGCGCCTTTTTCTTCGAGCGGCCAAGCGTCTCTTATCGCTGCCTATCGAAGTGTCTGTTGTTTGTGCAACATTTCGAACGCCGACAATTGCCCACAATTGTGGCACGAACGTGCGCAACTTAAACGCATTGCTGTGTCATTGCCAGCAAACAACAAAATTATGGCAGTGACGGCGTCGGCGGCGGCGGCGCACAATAATTACTGCCGTCGCAGCCATTTGCTGCCAATGTTTAGCGCTGCTGGCAGTAAATGACGCGCATGTGGCACATTGTAAATAATGCAGCACAAATTGACGTGGACGCATATTGTCGCAGTTATCTATGGTCAATGACAATTTCAGATGGAATTTATAGATTTTCTGATTGTTGGCATGTCTGTGTGTGTGTGTGTGCGTGTGTCTCTATACTTAAAATAGTTGTTGTTGCAACATGCTGGCAATTTCAAACTTCAAATAAAATGTCTGTAAATATGCTATGAAGAGCATTGTCAACGTGTTTGTAGCATGTTGCACATTCGCAAGCAATCGCAACCCTTTTAACAGTGGCAGCGGCTTTGTGTTGCACGAACTATTGCATTTAATTTCAGCTAACTGGTATTTCACTCTGGCATTGTTGTTGTTGTTGCACATAACTATTTGACAATATAGCGCATGTTCGATATAGTTGTCCTCAGCGGCAGCGTTGTTGTTGTTGTTGTTGCTGTTATCTTGCGTGTGCTTCACATATTTGTTGTGGCATTTGATGTTCGTTTTTTCTTCGGCTTTTGCTTATGTGCAGTTATAACTCGTTGTTTTCACCTTGAAACCGTTTTAATTAGTTGCTAGCAATGTCATGTCATGCCAACATGCAACATGTGGCAAGTACACTTACATACTTATACTATACATATTAACAAATAACAATAAGCAAGGAACAGGCGTGGCATGTTGCATCATATTGTACTTACAGTAACTGTTGCGTGTTCAGCCATGCGTTGATAGATTATCCCAAAGCCACAGACAGACATACATACATATGTACATACACATGTACATGCATGGATATGATATATGATTGCTAAACATCGCCAGTTTGGTATCAGCGGTGGAGAGGGAACGAGAGCTTTTAGCGAGTTTGCGCTGCTGTATATTCCAACATATTAAATGGATGGATCCATCGACCGGATTTCAACCACTGACTTTCAAGGTGGGCTCGAACCCCACCGCACTTGAGAAATCCTACCTATAAATCAGGTTAGGTGAGGTCAAAAGGTTGATTCAAAAACGAGTTCTACTTGAAGAGCTCTCCATTCTTCATCTTCATTACTGGTGTAGACACGTCTTATGCAGTTATTAGAATTATTATTACGCCGAGTTTACAATAGCACGCCGGTCGTTCTTCCGTTTCGCTGTTTGGCGCCAATTGGGGTCTTTCTTCTTCTTCTGCGGCAGGTACTGTGTTCCATACTGTCAGGCCTGGGGTGTTTTCATCCATTCGGACGACATGAACTATAAGCGTAGTCACTGTCTTTTAATTCGCTGAAGTACATATGTCAATAGCGTCGTATAACTCGTACAGCTCATCGTTCCATCGAATGCGATATTCTCCGTTAACAATGAATCATACATCTTTCGCAGAACCTTTTTTTCTCGTAACGCCGACTCAGCAGATATTGTGATCGTACATGTTTCTACACCTTACCTACTCAGTCCGAGGTAGCAGCTGTTGGCAAGAGTTGTTGTTGGTGCTAATGCTGGTATAGACGAAGTTGTCTACGACTTCGTACACTCTTGATGATACCTAAATACTCCCAAGTATTGATTGATATTACAAGACGGCACAATCAACGAAGCGACTGTTTCACCAGACTCACCGAGAGTATGGTTGCCGAGATGTTTTAACTCATAGCTAGACAAAAGGGGAGGAAGTGTCTGATAGCCGCCTCACCTTCTACCGTATAACTTTAATAATTCGAGTTCAATAAATTTGCAACCTTACCGCATTTTCGCCTATTGGACGATGTCTAATAAGAATTAGCAGCAGACGTCCGTTGCTGATAGCAAGTAGTTTAGTGGATAGAATGTAGGAGTCTATTTTAGGCAGTTGTACTACAACAAATATAGCGCCTGCTGAGTTTACTCGGAGTACAGAGGTCCAGTGTAGCAGCACAAGAGAACAATGCGACACAGCTTGTTCTCAATCCGATGTAATCGTGACCATTCCGAATCCGATAGCATGACGACCTTTGCTAAGAGCAAGTAGTTCAGTGGATCACCTGCGTTCTTGTATAGCATTCGCTGAACTCACTCGGAGTCCAAAGGTCTAGCATTGACACGCAAGAGGATAATGGAGACACAGCTCCGATCTATACTTTGATGACTTTTTGCTTCTGGTATTGTAACTGACGATTGATGAGAAGAAAAGTAAGTTTGAGTGAAACAATTTTATTGCTGCTTTTTCACCTCTATCATTTGCGAGTTAACATCAGGGAATAGAGTATACCGAGAATATACAGTTCAAGTACTTTTGGTATAGTATATAAATTCTATGGACCAAAGTTAGAGCTGTCAAGTGGTGATGGGGTAAACCTCTGTCTAAAATGAAATGTAAGAGTTGGAGGTATGACCGATTTTAAGCCCCATAATTTTTGAAGGTATAATTCCAAAGAACGAAGGCTGAAAAAACCGATGTTTGACTCTACTCGAGACAATCACACAGATTTTCCCTTCAATACCACTATTACCTGTCTAAGATAATGCTTAATTCTCCATAGTAAATTTTTTGAGATTGTATAAGTAGTTACGTTTGGAGGGAAGTCAAAAGCGTATACACCGTTACCTTTCTTTCAGTGGTGACCGCTATCGGAAATAATTTATTTGGTGTGAATCGTAAACTAGAATCGAAATATGGTAAGCGTTTGCTCACACTCAACATTGAGTTTCATTCTTTTACCATTCAAATAAGTGCTTAAAGCAGGCTTCAAGGGATCTAGATTTCTTTTTAATGAATATACTATACATATATCCAAATATATAGCGGTCTTAATGCCCCAGATTACATAATATTTTACCCGTAACTCATCATTAAGTTGCCGTACTTTCTAGTAGGTATGTAACAAAGTGGCCGAAACTCAAGAACAGAAAACTAGAAATAGTTTCTGGAAAGTAAAAAATGTATCGTTTGGGTAAAAAGAAAATATATAACTTTAAAGAATAGAAGTCTGAAATTAAAATTTAACAAGTTTATACCCGAAATTACTCAAAAGTAAAAATTACAATTGTGGTGAAGAGGTATCATCAATTTCTTTGTTCTTGGCTACGAAATTGTTGATAATGTATGGAAGTGTTTTTTGTTTACTTCATCAAGGACACTACTATTTCAGTGCCACAAAACATTTAGTGTAGTTGTGAATCTTCGAAGACTTGCCTCGTGCAAGTCATACAGCCCCGCTGTTAATGGTGAGAACATCGAAAAAGTTAGAGATTATCTGAACATCGTCTCTTTTAGAAACACTTAACAAGTTTTGGTTATTGTTTTGGATATGAATCGTACTATTTCCTAAAGTCATGAATCCTTTGTAAAACGACGTCGAGTAGAGTCAGTACAATAGATGCTTGGCAACTGTAGGCCAGCCCTGCCGAGACAAGTGAACTGAAAATTGGATTAAACATTGGCGCGTTTGTGTTGGCACAAAAAGAGTTTATTTGAAGGCGAGTCTTTGTTAATTTGTTGCAGGTGATAAAGTTTTTTTTTTTTGGTACGGGTTTAATTCAATCAGATGGCATTACTGTTATAATTATATAAGTATAGCTTAATTTATTATGAAACTGCTTCTTCATTCTCGAAATCTGGTGAGCCTGTTAGCTAACCCCGTAGGCTCTAGATGCTATCCACTTGGCTAATGAATACGAGAAGCGCAGCAAGGTGATGTGGCGCCTGCTGCAAGTACTACATTTTACAATCTAATCAGTTGGCATTAGTTTGAAGCGTGATCGAGCCATTTAATTGCAACTTGCCACATTATATAACGTATTAATTATGCCATAAAAGGACGGTTGGAGTAAAAACAAAATTCGTTTTTGTTAACACTCTTTTGTAGCCGATTATTGACTGCCTCAAGACAATCTCTGCCGGGCCGTGCATTCTCAGCTGGGAGCTGCAGTGCTTGCAACAAACCGCCTTTTGTTTTTAACTTCGGAGCGGCAAATTGCCTTTGGCTGCCTTGTTGTTGTTGCAGTTGAATGACTTTGGCGGCATTTGCTCGTGTCGCTACCAGCGGCTAGTAAGCGCATACAAAAGGCCTTCTTGTGCTGTTATAATATTTATTGGCCCAGCTAACCATAAACGCAGCTTTATAGCATATGCTGTGTGTGTATGTGTGTCGGGGTTTGTGAATCTGCAATGCATAAGTGGGTTTCTCGTCGTTGATTGTGCTGATGATAATGCAATGCGATTATGCGTTCTAATGTTGCCATGTTGTTGTTGCTTCTTGTTTTTTTAGCTTTCGCGCAACAAGGCAGAATGTAATGTGATCAGTTATGCACTGACGTTGCATGCATCAGTAGTCGCAGTCCAACGCACTTGCCGCCATACGGACATACAAACATATATGAATGTAAATATGTGTGTGCCTGTCGATATGTGCTTGATGTGCGGCAACAGCAAAAAGGTGTAAGAAATTTTGTTACGACATGTTTCGTATTCATTCTTTGTTGTTGCTTTGTCTTCGTGGTTTATAAATAACCATGAAACTGTAACGTCTAAACGTCTTAGCTGCAACGGCGAAAATTGATTTGTAATGGGAATATAATGTGCGGCAATAGTTGATCGTTGCTAAGCTGACCCTGCAGGAAAGCCAAGCCGCTCTAACAGCTGGCACAGGTTTCCGGCACAGCCGAATGTGGATTATTAATGGATAGTCGTAGCTGGTTTAACAGTTAAGACTTTAGCTTCGACATACTTACCTTAGCACTCTGTTCTGCTTTTTGCTGTAGACACTGCTCACGCGGTTATACCCGAGTTTACAACAGCGCCAGTCGTTTCTTCTTTTCGCTACGTGGCGCCAATTGGATATCCCAGGCGAAGCCAGGTCCTTCTCCACTTGCTCCTTCCAACGGAATGGAGGTCTTCCTCTGCTTTCCCCGCCGAGTACTCCGTCGAATACTCTCAGAGCTGAAGTGGTTCCATACATTCGGAGGACAAGACCCAACCAGCGAGCCGCTGTCTCTTAATTCGCTGAACTATGGCAATGTCGTCGTATATCTCGTACAACTCATCGTTCCATCGAATGCGATATTCGCCGTGGCCAACGCGTAAAGGACTTTTAATCTTCCGCAGAACCTTTCTCAAGAAAACTCATAAGGTGGACACATCAGATGTGGTCGTCCATGCCTCTGCACCATATAGAAGAATGAAAATGATGAGTGACTCATAGAGCTTGATCTTTGGTTGTCCAGAGAGGACTTTATTTCTCGATTGCGTACTCAGTCCAAAGTAGCAGCTACTGACAAGACTTATTCTGTGTTGGATTTCGAGGCTGTCGTTAATGCTGGTTCCAAGATAGATGAAATTATCTATTATTATCTTCGAAGTTCCTGTCAACAGTGACGTGGAAGCCAAGTTGCGAGTGCAAAGACTGTTTGTTTGATAACAGGACATATTTGGTCTATTCCTCGTTCACTACCAGACCCATTTGCTTCTTCTTTCTCTATTGAGCTTTGTAGATCGTATTATTTTCTCCAGGAGTTGATTGAAGAAGTCGCACGAAAGGCAGTCACCTTGTCTCAAACCTCATTTGGTATCGAACGGTTCGGAAAGCTTCTTTCCAATCCTGACGGAGCTTTTGTGGTTGCTCAACATCAGTTTACACAGCCATATTAGCTTTGCGGGGATACCAAGCTCAGACATAGCGCCAGAAAAGTAGGTTTTAACGGTATTGAGTCGATGAAGAGTTCAGTCCATGACTCTAATACTCTGGTATTCCTAAGGTATTTCTATTGCCACCAACCACGCTTAAGTTAAACCAACACATTAATAGAGAAATTTCCTGCAGGGTATCAACTTATACTACCAAGTTCACACATACCTACTTGGAATAGAAAATATATGTGCGCATTTTAGTCTAATGTTAACAGAAGAACTTCATAATATTTATATAGTGTGGCATGGTAAATGAGGAAGCGGAACTTGATGCTGTCTGAGCGGCAATTACTCGCTATAATTTCGTTTACGCAACTGCTCGCTAATACCGCTGCTGCTAAGGTCAGGGTCAACGCTTTGGGATGGGCATGTTACAAGCTTGGATAAATCAATATTTGTGTGTGAGTCTCACAAACTGCGAAAGCTAAAGTATAATCTGTATTCTTATAAAGAAATGTTATTAATTAATTTCACCGTAAACCAAAGAACTGTTTCTTATTAGCTTGGTGCCAATGGGACAATGTCCAGTTAGCAAACCTAGCATTGTGGTCATGTGAATCTTGCTAAGAGCTAATAGTTCCAAGGATCTTTTGCGTTCCACTCTGGCCCAGAAAGCTCTCGCAACCCGAGAAGTGCCGGTCCGAGTGCACGATGACTGGTGAACTCTTTGACTAGCTCTCATTGAAGTACATCTGCTCCTACCTTTATAACTGTCACTTTTGTTTGACAGATACTACAGTGGCCTGGCAGTCTGCAACAAAAGTGGATTGAGAGCTCCCGGCAGAAGACTTCGTTTCCAACCTTCCCCTTGTGATTCGATGCAATCGTGGAAAAGCTCACTGCAGCTCTTCTCCAGCGATGCCGACCTATTCACATACCTTTCGAAGGTATGTGCGCAGAGAAGAAGCCGGTGGGAGTCCTGTTTGCCGTGACGCCGTGGTTAAAGTTATAAGGGATGCAATCGAAGTGCGGGTGTTCCACTATGGCACCCTTAAAGTGATTCTGGCTTTCCAAAGTCAAATACACCACATTATAATATCTCCTTTACAGCAATATAGGGCAACCAGTGCCTTTCCCACCCTCTCTCACTTCCATGATTGGTTTCTATCAAGGTTAAGATCCAAGTACTTCACCTTTTCAACAGAGTAAAATCGAGAGCCCCAAATGAGGGAAGGTGTGAAGCTATCTAGATATAATATTTTATTATATCTTTCGGCTCAATCAAACTTTTAGCATAATTCCTCCCAATTCCAGAAGAAACTCTTGAGAATCGTATCTTCGAAAAAATATAAAAAGATGTGAGCTTCTCTCACTGGGTTGTAGAGATAATAATTGTATATAATTTGTATCGGTAAATTAACTAGCCAACTCTTTCTTTTTACCATCCAAGTCATTTAATATATGTATTTTTCATATATATGATGTTGTTGTACACCTGTGGACTCGCACTAAACCATAAAGATAATAAATGTGCTTGGAATTAAAAATTTATTAATTATTTAGTAACAAATCGGTTGCAAGCCGCACAGCACGCGACCGACTACACGGCAGCGCTTGAGGCAGAAGCTCCACATTGCTATGCGTAGGTATGTATGTATATAACACAACCAGTAGGAGAAGAGTAAAGAAGAAAGAGAGGATAAAAGTAGAAAGCAACAGAAAAGGATTTGACTTCTTGTGTGGACCAAGCGCGCAGTTTGTTTGATTGTGAAGCATTCTACTTAAGTGCCACACCTTCGCGACCACGCGGCGCAGCAGCAGACACACGGCCAGAACTCCGCTGACCAAACTTAAAATAATAGGTACTAATATGTAGAAGTGCTGTAAACAACAACAACAACATTGCAATATAATTTTCACGCTAGTTACAAGAGTTTTAACACTACAGCATCTGCCGATCGGTCGGTCGGTCAGTCCTCCAGCACATACTTCTACCAACAACACAGCTGCGGCAAGCGCTACTATGATTTACATGATTATGAGTACGATTATTATTAATCATATCGATTATGTATACATATGTATCGATTAAATGCTGTTAACAGCAAAAGGAACAATGCCGTTGAGTTGTTATTGCTGCCTTCTTGATAGTCTTCACTTCACCGCACTTGTTCGGATTTGGAGTCTGTTGGTAGTTGCGCCTTCGCTGGACGTCTGCTTTGGGTTACCAGCATTAGGGTAATCGATAAGTTGAAAATTTGGGAAGTATGATGTGTGTATGATCATAAGATCTGAATCAATTTAATGTGGTTTGATCAGTTCTGATATCATTAGATCTGATCCGATCTGATCATATTGATAAGATCTCAACTCTTATGACCTGTTGTTTACATTTAGTCTGATTCATAACATCTGTGATTTTTCGCAAGAACACATCTCTTTCCATTAGACCAATTTTGCAAAGGCTAACCCAAAAAATCTCATTTTATATTTTACTTTAATGTAATTAGATGTCATCATCTGATGTGATTTGACGATTTCACCATGTCATATGATTGTTTATTTTTTGCAAAGCAATGTCTCTGCTAATAGGTTAATCCCAAAAAATCTGATCTGATATTTTCATATGATGTCATCATCTGATGTGATTTGACGATTTCACCATGTCATATGATTGATGTTGTTTGCAAAACAATGTCCCTTCTAATAGGTTAATCTCGAAAATTCTGATCTGTTATTTTCATATGATGTGATCAGGAGACATCATGTGCTCTGATTTGATTATATCACATGATTTTTATTTTTACCTAATAATATTTCATTATATTACTTTTTTCACATAAACATCATAAACATATTTCTTCACATTTTCAAATTTTGTTAACACCAATCTCATCACATCTGATGATTTCTTCATATCACATGATCTATTTTTCACCAATAATATGTATCTTATCAGATTATCATATTTGGAAAAAGTTAATCCCAAAATCCTATTCTGGTATGTATTTCAAATGATGAGATCCGAAGTGATGTTGACTACATTATATGATCTCTTTTTCATCAGATAAGATTTTTTCTACAAAGTTTAGTAAACTGGGAAATGCCACTATAATTTACTATGACTATATGTTTCTGTTTTTTGCGATCTGTTTTTTTGATCATATCATATCTTATCAAATGATCTGTTTTTCTGTTAATAATATAGTACATCAAATTATGGTAACTTGGTAAAAAATCTTATCTTCACGTGATGTGATCTGTTGAATTGGCAATGTCATATATAGTTATATTGTTAAGGCTAATCTCAAACATGTCATAAAGTAAAGAAAAAGACGTTTGTGATCTGATATCATCACCAGTTCTCGTTAAATCATATCATATTATTTTTTTACTTAATTATATTGCATCACCTTAATCAATCATCAAAAAAAAAAAAAAAAAACATAAAAAATAAAAACGGATGCACTTCTTCACAAGATGTGATGTGATATCGTCATATGATCTCATCATATCACATGATTTTTTTTTTCTAATAATAACTTCAGACATTATTCTAATCAAGTAAAAGCGAGTCTCAAACTACATTACATGTGCAAAACTAATCACACATGCGTTGAAATCATGCGATATGACATCACATAGTCTAAGCTCATATAAAACATTCCAACCTGATATGAGTTTATCTAAACTGATTTAACATAATTTGAAGCGCAGTTATCACTAATAATTAGATTTTATGTAATCGCTTAAAGAGTTTGAAAACACATCATATGATCTGTAATGTGAGCTCTCCTAATCAAATCGGATTTGATCTGCAAATAAACTTATTTATTTATTGTTCCACATTCGACGCCGCTTTTCAAGTTCCCACTGGGTCTAGCTACGATTCTGCACAACTCACTGAGCGTCGACAGCAACTGCAACAACAACAACAACAACAACTCATCGAGCGCAGTGTGTAACAAAGCTTTAAGTGCCGGCGATGGCAACATTGTCTGCTAAATATGCTAAAAGTCATCGCACTGCGGTCCTAGGCTCAGTGCGCCAAGTAAACTCAGTGTTGCAACAATAAGCAGTGAGTCTGTTCATATGTATGTACAGGTACAAGTGCGCATATTTGTGATTGGCTATGTGCATGCCAGAACATCTTCCTTGAAGTGCCTGTGTGGCAGTGCAGAATGTTGTTGCAATAATTTGTTGTGCATTGAGCCTTGTTTGTAATGACGGTAAGACATGCTACTTGCCACATGCTTCATGAGCAGGCAGGCGATTGTCTGCTGTTGCACTCGCTAGAACTTGCAGCAGCAGCATTCGCACCTATGTTTGTGTGTTTGCGTGTGTGCTATGAGTGCCTGTGGTGTTGCCATGTGTGCGTTTGGCTGTGATTAATATGCAACGGGCCAGCAAGCACCTAATGCTGCTGCAAGTCAGACAAAAACAACAACAACAACAACAACAACGTAAGCCATATCGGCCAGAAATGTTTTCATTTGCCTTTTGAGCATCTTCCCTGCTTCTTTTGCACTTTTTGCTTCTCCCATTTGACTTTGCTCAACGGCCCCTCTGTTCCCTAAGTACACACAAACATATGTATGGATGTATGTATGAAATCATACATGTTCGTACATATATATACTCAAGCTTCAGCAACGACTTTTAATTGTAATATTCGCTGGTGTTAATTGTGATGAATTTGCATGAAATTCGAGGCGTCAAAATTAAATTTAAGAATCTATGAAAGTAAGGAGCATAACAAATATTACTTAAACACGCAATGTTTTTGTTGTTAGTTGGTTAGAAATACTCGTAATTCGTATTATGCTCTAATAATTTCAAAACACCTCTAATCTATTTTTAAATTAATATATGGGCGGGTTCCCACATGACTCAACGTGCTGGCCGATGACTCCAGCCCACAGTGAAGAAAATATAGCAGCCGTAGCTGAGAGTGTACACGAAGACCGTGGAAAGACATATGGAACGACTTGGCGCCTTTTAAGCCGAGATGTTATATTGAAAGCGTACAAAATACAGATTCTGCAAGAATTGAGCCGTACGAACTGCCCAAGCGACATTGCTTCGCTCCATGGGCTATTGAAAAGTTTCAAGAAGATCCGACGTGTTTGAGGCAAATTTTGTTCCGCGATAAGACGTTTTTCTTTGATATGTAATAAATATTTGGGACGAGAAGCAACCTGAAGAGATTCAAGAGCTGCCATTTTCCTCAGAAAGAATCACGGTTTAGTATGATTATGGGCTTGGGTTGAGTCAGCAGTCCATATTCCTTCGAAACTGATGGCGGTGAAAATGTAACCGTCAATGGGGATCGTTAGCACGCCATGATAACCGACTATTTGATACCTGATATTGAAGCTCGTGATCTCGTCGAAATGTGGTTTCAACAAGACGGCGTCATCTTCCACACATCGCAGCAATCAACGGATTTATTGAGAGAACACAACGGTGAGTAGATAATTTCACGTTTTGGGCCGGACGATTGGTCACCAAGATTCTGTAATATCACATCTCTAGATCTCTTCCTGTAAGAATATGTCAAGTCTAACGTCTATGCGGACAATTCCTCTTCCATTCAGGCTTCAGAAGAGAACATCAAGCGTGTCATTTGCCAGTTAGCAATCGAAATGCCCAAACGGGTCGTCGAAAATTGGACTCAAGGGATGGTCCATCAGGCCAACATTTGAAAGAGATAACTTCAAAAATAAATGCCAATGCTCTTTCTAATTATAATAGATATTTCCCATTTAATTTGAAGTTTCTGTGTTTTTTCAGGTATCGGAGCCTAGAACAGTATCGGCAAAGACAGAGGAGAGGAACAAGAACATCAAAATTTGGCAGCAGCCGACTCTCATCCAAAGGGAGCTGGACTCTTAGACTTATTCCGGACATCCACTCGTGGATAGACAGACGACATGAGGGATTTCCTTCTGACCCACATACTTAGTGGACATGGGGGCTTTTGAAGCTACCTTGACAGATTCCATAATGACATTAGTCCGAACTGTCCGATGTGTACAGAGTATATATATGTATATTGATACTGAGAATTTTTCAACAGATTAGACGTACTACTGTGCCCAAAAAATAAGGTGTCAGGTTTCATGTCAAAATATTCATTAGTGTTTGAGATACGTGTCGTTTTGTGAGCTGCTAAAAGTGAGTTTTTCGTTTTTTGCGAAGTCGAAATTTGTTGAGCAAAGAATTTGCATTAAATTTTGTTTACGGAATCTATTTTCTGCTGCGGATACGTTGAGGATGGTGCAGAAAGCCTTTGGTGATGAGGCTATGTCTAAAAAAAATGTTTACAAGTGGTATAGTGAGTTCCAAGCCGGCCGTGAACGTGTCGAAGACGAAGAGCGTCCAGGGCGACCATCAACCTCAACCTACCAAGCTGACGTTCAACAAATCAAAGATTTGGTATTGAAAAACCGCCGATTAACAATTAGAGACCTTACTGATGAAGTTGGCATATCGAAAGGCTCAGCCAATACCATTTTATGGGATGTTTTGGGCCTCAAGCGCGTCAAATCTCGGCTGGTACCGAAAACATTGAATTTTTTTGGAAAAAGGCGTCGCGTTGAAGTGTGTGAAACGATGCTTTCCGACTAACAGGGGGTCATGAAACGCATTATAATTGGCGATGAGACTTGGATCTATGCTTACGATGCCGAAACAACCGATCAATCGAGCGAATATCGCGTCAAAAGAGAGCCGAGGCTAAAAAAATCGCGCCAAAGTCGCGCAAATATCAAGGTCATGTTGACTGTTTTCTTCGGTTATCGTGGTATTGTGCATTATGAATTCCTTCCAACTGGTCAAATAGTCAACAAGGAATATTATTTGAACGTTATGCGTCGTTTGCGTAACGCTATCCGCCTAAAAAGGTTGGAATTGTGGAGAGACAATTCACACCACGATAATGCACCATCCCATACTGCCCTCGCAATTCGTGATCATTTCGCCAAAAACTCAACCCATATCGTTCTGCAAAAACCGTATTCACCTGATCTGGCGCGGTGCGTCTTCTGGCTGTTCATCAAGCTCAAAAGACCGCTCCGGGGACACCGTTTTTATACGATAGAGGAGATTCAAGCCGCAGCGAAGACGGAACTGAAGACCATCCCGGAAAGTGACTACAACCAGTGTTTCGAAGATTGGAAAATCCGTTGGCATAAGTGCATTGCTTCAGGAGGGTATTATTTGAAAGGGATGAAATTGATTTGGAAGAATAAATAAAGAATTTTCAAAATAAATACAATGTTACCTTATTTTTTGAGAACATGTCAGTCCGCATAATAGCGCATTCTTAAATGTGGTTCTGTGGGGCAGTCTTGAGTTGAGCGTAGGTTAAGTTTAACGGATCCTTAATCACGGGTCTGCACCTCGGCTTTCGCTGCTTCCTCCTACTATAAAAAAAGAAAAAAAAAACTGTGTCAGCTTCTGCCAGTGAAATATAGTTTTCGAATCTTCGCAGGCTGAGAATTTACTTGAGGAATGTGATTAGCGAATACAAACTGAACGGCCGAGTTCTTCTCAATATCCATAAATATATTGATTTTTGAATGAAGCAATGATGAATCATGACTTCACAGCACAGAAGACTAGATATCGTTTTATAAGCGCTTTTTGTTGCTGTGTACGCCGTTGTTGAGGATATTTGATTCAATACTAGGAGGAGTTACACATTTTGGTTTAAACCTTTTCAGGTTGCTATGACGAGAGCCAACTTTTTTGCTGCAAAGCAAGTCCGACTCTTGCCAAGCTGACGTCAACAAAGAGAGTTTTGTGAAAACTAGTTCATGTAGCAATTATCTTAAACATCGGGAAGAGCCGCTGACACAATTTAAATGGAGTGACCTATAATTTTATGCCTCGTGCTTATCGCACCAAAATTGGGTGAGTAGGAATATAATTTATTGTGACCGGTAGAACTAAGAATTCAACGAGAGCAATGACAACTTTGGCGAATACTAAATGTGTTGCAAAGGCAACAGAGACATAAACTGAAGTAAAGTGAAATGGATGCCGATAAAGCTGCGGGGGTACAACCATTTAATATGCCAGTGTTTCACATTTGTTCTTTTTATGTATTTTTCGCCAGTCTAACCAGTACGAAATCCGGCTATAAGTACAAAAGTAGATAAGTATATACTTATGCACTTAAACCATTTCAAATTGCTGACCGAGAAATGCGCCAACACCACCTCCGCCAGCAGAAAATGCAGCGTGAAGTAGAAAATTTGTAAAATTCGCAAAATTTACGGCGAAATTGTGTTTTTGCTTTTGCAATTCTAGTTTTTCTACGAGATAAAGTGCTTCGTTTTAGGGGGGTCGCCTATGGTGTTCGGTACGCCACGAGCCAGTCAGTCAAGCGTTGCAACAACAAGCCGACTAAGTCCGATAGTGCAGGCGATTTGGCACCAGCAGCAGCTACGAAACCGGCAATGAGTTTTTGTTGCGGCTAAAAATACAACACAGCACGTACCCTTATCTGCGGACGATGAGTAAGAGTACGAGTACACACGCATGTAGGTGCTCTTATTAGCTGGTCGTGTGGCTTAGGCGCGTGAGGTGGTTGCGGTTGCTGCTTGTCTAGCTGCTGCTGCGCTTGCTGGCGTGTGCGCCTGCGCCTGCGCAGTTACACACCACAAACATGGCAAACGCGACTTTAGCTGAATCTCCACGGCTGCGCTTTGCCTGCAGACAACAAGTTAGTTGCGCGCTTCGCCGCTGCTCGTCTGTGGAGCAGCAAGGCACTGGGCCAGTGTAGCAATCAGTTATTTAGTTGGTAACTGCAATTGCTGGCGGCACGTAACCATGCGAGTACAAGCATACTGACCAGCAGGCACATGCTGTTATGCGCAGAACATGCTGTAGCGCTAGTTGTTGGCCATTTCTTTGGCGAAATGGCAAGCTTGTAAAGTAGAGACACATCTAAGTCTGAGCATGCGCCATAGTCGCGATTTGCTTGCAGCTCGTTACTTCCATTGGCCCTACAAGCAAAGGCGAAGTATTCATTAGAGTAGTAATCTATTTGGTATTTTGAAGATGCCCTCTGGTTGATGGCTTGGCTTTGGCATTTGAGACAGCAATAGTCCAGTGGTCAAAGCCTACGCGGGTACTACTTAGAAATCAATTTATATATTCTCTACACATACTTTTTTACCTTACTCAATCCCCTCGAAATATAGTTGGGGCTTCTTAGTTTTCTAATCAAAAAAAAAAGTTTTATGTAAGACCATATTATATAGGATTCAAAAAGCGCCGGCTGGTTCGAACAACATCGAGCTACTTCAGGTTGTTTTTGGTCGGCCGTGACTCTTTCTTTCAATTGAATTGAGTAACTTATATTGTTAGGCCAGAATAATTTGACTGTCTCTCAAATACCTGTTGATGAATGCTTAGAGTCTCTGAATGCTGGGATTCAAGATTAGTCATGTTCCGCTGCCACACAAAGGTGTTGTCTGCGAACTTTCAACAGCGCCAGCGGTTCTTCCTTTTATTTTTTCTAACTGGAGACTCCAAGTGTAGCCAGGACCTTCTCCACCTTGTCCTTCCAACGAAGTGGTGGTCTTCCTTTTCCTCTGCTTCCTGACTGAGTCGAATAGTCTCAGAGCTGGAGTGTTTTCATTCATTCGGACGACATGACCCAGCCAGCGAAGCCGCTGTCTCTTAATTCGCTGAACTCTACCAATGTCGTCGTATAACTATTACTATTCATTGTTCCATCGAATGCGACATTGCCGTTGCCAATGCACAAAAGAACATAAAAGCCTTTTGGAGAACCATTCTCTCGAAAATTCGTAATGTCGACTCATCAGAAGTTGTCATCGTCAATAATGAGTGACTTATGAAGCAGCTGTACACTTTTATAGAAGAGCTCGATTAAGCTCTGCAGCTCAAACAATTTTCTCCAGCAGTAGATTGCAGAAGTCACACGATTCAGTATTCTCTGGCCGTCAGTCACTAGATCACCTCTGGGGGTTCTACAAGAACAATACCACCGTATTTGATCTAAGCCGTAAAAGGGTTCAAACTACCGATATAGCTATCTTCAGCATCTTGGTAGAATTTAGAAGCCTCACGCGTTCTGCTGTACCCCGGGGGTTTTAATTTTTTTCAAGCTTAACTCTCACTTTTTTAAAGTCTTCAGAGCACTTGAGCGCTTCCAGGAAAATTTGTAGTTTTAACTTGGTTTATGAAAAAAGTTCGTATTTTGTGTGTGGAGCGTAGCCAAAAAACATCTGTTTGAAGGCGAGCTAACGGGAAAAGACGAACCATGCTCCCAAATGAAAAGGAAATAACAGACTCGGATGAGAGACCTTTCGGCTATAACCGCGTAAACGGAGGCTTCGCCAATAAAGAAGAAGAGACTTCATAGCTAGGCTCGTCATTGTCTTATTTTCCGTCTTTACCAGAATCCTTCGTCTTTTGTAAAGCAGAGTGAAGTTGGAATAAATGAAGAGTTTGCCAGAGTTGAGAAGATATCCAATACTTTCAAGTTCAAAAGTGAAGATACAGTCAGCGGTTTCAAATGAAACGATATATCACACTGAAAAGTTGGGTATCTGACACGTCAGCTTGAAGTGAGCTCGTGAAGAAAATTTCACTCCGTATTAAACTATCAACACTGCTCTACATTCGTGCCACATATGATGACTGAAAATGCTGAAATGCGCCTGAGCACATAAAATTGTAATTGGGCACCCACATCCACCTACAGTAGGATTGGGAGGTAGCAATTGCCACTGTTGCGCTGAGTGACGTGGCAGCCCACATCTGATGATGATTGCTTGCCGCAAGTGGCTTGCTACCGGCGACGCGGGAAATGCATTAAGAACACTCCCGTTTACTCGCTTACTCGTCTGCTTGGGGGCGGTTAATCGGTGCGCCGGTCGGCTGACTGTCCGAATCGTTGACAGAGTGGAGTTGGCATGGTGGCATGCTGGATTGACATTGACGGGTTGGGAGCGTGCGCACAAGACTGCAATTCCATCGCCATTATAGCCAATTGTGCGCAATGCGCCAGTGAATGTCGGTGTTTGTGCGGGTGTGTGTGTATATGTGTGTGCCGACCAGCAGCATTTTTGTGCGCATTTGGTGATAAAAGCTTTCAAATTCTAGCGAAGCATTTCTGCAATTCTTCGCTTCTTTCACGAGGCAACTTTGTAGAATTTTACTTTTGCGTCGCCGCGCTACATTGTCGGCCGTCTGACCCGTATACGAGCGCTCCGCTCTGCTGGCAGCCGACGCATTTGCCATTCGCTGCCGACGCGACACAGGCCGTCCAATGCCCGGAGAATCGAACACTGAACGCAGAACGCATTTTGTTGTCATAAATTCGGCTTTTGGTGCGGCATTTTTTTAGTGCCATCATCCGGAGAGTGTTGATCGTGGCGCGTTGGGTGTGGCGTCAAATGCATTTGTTGCACAAACAAATCAACAAACAAGCACTCAACGCAAATAAACAAAACAAAAAATGGGAAAAAGGAATTAAAAGTGCTGAACAGTGTGATTGCGACCCTGCATAAGTGCATGTGGTCCGCTTGGCTGCTCACTTGCACTAGACTTCGCATACACACACGCACTCGTCTGTAGCCGTCCAGGTAAATATTTGTGATTACTTTGTATTGTTGTTATGCTTCGGTTTTATGGTTTGCACTCTTGACATCGTCACTTCGCCGCAACAATGTTGTTGTTGTTGGTTTTGGATTTCATATCTCTGTGCTGTAGTCTTCACTGCCTCCGATAGCAATTAATTCAGCTTCGTGCATTCGTCTCGCCGGTTTTGTTGCCGAGTGAACTGTCGCCGTTGTGGCATATTTTAATCACTTCTTTTCGTTGGTCGTTTTTTGGTGCCCCGCAGCTGCGCTGGCAGGAGCGTAAATCGGAACAATGACCTGAATGCTATTCACCTTTTTGGTTTCAAAGGACTACTGCTCGTTGCCAAATAAATTTTTTCTTGGTTATGACGTCGAAACTGCGTATTTCATGTTCACTACTCATTCATTTATCACACTAAATTTTCCTTCGTTTTCTGCCTAGCAATAATTTTTTGGTTTCATTGGGTCTAAGGCATTAACCGAACAAAAGACGGCATGTTTTCAGTAATTATTTTCATATAAAAATAAAATATTCTTTATTTTTTTTTTATTTAAAAGATACTTATTTTACTATTTATTTTTCAAACGAAAATATTCAAACCCGGCTATTACGTCGACTATTCTGGCAGTACTTCGAAAAAATTTTTTCTCCCCGTTGAGAGCAGAACTTCTTACAGGTTCATTCGTAATAAAAATATATGTAAAAAAACATCAAAGACTTTGTAAATTACATCTTGAAGGCCAAATTTTCAAGGCTGTAACACTAAAACGAAACGATTCTTTTACATATGGCTCAAGCAGCTCACGACTTCCGGTTTTCGACCATGTATCCTCTGAGTAGCCAAAGAACGTTCGAAGGCGAGCCAAAGTGAGAAGGCCCCCTTGACAGTGTTCGCTGGGTTGGGTACCCGCCACGTAAAATACGCCCTCAATGAAAAATTACCAACTGCCTCGAATGATAATAAACATTCCTCATTAAATTTGAAGTTTATGTGTTTTTCTTTATTAAAGTAAGGAACCTCGAAATGGATCACCTTTCAGATATTGTACAAAACAAAAAAAAAAAAAAAAATTTATGACAATATTTTACATCTATTATAGAATTAAAAAAGACAATACAAAAATAGATTTTTTGAAGACGTAAAAGCTGTGTAACCCTCAAGACATTAGAAGTTGTCATAATCAACAAAATACATAGATAAAATATGATATTATGCAACTTTTGCTAGTGAAGTTGTCTTCAGTAAGAGCAGCCAGACCCACATCAGTAACCTTAGTTAGTTTACTTAGACAATCAGTTCCAATAATATGCCTTCTCTAAGCTGCAATTCTTGGTTAACAAATCCAGAAAACTAAAGTTTGCTGTAAAACTCAAGTTCTCGCGTTGCTCACGTTGGATGCGACACGAAGCATAGTTCGAATTGGGATCAGTATCGCAACAACAGCTGGCTATCGCTAACCTAAAGTATACCCTATACTTGCTTAAAATAATGAAATAATATAATATCTCAATAAATTTTACCAAAATTTAAACTTCTTCTTCTTCCTCATAGGCGTAGACGTGGTTATATTCAAGTTTACAAACAGCTTGTCTTCCTTTTCGGCGTCGACGTTGTTGTTAGTGTTAATGCTGGTTAATGCTGGTTCCTGACTGTCAACACTTACATGGGAACCAAGTCGGGATATGACGACTGTTTTTTTTGATGATAGGAGATATTTAATTTTGTCGTCCAGACCCATTTTCTTCGCTTCCTTATTTATTCTGGAGAAAGCAGAACTAACGGCAGGGTTGTTATGGTCAATGGTACTGATGTCATTAGCGTACGCCAGCAGTTGTACACTCTTGTAGAAGATTGTACCTTCTTTAGTCAGCTCTGCAGCTCGAATTATTTTCTCTAGCAGTACCTCTACCTTGTCCGAAACGTCACTTGATGACGGAGCTTTTGGTATTACTCCTTGTCCATTTGCTGTATTAGTTTAGTAGAGGATAGAAAATTCCGAATGGTGAATATCTGGTTAGTTGGAGATTTTTAGGCCTGAAGCCACACTGATAAAATCTAATTAGTTTGTTGACGGCTTTAATCTTTAAAACAATACGCTCGATAGAGCTGAGGAGGCTTATCCCACGGTAGTTGGCGCAGATTGTGGGGTCTCCGTTTTTTGGATTGGGCACAGCACACTTAAATTCCATATTTTCATTAGACCATATTCTAGAAAGAAGCTGATGCGTGCTCCTTATAAGTTCTTCCTCGCTGTATTTGAATGGCTCGGCCGGTAATGCAACGGGCCCTGCCGTTTTTTTTGTTCTTCAGACGGGTAATTGCTATTCGAACTTCTTCACGGTCGGGCAATCGGACGTCCACTCCACCGTTACCGATTGGGGAATCGGGTTCGCCATCTTCTGATGTTATGTCTTTACTGTCATTCAGTACGCTGATGAAGTGTTTCCTCCATAATTTCAGTATACTCTGCCTCGTTGGCCAGCTTGTCAAGCCCTTCGTACTTACGTATTTCGGTCTGTAAGCTTGGTCAGATTTGTTATTTTCCAAGGTGCAGCTGTTGATGACACCAGAAAATGGTGGAGACGTTAGATGAAGTTATCAGCATGTCGAGCTGATTCGATTTAGACATGTCTGCCTGTATGTCCATCTGTTTGTCTGCATATAAGCAAATTAGTCGCCAGCTTTTCAGATATCGATCTGAATATCTGTAGTAAAATTTTTTAAAAAGCTGTTTAGATCGGACAACTAAAGCATATAGCTGCCATATAACCCGATAATTCAGAATTAAGTGCTTGCATGGAAAACTTTTTCATTTGACAAGATACCTTCATGAACTTTGGCATGGGTTATTGTGCAATAAAGTCATGAATTAAGTCCTTGAAATAAAGGTATATTATTCTCAGTACCTTCTAAAACACGTTTCATCATTTGTATCAGTACAATTGATTAGGAACAATTATTCCTTAGCATAAATGAAATATGGAGAGTAAGCTTGTCTCTTTTCTATATACATATACGCAGTGTAACACATCGACGTCTTATATCGTTCTAAGAAGTTTTTGGATAGATATATGTAAGATCATTCACTACTAAATTTAGAGAAAATGTCTGCAATTGTTCTGGCCTGCCTAAGCTCCTTCCAACTCCGTTTGGATTTCGTGTCAAATATAAGAATATCTTTAAACACATCCATCCATGCAGATTCATGAACTTAAAGTTATTGATGTCAGCGCGATAACGTAGAACGCCACGAAGGATCCTTTCTCCTCCACAGGCCAAAGTTGCGATATTTCCCGCAATAAATCATTGACCATTTAACTATCAGTGCGTTCGACTAACCGATAAATGGCTTTAACCCAAATTTACATACAATTAAAATGGTGAAAGTACGAAGCCCAAGCCCGACGCGTTAGAACAAAAATTCCCACTCCTTTCTAATGCTATTTAGTGGCATAAATCTATAAATCCGTAAACGAATAGCCAGAGATTACAATGGCATTAGAGATAGAACAACGCAGAATGAAGCCAGCGATCGCAAAAATGGGGAAGAATCGCAGAGAAATAACATAAAGGCCACAATGAAACGCCAAAAATGTGCGTTCTCCGCAAATAAAAGGTGGATTGAGTGAGTGTGTGGCGCATAAATGTTGTCAACATGCCGATATAAAGGCGAGTGATGTTTAGCCAAAATGAGAACAACAACAACAAGCTATAAAACGCAACATGCTGGCCATAACGTTAAGCGCATGCGCGTTAAAAATGGAATAAAGGCTTGTGGCATGTGATGAATTTGGCGCAAAGAAGAGCCTTGCCACACGCACACACACACACAGCCATGCAGAAATGTAGTTAAATGTCGGGAGGCTGGTGAATGTTGACCTGCCATGTGCTCATTTCAAAATGCTAGTCTATTAGCAGTACATTTCGAATCATAACTGAACAATAAAACACCTAAAAGTATGAGCAATCAATGTGCCGCCACACACACACACGTACAGATGGCGTATATTTGCTTGAGTGTGTGTGTCGGCATTTTATTTGGCCGCAAGCCAATGACCAGCTCGCTGCATTCCCTCAATCACACACACTCATTCGCGTCATTCGCGGCGATCATTCAAGCCAACAACTGGTCAGCTTGCCAGTCAGTCATTGTCACTGCCAATTAAACTACGTATGCGGCCGGCATAGCAGTTGCGGCGTGCAACGTGCAACACACAGCGGGATGACAACGCGAATTCAGTCATAGCCCCACGCACACAGGCATACTTGCCGCGCGTCTCTACTGCGCAGGCGCGCACCTGATTGAATGCTCGTTGCAAGCGCTGCCAGCTCAACTTCAAATAAGTGTGTGAGTGTGTGTTTGTGTGTGTGTGGCAGTTGCATGCGACGTGTGAAACGTCGTTGCCGTTTTGCGTTTAATTGAAAAATCAAAACGTGCAACGTGCTGTGCAAAGTTCCAATACTCATATTCACACAACGCATGCGCACACTCATACCGACATGTATGTGGCATGTTGCTGCGCTGAGCGTGCGAACATTATCGAATGTTGCATTGCATAAAGTTTAGAACGAATATGCGGCATGCTTACCAATCGACGGCTGGCCGATACGTTTGGCAGCTATGTGCCGCATGCAACACGCACAAATCGATTAGAGATATGCCGTACATTTGCTAGTACATCAGCAGTGCTTGTTATTAAACGCATAGTGGGAATTCGTGGGATAAGCTGTTGGCAAAAATGTGCGTTGTAAATTTTTGAGATTTCTAAACTCACTATTTTTCTTCGAAGTTATTTTGAGCTAAAAGGGGAATTGACGTAGCGGTATACTAAGTGGCTTTAGTATAAACGGAACGGTAGGATGGAGTCGTGTGTAGAAGTTCATGCAAGTGAGGAAAGTTCTCTGATTGCAATTCATTTGGGAGTGGCTAGAAACGATTCTTTTACATATGACTCAAGCAGCTCACAACTTCCGGTCTTATACCAAGTATCCTCTCGGTTGCCAAAGAACATCCGAGCTAAGGTGAGAAGGCGAAACATTCCCTCCACAGGGTTGTGCGCTGGGTTTGGGACCCGCCACGTTAGAAACGCCCCAAATTAACAGTAAAAACAGCCTCGGATGAGAGACTCTTCCTTTTGGTGACGACCATGGCAAACGCATAAAGGATTACGATTAGAGGGTATGCACCTGGAATATTCAGTCACTTAATAGAGAAGGAGCCGCTGCCCAGATGGTTGATATCCTCGTGAAAATAAAGGCTGACATCACCGCCGTCCTAGAAATGTGTGGACGGGACAAGGACGGAGACGAGTAGGTCCTATAAAGAAAAAAAATCGTTGTGGAATTTGTGGTAAAACAGACTCAGTTGTCGAGTTCTGGCATTCACTCCGGTAGATGAGCGTCTAGCCACAATCCCCATAAAGCAAACTGTTTCATTATAACACTGATTTGCGCCTCCGCTTCGACGGAAGGGAAAGACGACATGACCAAGGATGGTTTTTATGAGTGGCTGAACCGCGCTTATGACAACTGCTTTTTCACGATGTAAAAATTGTGCTTGGCGATTTTAACACCAGGGTAAGCAGAGAAGGCAACTTTGGTACAACAGTTGGAAAATTTAACCTCCATGGCGAAAACTATCCAAATAGGTTAAAGACTGATCGACTTCGCAAGGGCCCGAAATGTGGTTGTTTGTAGTACTAGATTCCAAGACAAGCATCGAAAAGTTCGAAACAAGATCGGACATGTTTTGATAGATGGACGACAAGTGACCAGTGTTCTTGACGTGTGTACGCTCAGAGGACTAAACATCGACTCGGACCATAATATTGTTTTAGGGAAGATGCAGTACCACATTGAGGAGCTAATATCACAATTGTTTTTTACTCGACTGCCTTCCTGATTTCTGAGAGCACTCATCAGCCACTTGGTATTCATTCACATTGGCTCTCAGAAACGCCAGAAAAATAGCTGATACGATGTGGAATATCATGTCGCAGGGGAAAGAAAGTAGCCAGGGTTGCGATCGAACACAACACGAGCGGCTGGGGTAGATACCAAGAGTGGAAGAAAGAAGCGAGACGCATGTGCAGACTTTTGTCTTGAATAAAGAGGCCAAAATGCGTGAATATGAAGAGCTTGAAAAGCTGTCCGACATTACCCCCCTCGAAAATTGTACGAGAACATGCGGCGACTAACAGAAGGTTTCAAGAACGGAGAATATTCTTGTAGCTCCCAAAGTGGTGATCCCGAGGCTGATGCTCAGAGCGTGCTGAAGTTAAATTAAATAGGGATAGGTTACAACTGGAGATGGTGAGCTCCATTCCCCGATGATTGGAATCAGTTAATCAGGCTTCAAGAAATAACATGCGTTTTTCGCTGGTTTAAGTTGGCTGATCTTATGGCTTTGGATTCTGCGGAAGTGTTCTTTGAGAGTTTTTTTAGCGGCGACGGTTTTGCTTAGCGGAAGTTCTTATACTCTTTACTGTTCTAACTCTGGTAAAGACAGACAGACAGGTAGCAAGTGTTGCCAAAACAAAGGAGTCAGAGTTAAAAGAAGTCAATGAAATGGGTTTTGTTCGCCTCGACTAATCGGCTTAACGTTAAAGTTGACAACATTTAGTTGAAAAGGCACATGGAATGATGCAGTTGGATAAAGAACAATATAGAGTATTTTCAGTGTCATTTTCATGATGTTTGTAAGAGAAGAAGAGTTACGATTTACTTTATTTTGATTGTTCTAAGAAGCAATATAGGCCTAAAAGCACATCGGCAGACTTAAATTTTTTTCTTCACATTCTCTGATTACTTTCAACTTGAAGCCCTCAAGAAACTCATTACGGATAAAGGTTTGTAGATTAGAACGTAATGTTAGGTTAGGTTAGTTAGAAGGGTTTACGCCATAGTGTAAAATTTTTGAAAATCCGCTGAGTTCAGCCAGCCTAACCACTTTCAACGCTTGGATGGTCTTTGAAGAATGGTGCCAGTTTACAAGTAGCATTAAATATCACTTTGTCTCTGTTAGATTATGAATTTCAATTAATTTTTTTTTTTATATAATCTACCAAATAACCCACTGTGCAGCCGGCGCCTCTGCTAAGAATACACACCTGAATTCGAATTGGACTTGTAGCATTGGCGAATAAAATTTTGCAAATACAATAAATTTCCTTATTAAATAACGGTGCTAAGGTGCAAAAGCATACACATAGCTCGCAGGCAGGCAAGCGATGGCAAAGTCAATCTGCGAATGCGAGTGCGTTGCTGCTTAGTTGGAAAACTGATTGCGTAAAGCCAATCGACAACGCCGCGAAAACTGACACTGAAAGAGCCAATGGCTTATCGATCAGCTCTGCAGATATGCTGATTTGCGTTAATTTGCTACGTTTCAGTGCGCGGCTGCGGTGCGTAGCTTCGCACTTATTGCCGGCCAACTTGTACGCATGCGCGGCACTTCTGGGAAAGATAGCAATCGGAAGATATTAGTGGAGTGTAGTGGTAATTTGCGATACGCCATTTTCTGCAGCTAATTCGAACAAGCCTTCTATTATAACTTCTTTTTTGCTTGCTGCTTGCTAGCTTCTTCTGCTGGTGCGTTTCTAATGGACAGCGTGGCTTAGATGGCTTTCTTGGTAAGAAAAAAGATAATTCACACTGGTGTGAAGTCATTTAAATTTTCCGCTTGGCGCATATCAGATTGGCTGCTATTATGAGTTTATGTGGTGTTTTTCTTGGCATTACATAATTTCTCGCGCATTTGCTTCTAATCTATTTCTGCTCTAATCTTTGCTTCAGTTCTGATTTTTTCTGCTTCTGCGGAAATTTGTGCTGTTATGCGGCAGCTTTTGCCTTTAACCCTTTGATGACCTAACTGTAGTGCTTATTATTGGTCCGCAAATTTTATGCGGAAATCATAGGGAAGGGCACAATGTGGACAGTTAGTTGTATGGAGAAAACAGTTCCCTCAGTGATTTTGAGATTAGCAGGAAGTGAAACTAAAATCTTGTTGTTTAAATTTGATTTTTGGCTTGATAGAGGAGCGTCTTTTTCTTTCTCAAATGGGTTTGGACAGCAACTTATCAAAATTCGTGAATCTAACTACTTTTATAACTGTTCTTTTGAACCTTTTCAATAAATTCTTTAAATCCACAATGTCTGGTCTCTGAATATGTATTCGCTTTTTTGAAACGAGTTTCTAGAAGTGATACAATTCTAATCAAATCCATCACTATCTTTTGTTAATTATCAAGTTTCGATATTAACTACCCAATTACTGTTCTGAGGATATCTTGGCACAAAAAAATTGTGAAAATTCACAGCTTATATTTTAGAAAGTGTAACATGGCTATATGGAACCTCTTGGCTTTATACTCGTACGGGATTAATTTTCAGAACGCGAATGAACGTAAGACGAAGAAAAGAACAGTAGTAGGCATACAGCAATCAATCACAAAACTCTCTGAGATGTTTATTAGTACAAAATCTTAACTTTCTAACGGCATATAGAGAAATCCAAAGGCTATTGTACAACGAAGAATAATGGATTTCTTTTCACTATCATTATCAAATCAAACATAGCTGTTGGAACGTGAAAAGGGAGCTATTGCAGGCAACTAGATCACAGGCGACTCTACAACCTGCCAGAATACTGCCATCCATCCAGGCAGTTACAATGTTGGAAATGACGTCTAGCCACTAGGCCACAAGAGTGCCATTCACTTGACTACCGAACCATTTTAGGATCTACGCATGTAGTTAAGAACGATACACAACGAAACTAAACAAAAATGCCGACAGACGGATCAGGGGGATATAGAATGCCTCGATGTTGCAGGATCACTAGGATCACGTGCAGTGAAAGGAAAACACTCAAGCTTTCTACTAGCATGGTCGGGAATAGACTGTAGTAGTGTTGATGGTCTAGGTCACAACTTAGAACTGACATCACTTGCGAGCCGTGAGGGCATTGTTAACGATGGCACATGTAGAAAGTGCTGGAGAGGCGGTATGAGAGGGTTCTTGAAGCATCTCCTCTGCTTACACCCGGCTTTATCTAAAATTCGGCTTTTATATTTAGAAACTGGAGGAAGTATCAGAAAGTACTGGGGAGAAGGGATAAGAGAGACATTTGAACACATTTTCGGCTTATACCCGGCCTTATCTAGAATTCGGTTTACATATCCACAGACTGGAGAAAGTATTCAGAATTAGATATTAGTTTCTATTAAACTTCGCAAAATCTTGGCGGATTTCTTGTCGTAAACTTCAGTTCGTGTTAACAATAAACCGCCAACTGTCGTTACAAAGTACCGCTAGGTCGGTGTTTGGCGTGAAAGTCAGTGTAACCTAACCTAACCTTTCAATTAGAACTTATATATGTGTATATAAGCCAGATGTGAGAATATACCGTCCAGAGTTAGGCATAAGGCAGCATTTTAAGTTGCCGAACCACTGTAGTATATTTCAAGCTGAGGTCTTGCTTTAGCGAAAGCCGCGGAGCTAGTCTCTAATGAACTTGCAGGCAATTCCAGAGTCAACATTTACGTAGACAGTCCAGCAGCAATCAAGGCAGTAACCTCGTAACTTTATTTGCCAGAAGAGGGAAGCAGGGCAGCAGTAGAAAGTGTAGCGAGAAGTAAGCAACTTAACTTCACCTGGGTGTCAGGCCTCAAAGGCACCGAGCTTAATGAAATATTGGACGAGATTGCCAAGAACGGTGTATGGCTAAAGCCCGAAAGCATGATCAACAATGGGAAACTCGTATATTGTCTATACGTCGATCTCGACAGAAGTATGGTAAAGAATGTCAAAACCCGATGGAATGGGCTACCAGAGTGCAAAACTGCAAAAGTCATGTGCAAAACGGTAGATCGGAAGTACACAAAATTCCTATTGACACTCGATAGAAGAGGCTATAGGAACATGATCGGAATACTAACTGATACCTGTCTGGTGGCGACTCACGCTCGTTGAATGGGACTGACAGATCGGGAAGACTAAAGAAAATGTCTAGATCAAGGCACCATGAGAGCAATGGATCATCTTTTGTATCCCACATTGGCAAGACTACGCCGTAAGCATCAGGAGCTCCCACGGTATGTTACAATGAAAGAAGTATCGATAGTGAGGCCGCGGATTCTGTTAAAATACGCGTCCAGTGCAATCATCCTAAAGGATGACTACTCCTCATGGACCTGGTAACTGAACTCCATCTGGTATCGCAAAGGACCAAAAAATGGTTTATGCGTGCCTTATTGGCCTACCAGATTCACCTACCCTAACCTAACCTATAAGCTAGATATCAGACTTCTTGCCAAATATTGGTTCCTAAGGCCAAGAAGCTGGTTTTTTTAGAATTTACAGTTGTTTTTTTTTCAACCTTTCAGTATAAATTATTTTTTAGCTCCCAGGTAGCAGATTCGGTTAAGTCCTTTACTTACTCTCAAAGAATATTTATTACTGGAACGACTTAAGACTACAAGTTTATACAAATTAGATCTATATGAGATAAAAGTTGACAAATTTTGTACAAAGAAAGTGTTTTGTGAAAGAAATCCGGTTTATTATATTGAAAACCCCTTAGATCATACGGATTTCTACCAACAACAATCCCAATCACCAAGCTCACAACTCCAACTAATCGCGAATATTTCGCATAAAGGATACCTGTATTAAGATACTTTAAAATATTGTAGTTTCCATGAGTGCGTTCGGCTTCTTACTTCTATACGCAAGGTGTAGTTCCCACGCAAAGCAGCCTCACAAATAAATTCGCTGAAGGAAAAAAACTGAGACAGCAGAAATCCAATACAAAGCGAATTGTAAATAAATAGGGGAGACAAATATGATCCAATGAAAGAAATGCAAACAACAAAACAACAAAAATATAACAGCAATAAAATGTCATCCCCGCAACAAACAACAAGTCACGCTGCTGCTCAAGCAGCCTGTGCAGTGCCGTTTACGCATTGAAGGCGGCGATGGCTATGTCGTCGTCCATGCGCGAAATGCCACAGACTTTAATAATTGAAGTAATAAATGCGTGGTTGTGTATAGGTGCGTGCGTGTGTGTTTGTAATCCTGTGGGACCCGCAGGTAGGCAGCGGGAATGTCAAAAGGTACGCATGTGCCTTGAGCAAATAGCCTACGCACATCCTGTCGACAGGACCTGATTTTAAATGTATATACATATGTATGTATGTGTGTATTTTCTGCTCGTCACTCATATCGAATTTCCTACGAAAGCAAGACGGCAGAATATTTATTAGTAAAAAAATAGCAACAACAAAAAGTGAATTGGGTGAAAAAAGTAATGCTCAGTGTTTGTGCAAATCTGCGCTCAAATCTCAGCCAGACATACTATATACGTACAACTATATTACATTTGATATAGTATATATAAAGATTCAATATTCTAGAGTCGCCACAGCACTTCGTTCTCTTCACAATGCAAGTGTAGCAAGCGTGTGGCGAGGCGCACGCAACGAATAGGGGATATATTTTGCGCATGCGCGTTGCTATTCAGTTGTATATATATTAATATCGAACTGCAAGTATAGGTAAATGACATTGGCCACTTTCAATTTCACAATGCCAGTCCTTTTGTCCTTCGTCTAACTAGAAGACACATAGAGCTGCGAATAAATCTTATTTGTCAGCAGTTTTATCGCTGATGCCCCATTGTTCCCAATACGAGTAATCGCATTGCAAGGGAAGGTGTCAGAAAGAGAAATGAAAGCAGGTCCTGCTGGTCAGTCGATAGCCTTTTTGGCATGTTGTCTAGCCTACTTATCTGATTTAATATTTATTTTCACCCAAAATTTTAAGCGCCTTATAATTTTGTGTTCACCTTCGGCTCACCACTCACACTGCGCTGTAATGGGCAAATAATTTAGCAATTATAGAGAAAATTGTAACAGTGTAGGACAATGGAAGACAAGGTTGTATAGGGTGCATTCTAAAGAAGTTTGTTAGTGATTAGGTAATATGTTGGAAAATGAGCAAATTGCTAATGGCTTGGTGGAATTGATAAGAATGAAACCCAAAAAAAATAATTTTGTTAGAAAATCATGAGAGAATTCTTCCGTTATCAGTGCCTTAGTATTGCCGACTATATCTGCTGTAATAAAATTTAAATTGTTTGTGGCTGGCCCTAGATGTACTGACACAAAATATGACGGGATATATTCTTGCCTTCGAATCAGATCAAGATTCCAAGTGAGGTCTATGAGACCATAGTCAACTAAGGGCACTCAACAAATTGATCTGTGTAGTTTTATGAAGAACATATTCAGTTTACCGTTTAAAAATAGTAAAAGATCTGAAAGCGACAAAATTCTTCAGCTGCTTTGCCGACTTTAGGCCTTATACTTCTACTCAATAACCACAGCTACTTATTCAGTATTCCAGAAATTTGATAGAAAGTAATTTATTACTAATTTATCTGCGGTCTTAATATCTAGATTTCCAGCAAATATTCACTTCGCTAAATGAAATAAGAAGTTGACGAAACATTCTCTAGAAAGCTTGGAACTAAAAGTTCATTTAGAAATGGCCACAATGGTCTTCTCACTTCTGCTAATAAGGCTACCAAGACGATTCCAAATAATTCAGAGAAATGGTTAATTCCGAGAGACGTTAGCCTGAAAAAAGGTTCAGTTGATAGAGAGCGTATGATATCTGGTTTATAACGGGTAACGTACTTTTCCTACTAGCCATTTTTTGACAGGTCACGCGCCAGCCGTGTCAAGCTCTCAACTTTTTCCTGCTCAGTATTGTTTGGCATTTCCTCATGGAAGGTCTTACGTTTGAACAACGTTTACAAGTCCTTGAATTTTAGTATGAAAATTCACGTTCTGTAAAGATAGTTTTTCAACTTAACTTATTGTCAGCACAACGGACTTACTGAACATACTATTTGCAACATCATCACCCATTTTGAGACCCAGCGTTCATTTTGGGATAATTTTCGGCCGAAGAAATCACACAGTGAAGAAATTATAGCAGCCGTAGCTGAGAGTGTACACGAAGACTTGCTTGTGCAAGAACTGAAACCGCTCGACCTTCCCAAGAGACATCAGTACGCTCTATGGGGTCTTGAAAAGTTGCAAGAAGATCCGACGTTTTCGATTGATATTTTGCTCTGTGATGAGACTCATTTCTGGCTTAATGGGAAATGTAATCAAGTAAAATCGCCACATTTGAAACGAAGATCAACCTGAAGAGATCCAAGAGCAGCAATTTCTTTTAGAAAAACAACGGTTTGGTGTGATTTGTGAGCCGGTGGTATTATCGGTCCATATTTATTCAAAAATTATGCCGATGAGAACGTAATCGGCCATTATCACGGCAAGATAACCGACTATTTGATGCCTGAAATTGAAGTTCGTGATTTCGGCTACATTTGGTTTCAACAAGACAGCGGCAGTTCCCACATCGCATCAATCAATGGATTTATTAAGAGAACATTGTGGTGAGCAGATAATTTCAAGTTTTGGGCCAGACGATTGACCACCAAGATCGTCTTACCGTTAGACTTTTTCCTGTGGGGATATGTAAATTCTAAAGTTTATATATATAATCTTGCTTCGGTTCAGGCCTTGGAACAAAACATCACGCGTTTCATGCTCCAAAAAGTTTTCGAAAATTGGATTCGATGGATGGACATCTGAGACGTAACCGCGGCCGACATTTGAAAGAGGTAATCTTCAAAGAATAAATACCGAAGAACGTTCTTTCGAATGATAATAAAAATTCTCCAATAAATTTGAAGTTTGGATCACCCTTTATAAATAAATTATTTAAGTTCTAATTTCTTATTCAAATACATATGTATGTACTACTGTGTCCAAAAAAGGACTTTGACATTTGAATTTAAACAGCGCGCGTCGAAGGATTTGGAGAATTATTTTTTTAGGTTGGTAGTATTGTCAGTCACATTTATGCCAAATTTCAAGTTAAAATATTCTTTAGGGTTTGAGATACGTGTCGTTTTGTGAGCTGCTAAAAGTGAGTTTTTCGTTTTTTGCGATGTCGAAATTTGTTGAGCAAAGAATTTGCATTAAATTTTGTTTACGGAATCAATTTTTTGCTGCGGATACGTTGAGGGTGGTGCAGAAAACCTTGGTGATAAGGCTATGTCTAAAAAAAAATGTTTACAAGTAGTATAGTGAGTTCCAAGGCGGCCGTGAACGTGTCGAAGACGAAGAGCGTCCAGGGCGACCATCAACCTCAACCGACGAAGCTCACGTTCAACAAATCAAAGATTTGGTGTTGAAAAACCGTCGATTAACAATTAGAGACCTTGCAGATGAAGTTGGCATATCGAAAGGCTCAGCCAATACCATTTTGAGGGATGTTTTGGGCCTCAAGCGCGTCAAATCTCGACTAGTACAGAAAACACTGAAATTTTTGGAAGAAAGGCGTCGCGTTGAAGTGTGTGAAACGATGCTTTCCGACTACCAGGGTGTCATGAAATGCATTATAACTGGCGATGAGACTTGGATCTATGCTTACGACCCCGAAACAACCTATCAATCGAGCGAAAATCGTGCCAAAAGAGAGCCAAGACCAAAAGAATCGCGTCAAAGTCGCTCAAAAATCAAGGTCATCTTGACTGTTTTCTTCGATTATCGTGGTGTTGTGCATTATGAATTCCTTCCAACCGGTCAAACAGTCAACAAGGAATATTAATTGAACGGAGGCCGGAGTTGTGGAAAGACAATTCTTGGTTTTACACCACGATAATGCACCATCCCATACTGCCCTCGTAATTCGTGATCATTTCGCCAAAAACACAACCCATATCGTTCCGCAACCACCGTATTCACCTGATCTGGCGCCGTGCGACTTCTGGCTGTTCACCAAGCTCAAAAGACCCGACCTCCGGGGATACCGTTTTTATACGATAGAGGAGATTCAAGCCGCAGCGAAGACGGAACTGAAGGCCATCCCGGAAAGTGACTACAACCAGTGTTTCGAAGATTGGAAAATCCGTTGGCATAAGTGCATTGCATCGGGAGGGAATTACTTTGAAGGGAATGAAATTGATTTGGAAGAATAAATAAAGAATTTTCAAAATAAATACATTGTCACCTTATTTTTTGGGCAGAGTAGTATATCCCTTGGTATATGATGGATCTATATAAAATTTTGATAGAGTGTTGGAAATCGTACCTGGTTTATAGTTACTTTATCTCTCTAACTCGCATATAATAAATATACTGATTTCTATCTGACTATTTGACTTTAGTGTGATTATCTCAGGCAATGGTTACTATATCTCGGTTGACTTTATTATAGATATTATTACAATTTATATTCAACAAATTTATCTAATATGATATACCTGTACACCAGTCGCTCAATAAAAAGTTGCGCTGCAATATTATTAATTAATGCAGCTTACTAGATTTACTAGATACCCCACAACAGCCCAACAATCGCATTAAGTGACCAGCAATCAAGAATTTTATATATCTAAGCTTGCTTAAGTTGTTACATAATTACACTTTAAGTTCATTTTTATAGCCTTCGCTGCAAGATATGTACTATATGTTTTTGCTGGCTGTTGTTACTGTAATCGGTTTTACCAAAATCGCTTGCGTCCCAAGCTAACTTTGGCAGCGTCATCATGAGTTCATAAAACAGCCATGTGTTTACCAATAGTTTTTGGTAAGTCATTGCGAACCGAATCGTCCCACACAGCATCTATCTCTCCCTCTCTCTCTTGCTCTTTCACTCGCACTCTCTCCGCAAACAGTAGTCAACTGCGGCTCCGAACTTTGTCACGATTTGTTCTTTCATTAAACACAGTAGCGCAATGCTTGCCTTATCCAAACAACATAAAAATAATGATAACAACAACAGCAATAACATAAGAACAAACAACGAACAGCAATGACCCGTGCAGGTGAACAGGTGCTCCCTTGTTACGAACAAATTGTCGACCAGTTATTGCAGAAGCAGAGCAATGACAGCGGATTATTGGTATTTGCTGTTGTTGTTGTTATTTTTTTTTTTTTTTGTTTTTTCTTCGACTACTTGTATTTGCGCTTTATTCGGCAGCCCACTCATGCATTGTCATGCTCGCAACCCCCCACATATAGTCGCCCAAAGTTCACCAACGCCTGCAATCATCGAACCGTGACGAAGAACGAACTTCCTGGGCGCGCAACAAGCCTGCAGCTTCAAAGAAAGCTTCAGCGCTGCAGCAAGCGTGCAGTGATCAGCTGTGCCATGCAAGTTGCATATATGTTTGTGTGTGTGTATGAACATACATCTTGTTCGGTACTCCCATGCCTCGGGGCAAATCGTTGCAGTGACAAATTGTGCTTCGTTCGACTTGTTTTTTTTTGTTCTGCCGTTGCAAGCACATACTATACATATATGGCTGTATGTGTGCATGTTTGCTCTGCTGTTTGGGCGGCAACTTGCATCGAATCATCGCCGTCGCTTACACCGAGTTGCCGCGATTAGCAGCGACAGCGACACGACTTCGCTTGGACTTATTTGTGCTCGTCCGAAACGTGATTAACTCATTCGCGACCGACGTAATGCCCGTGGCCTTATCTACATACACCGTATGTGGACCCAAAGCGCACAGTTTGCTTAGAAGACTTGATGGTAGCATATTCTTTGCCGTCACTATGTTTGGCTATTTGTTAGATTATGCTAACAAACAGATACTGATTGGATTAGGAAATAAATTAGGTTGTTTGGAGAAGATTTGCATATTTTAATAATAATTTTGCTTTGCTGCACAAACATTTCACACGCGTGCGTTGGAGCTGGAGCTTCGGGCGTTGCTTCGCCGCTTGAACCAGTCCAAACTTCACAGTTGAATGTCTCAATTAGGAAGTGATGTTGTTCTCAGCGCGTTCGCTGAGCAGCTGATATATGTGACGGAGTAAATTATTGGCGCAAACAAATGCATTCAAGACTCAGTGTTTATTCACGTGTTCAGCAAGCTTTTAGTTACTTATCTATATTAGACTATAGTTTATGAAAATAGCTTGTTTACCAAAGTCTTTCAGCTTAATTGAGTTCATTCAGCTGTGTGTGCTGAATGCGTGAGAAAAGTATTTTCACAATTCTCTCCGATAAACAACCAACCTTTTAGCGCTATAGTTGAAGTCTTGTTTCCCATGCTCACGTGAGAGAGAAAACATTTTATTTTAATGCTCTGAATTATATGCACTTTAAGCTAGGAATTAAGTTAGTTGCGTATACTTATGTTAATTTTAGTGTGGCACAACCGTAAGATGACTTGATCAGTCTTTAGCCCTTTAGGTTGCCATTCTATTCCAGTTGCTACGTCACCGGCGTTCTCGAGAAGTTTTCCAATTCCCACAACATCCGGTTCTACACATCGGAATTGACTCGGATTTCATCCGACCAATGGCTGTTATTTCGGCGATCTAACCCCGTTTGGAAAAAAAAGAATGTACCCCTAGTATCTTATTAACTTTTAGCTACTAATTTCAATACAGATTTTAAGAAAGAAGAATCTGCTACACTTACTGAATACTGCAGCGAAGTATGTAATCAATTTTGAAAAGAATAATTAGAAAAAAATTCAATCACAAAATATAATCTATGCAATTTTTACCAGACTCATTGCAAATATTAAGCAAAGATTAAATAAGTGGTATTGCCATCTCCGGACCATGCAACCTCGCCATTGGTTAGGCGAGAGGGAGTTCAAAAGTTGAAACAATCTTAATCGAACCCAACAATTTTTCTGAAAATTTTATTATGTTTTGACCTTTAGCAGGACATTAGAGTTACTCGATCTGATTCAAGATAGTAACATCTCCTTACTTCTTCTTTGACTTCGATCAAACCCACAAAAGCAAAACCAAATTTGAAATTTCTGGCGGTCTTTCCTGGCCAAATGGTATCCCATTTCTGATATTAATAATTGATAATTTTACAAAACACTGTTAGGTCCTGAATGGGAAGAGCATATATTATATATAAAGGGTTATTCATTTCGAGTTTTCCTACTTTTTTTTTAAGAAAAAAATACAGAAATTTCAAATTTAGTGTAAAATGTTTACTATCGTCAAGAGAACATTATTTGGTATTTATTTTTTGAAGATAGTTCGAGCATTAAGCTGCTAACTGGCGAATGTCATGCTGTTTTGCTCCAAAGCTTGAATCGAAGCGGAATTGTCCGCATAGAATTTAGACTTTACATATCTCCACAGGAAGAGTCGAACGGTGTGATATTACATGTTCTTAGCGGCCAATCGACCGGAGCAAAATATGAAATTATCTGCTCACCGAAGAGTTCTCTCAATAAATCTATTGGTTGATGCAATGTGTAGGAAGTGGAGCCAAAAATGGGTCTCATCGTTGAATAAAATGTGCCTCCAAAATGTCGGATCTTCTTGGAACTTTTCAAGAGCCCATAGAGCAAAGGGATGTCACTTGGGAAGGCGGCTTCAGTTCTTGCACAAGATAGCCCACGAATCACCATCCTTACAGATCGTGAATTTTCATAAAAGAATTGAATGGTTTGTAAATGTTGTTGATATGACCCCAACTTTTTTGGACCTTGCATATTTCGATGTACAAATTTCTCTTCCAGGTTAGAGCGAGTCGGTCTTTCCGTCGACATTTTTGCGTCTTTAAATCGATAGCGTTCCAAGCCATTGTATCTGGATCTTTTATCAGCATTTGCCCAAGCTAGCTACATTTGCTTTTGAGAATTTCGGTCCATAGGAGTGTTTGGTTTGTGCGTGACCATAAGCCCATGAAGGGTCAGAATATGCGGCTAATACTGCAAAGGCAACGGTTTGTGATAACTTGCATATCAGAGGCTATGAGGTTCCATGTTTTGTGTTGACTCAACAAGGGAGTTAATAATTGTTATTTTGCTACGTCGCGTAATGATGCACTGAAGCTATAACAAGTATCTTTCATATAGCATAAAAGGTACAAAAAGAGCTTTATCTTTATTTTAATCGGCCAGTTTGTATGGCAGATATATGACATAGTTGACCGAAAGCACCTATTCCAATGCATAAGTAGTAACCTTTGAAGAAAAGGACGCGTGAAAATTTTTAGTTCGTTATCTGTCAAGCCTGACATTTTACGAATTATTTCTGAAGCCTTGGAGTCCTTATAACAATACTCGTTGAACTAAAAATATTCTCCTAAGGTCAATGTATAAATTTATATTGAAGAAAGCACGGTGGAAGTATCTCTTTTTCTCTACATTACGACTCTGATTGGACTGAGAATCAAACTTTTGGATATCATAGCTTTGGTCAACCGGTCGAATTGGCTAAAATCCAAAAGAACAGCAACGAACGATTTGTGGTAGGCTTACATCGTTTCGTTAGTATTTGAGGATGTTTTGTTCTATATATCTATGAGTTTTTGGCATCACCAAGGACCGATGCTCCAATTGCGGTAATCAGCACCGAAATTTAACCTAACCTAATAACTTTGACCAAATACTGTTTGGTACATTTCCGAGTAGTTCCGGTTAGCAGCTGATGAAGTTTCAAGGGAGTTCTAAAAGGCTGTCAGAATTTCACAGATGTAGAGTTTATCTTAACAGCTTTCACAAAACTTATATAGATGTACCCTTAAAAAACTTTTCTTCAAAAAGATTTTTATTTTACTTTTTTAATATTTTTTTTTCGAGTTGCATTTCGAAGTTTTTATAGCACTTGTGTTGACACTATACAATGTGAAAACTTTTCTAAAGTAGTTTGGAGAAATACTGCCGATTTCACAGTCCTTGGTCGCACAAAAACTGAGTCCGTTCCGGTTACGTAGATTTCAATGTCGTAGGAAGAGCAAGCTCGCGGTTTCTTCCACAAATACTTCCCCAGAGGATCTGATGTCATATTCTAATTGCTTTCAGAATTTGAAGAAAAAGAACTAATACAATATAATTCTATTAAAATTCATTTCAAAAGTCTGTTTTCGAGATTTTAATCCGATCAAAAACCTGTAACCAGAGTTCTGGGAATATTACATAAGAAACAAAAGCAAAACGGATTAGGTGAACAAATCGCATTGCCACTGTTATCTGCGTCAAACGCTCACGCATATCAGAAAGCATATTAAGAACAGAAAATGCGATTTTCGCACGCCCACGTATCGGGCTCACAATCGTGATAACTGCGAAAAGGTGCAAAATTTCGAAAATTCACACACCTAAAATGCAGAATTCTGCAAGGCACGAAGAGAGAGCAGCAATCTCCGAAGGAGAATATTAATATGAATCAATCAAATCAGCAAAACGAACGCATCGTATCGAATTTCCAAAGAGGAAATAGACAAAGGCAGCGCTGATGCGAGTGGAAGTGCGCAAATAGACGCTAAGGTGAAGCAGCGAGGATGCCGATGATCTGCATTTGATATGCCACGAATAAGAGCGATCGTATGTGCGTGATCAGCACCTGTGTGCGATTCCCACGTTGGCAGCGAGAGTCAACAACCCCCGTTAAAGTGGAAACACAGTGCGGCTAGGCAAGCGAATGTGTGGCAGGCACAGCGTTGCTGTTGTCTCATTAGCGGATGCTGCCACGCCCTGCGCACAACCCACGCACATCAAGAGAGTAATATTTTGGGGGAAAATACACAATAAAAAATTTTCAAACAAAAATGTGCAAATAAATGTTTGTCTATGACTAGCGCTGGAGCAAGAGATTTCAAGTACACACTTCCCATAAAGTGTGGGTAATCAAAAGGTTTTCATAGCAAAAATGCCGTAAATGGCAATAAAATGAAGACAAAAATACCGAGCTGAAAATATGACAGTTGAGTAGAGCGTTTACCTGCGTGGCAATTTTCCCACACAGTTTAAGGACACGCGCAACCAGTACATACAGACCCTCCTCTACAAAGGATATGAAGGATGTAGCGCTGCTGTCGTGTTGGGTGCTGATGTGTTGAGCGGAATTGTGCAGAGAGTGCCACAAACAAGTGAGCTGCCAACAGCTTGCTGATGGACATGTGAAAGGATGTTTTCATGTTCCTCAATGCAGAGTTGCTGCTGCTTTGTGGTCTATAAAATTCTTTGTCAACGCCTTCTAATGCGCTTTTAAATGCGATGCTGTATGGCACTTTAGTGTTCGTGAGTACCGCATTTGGCATATATGCGATGAGCAGGAGTGCTGTAGAGGGCATTGTACTCTTTTTGTGATTGTTTGTTGGCAAGGGATTCGCAGTTATTTTCTCTAAAATTCGTTCTTTTTGCTTGTGGATTATCTTTATAAGCGTGTGGCGCACTCGCTTGCCTCTCTTCCGTAAAGATTATTCTTCAAGCTACCGAATTTTCAGGCATATATCCATATGTGAGTATTCTTTAGAAACTCCTTGTGGATAGTATAATAATTAGTTAGTCAATTTATAACTTCTGTTTCTAAAAAGAGGTCATTAACCTTTTCCTTTTGTTATGTTAGTATATACTCTTCATGAAATCTTTGACATAGTTCAGCGAATTAAAAGACAGCGGCTACGCTGGCTAGGTCATGTTGCCCGGATGTACGAAAACATTCCAGCTCTGAAAGTATTCGACGCTGTACCCGCAGGGGGAAGCAGAGGAAGAGGAAGACCTTCACTCCGTTGGAAGGACCAAATGGAGAAGGACCTGGCTTCGCTTTGCATATCCAATTGGCGCCATGTAGCGAAAAGAAGAAACGACTGGCACGCTGTTGTTGACTCAGCTATAATCGCGTAAGCGGTGCCAACGCCAATTAAGAAGAAGAAGCTGGTACCGTCTTCTTAAAAGCAGATAATAGTGTTATCTTGAGAACAGTAAGAATCTCCAAAGATCCTGTATGAAATATTTGGTATGATAACCCTTTTGGCTCGGACGGTGGCGCGTTGGTTCTTTCCAGATATTAAGCCCAACCAAGAGACAACTGCATAGCAATTCTTGACGTTCTTTTAGCACAAACCGATGGAAATCCGGAGTCTCTTCGGGACCGTTGTAACCGACAAAACTGTAATTAATGCCATAATCAAACTCCTTAGACGCTCAATAGGAGAATTATACTATAAATGGTAAAGGAATCAATAGAAGATTGGAGCAACACTGGAACGATGAAAACATTGCAAAGTCGATGAAAATCTGACCAATAACTTATGTCAGACTTTAATAATAGTTAGGTTAGATTAAATAAGTCTGGTAGGCCAATGAGCCACGCATATACCAGATTTTTCCTTTTCGAATCCAGATTTAGTTCAGTTGCTAGGTCCAAGAGGTGTAGGCATCCTTCAGAATGCCTGCGCTTGACACGAATTTTAACATACTCTGGGGCCTCGCTATCGATATCTGCACAAGAGATGCCCCATTCTATACCTGGTGCCCTTCTGCAGTGTTCCCGACCTATCAACCCCATCTTGCGAGCCTGTGTCGTCACCAGACAGTGACCAGTTAGTTTTCCCATAATGTTCCTCCAGTCACTTCTATTGAGTGTCCATAGGAATTTCGTGTACTTTCGATCTACCGTTTTGCACATGACTTTTACAGTTCTGCATCCAGATAACTCGTTCCATCGGGCTTTGGTTTTCTTTACCACACTTCTGTTCAAATCGTCGTCTAGCATGCCCATGCATTGTGGTTTCGCAATGTTGATCACGTTTTCGGTTGTTAGCCGTACACATCTTGATAGTGTCGTGAATTGCCCGCAGGTGCATTAGAGGCCAGCTATGCGGCTTTCGCAATAACAAAGCTTGAAATATACTGCAGTGGTCGGGCAACTTGAACGGTTGCTTTATGTTTAACTCTGGACTGTATATTCCCGCATCAACTCCATCGTCCATTTTTGAGCCATCAGTAGAGATATTTAGAGTGTTGCGCGTCTTTACGGCAGCCATCTTTTACTATGTTTACTTTGAACATACTTTCAGTTACCCACCGAGCTATGCCCGAAGGTTCCATATATAAATTCTACTGCAGCCAATAGTCGTCTCTCCGATTTTGCTGGGCGGTTTTGTGCGAAGAGGTGGCAGGTTTAGTACCAGTTCAAGCGTCGTCGTTGGAGTTGTTCTTGAAGCTCCCGTTATGCAAAGCGCAGCGAGCTTTTGCACCCTTTCGATTGGCTTTCGATAACCTATCGATTTCCGTACGCCTGTCCACCATACTACTGCACCGTAGAGCAGAATAGCTGTGTAGCACCAGTGCATGAGAGAGGGAGAGAGCTCTCAGGTTGCGCCGAGCATCTGCCTACACGTATATAAAGCATTGCTAGTTTTTCCCAGTCGTTGTGCTTCTACAGTTTCTCCCCCATTTATCTAGGGAAATGGTAAAAATTATCGAGTATAGAGTCACAATATCAGAGTGGAAACCATAATATTCGCCCTTAGTGAAATTATCTCGTTCACAGTGCCACAAGACTGACCAGCAAAAGGTTTCGGAATACGAAATCATTGATTCAAACACAGACTTTATTATAGTTTATAAGGAATCTTTAACCGGTCAAATTATGATGTCCAAGCAGCTGTGAACTTGATGCTCAACCCCATAACTTGAACTACATTCGCCGAATATCAACCGCTCCATTAATATGGCGCTTCCACACAACCTAAGGTTCCGCGGTATATAGGCAAGCATAACTGTTAATGCACGCAATCATTGCCGACATATATATCAACAATTCAATATCAAACACTATCTGCCACAGACATAGATACTTATGTATAAGGTTACCCAAGTCAGACAGTGTGTTTGTTTGTTGCGGCGAGAAGGTTCTTAGCACACAGACCAAGTAACGCGCGCGAGTAGCTGTTCTTATTGTAACATGCACGTGGATAAAATACTTGCAGCTCCACTTGAATCCATATAAATTCGCGCATTGATGAGCAGTTCTGTGTAATCATAAAAATTCTCTAAATATATGTTTACCTACGTTCCAGTGTCGTTTCGACACGCTTCGTGGCAGCAATTCGACCATTACCGGCCGACCGACTCAACACGATACAGGTAATTTCTCTGCTAAATAATAAATAAATAAACGGGTATTCTTCAACTGTGTACATCCATCCGTTGTTGGTATGTTTGTATGAATAATTTTAGTTAATCGTGGAAGTGGGCCGACGCGTGTCCCGCCACAGCCGCAATGCAGTCGCTTGACAATGCCTGCAGTCGCGTCTACTTACGGATACCGAATGCGTCGTGCGTCGGCCGCTGACGTTGGCCGAGCATGGTCGACGTCTGGTTGCGGCCGGCGCGCATCCGCACGTGCCCTATTAACTGAAATAGAATAGGAATGCCATTATAATGAGTTATTGGCTGTTTTCTTGAAATACGAGTACATTAATTATATGTCCGCCTCGGCGCAGACAGCATGAACGACTTGCCAGCTTGCCGACCAGCCGTCTTGCCGACTCGTCGTTCGCTCGACGATCCGCCGACCGGCCGAACGGGTGGTGCTGGGGCAGTGCTGCATTCCGCTTCGTTCTAACTCAGCGCTCATCAGCGGCCCGAAGCTGCAACTACATGTGTATTTACACTTTTAGAATCTGAGCCGTCGATACATAATATTATCATAAGCAAGGTGGTTAGAGCAAAATAATATATTATTTATATAGTTTATGCATGTAATGCACACGTAAGTGCTGCTGCCGGCGTAAAGCAACAAGAAATGCTTAGATATATGTAAATACGGGTATGCACATCCGAAGTTTTCGTTCCAACACATTCAACATTATATAGAAGTTGTTAAGTATAGATATTTGGTTATACAAAAAGTATTATTATAGTGTCCTCATTGAATTAATTGGGTATATAAGTCACTCGTCGCAGTGATTGGCAGCTTTACGCTGTCTCCGCAAGAAAAAAGCTCAGCTAGAAGCGTTTGTCGATGCAAGAAAAATTAGGTGAAAGGCATTGCTTGGATATTACGAAAATTTTAGGAGAAAAAAATATTATAATATATTGCAAATCGCAACATCTTTATGATTTATGTGAAGCGCGGAATTTTGCAATAATAATTAGAACTTAGTTTCTTCTTATAGAACTGAATACGCCATAAAGTGACTTTATTTGTTGAGAAATGTTTGTGGATTGTGAAGAGATTTGTCATATTAAATATTAAATACTCTTTACACGACCTTTTGTCCTTCCTGTTTGATCAGCATGGTCTTTCAGCCTAAATGTATGCAATGCCCTAAAATATTTGCCTACATTTAAGGGTCAACTAGCTAATCTAAACTACTGAGTTATCACATGTAATGACTAAGAATTGTTTACTTATAAATAAAAACTAGTTATTCTGTTTGATGGATTTTAGAATTTGACCGAAAAAAGTTTTTATTTAAAATTAAAGGGTGAATCACTTGTCCCTACTTTTTTAAAGGAAAAATTGGTAATAAATGGTAATTTTTTTATTATCCGAAAGAAAATTCTTTGTCATTTATTCATTGAAGATTATCTGCTTCAAATGTTGACCGTTGCTACGTCTCAGTTGATCCATCCGTTGAGTTGGCGAATAGCAAGCGTGTTGCGTTTTTCCAAGGTCTGAATCGAAACGGAATTTTCCGCATAGACTTTAAGCTTTACATATTCCCACAGGAAAAGGTCTCACGGTGCGATATCACATGATCTTGGTGGCCAATCGATCGGTCCAAAACGTGACTGCTCACCGAAATGTTCTCTCAATAAATCAATTAATTGGTGCGATGCGTGAGAAGTGGTGCAGTCTTGCTGCAACTAAATGTCGCCGAGATCGTGAGCTTCACTCATCAGTTTCAAGAGCTCACAGAACGAAGCGATGCCGCTTGGGAAGGTCGAGCTTTCAATTTAAGTTCCGTAGACGGCTACTATAATTTCTTCACTAAGTGCTAGACGTGGGTCCTATTCGGTCGAATATTATCCAATAATGAATGCTGGGTCTCAAGATGGGTGATGGCGATTAAGTTGACCATAAGATTTGCAGAAAGTAAATTTTCGGAATAAAATTGAACTATTTGTAAACGTTGTTCAGGCGTAAGTCTTCTCATAATGAAACGCCAAACAATACTGAATAAGAATAAAATGACAGTTTGACACGACTCACGCGTGTTCTGTCAAAGAAAGGATATTGAAAAGAGTGCCTATACTTGGATCACCCAAATAAAATAAAAATTTGGCAACTTCAAAGTCGGCGAGCTAACCAAATGGGGTACTCTTGCCCTATTCACATTGGAAAAGGACCGAGAAGGATCATCATTGCCACCTTGCGTTTTAGCACTGGACCAATGGACCTTGCGAGCGCTTAGCACCCGCTCCTGTGCAAGAATCTTTTGGCCAAAAGTGGAACACAGGAGATCTTCTGAACTACTTGCTTTTCGGTGATTTCATCTTGCGGCAATCATAGCGGTCTTTCTTACTGGCAATTCTCATGAGGTAAGCCTAAAAATCTTGACGAATGCAAGATATCAAAGTTGTATGCAGGAGGGTGAGGTAGAAACATCCAGGCACTTCCTACTCTTTTGCAAGACTGAGGTCTTCTTAATTTCTTTCCATTCATTTGAATGACAATTGAAATCTCCAATTCTACAAAGTTTTAAATTTAAAAAATTTCCCGTTATTTTCTCAACACACATCGTAACTTTTTCTAGAAAAACTCGAGCATTGCCTACAATGTGAGGGCTAGCGGAACTACATATAAGTGCTTGAAGAAAAGTCAACAAAGAGTTAAGACAGTTGTTCGTTTTCTGCCGAAGACACTTATGTTAACATATTACTCATTAAGAGAATTAGTTGCAAATGGCAAAAAGCCGACTTTTCCCATGAGCTGCTCCTCAATAAAAAATATTATGCTAAATAAAGTGTGAGCTTTACAATAGCGTTACAAGAAGCTTAGGCTCAGTACAGCTATGAATGAAGAAGCGCTTCAATGAATGGAAAGAAAACGTTTAGTGAGCGTTTAGTGGCATTGAAACATAACGGCTGAACGGATCAGTGTTTTTAGAAAGGAATACGCTCATTGTTGGCCAGCGCTGCTGGTATTCCGTCAATGCGGCTAGTATTTTCTAAAAATCTAAAGTTTGCTTTGAACAAAACAAAAAAGTCGAAGACATATATTTGTAAGCTCCATGCTTTGTAACTCAAGCTGCCATACGCATTGGCTTCCATTGACCATTTAGGCGGAGATTAAGTCGTAATTACATCCGGTGCCTTGAAGCGTTTGGTTTTGTTTTTGTTTTTTTTTTTTTTTTGTGTGTAAAGGTAACAATTGAAGTGTCAACGGTAATACTTGTAGACACTTTAGTGTGGCTGCTGCTTAGTCTGCTACTAAAAGACATCGAACGCCGCGAATGTGCGCCTACTAGATTGTCCATAGAAATTTATGAATGAAAATGTTACCGTCTTGCCGCCGGTGAAATGCTCTGAATAAACCAAACGCTGATAGCTGATTTGCATTCGCTGTTTTTCTTCTTTCTTTCACCTTCTTTCACCAGCGAGTCTTAATTTTCTTTGGCGTTCTTTCTCCTCGCTGTGGTTTCCAAGAATGAAATATCCATGAGATCAGCCAGCCCGATTTTTATCGATGAATATTTAAGTGTTGGTTGTCTATTTATACCTGTGGCTATGTAAATTAAGATTTGACAGCGCACACATTAACTTTAAATACAATCGCGCATTAACACTTAAAAGCCACGATGCTGAATATTATAGCGGAATTATGTTAAATAGTTGGGAGAAAGACCCCGCACACACACATACACATGCACAGTGGTAGCCACATTCAAGTGTTAACAACGTAGATTTGACAGTTGTTGTTGCCGTTCTCCAACCTGTGCTTGCACACATAAATAAAATCGCCAGCAATAATATTTATACAGCCGCGCTGACATGTGTGCGGACAGAAATTTGTTGCCTGAAATAAAAATGTTAATGCGTGCGTCTTTTCGTAGGGTTCCAATGACATAAATTAAGTTGGTGAATGAAAATGCAAATGTGCGTGGAAAATGTTGGATTATTTAAAAGCGTTCATTATTTAATGACATCAATTGTCATTTTAACTAATTTGTGGTGAATTTTTCGGTTGCCTCTGAGCACTGTGGTTCTACTTAATAGATATGTTGGCGTACAGTAGAATATTTTTTGCTGGTGTTGATACACATATAACACTTATAACAGTTTTCTTAATAAAAATTAAGTTGCTAATTGCTTGCTAATTGAGTGTTGCTTAAGCTGCTATATGTTAAAGCTTAGATTTGAATAGACAACTAACTAAACTTCAGTATAATTTTGTCGATAATAAATACAATTTTTAGCAATTAGCTAAATTACATTGTAATATGTATTTAATTGCCATTCAATTACTTAATTGACAATTATTTATGGTTAACTTTAAACTAATCTACAGTTAGTCAGTAGTAAACCAACCTTGACCGAAACGGTTAACAATTTCGTTGTACTTAATTGTCATTCAATTAACTAATTGTCATTCAATTAACTAATTGTTATTTAATTAACTAATTGACATTCAATTAACTAATTGTCATTCAATTAAGCAATTGTATTTTAATTAACTAATTGTCATTTAATTAACTAATTGCTATTCAATTAACTAATTGCCATTCAACTAATTAATTAATTGATATGTATTCGGCACTTAGTTTTCATTCATTTAACTCACTGACAACTATATTTAACTTAGTTGGCTTTAACACGTACGCTGTACTTAATTCTCATTCAATTTATTAATTGACTATCAAACTTAACTTAATTAGCATTAACTTAACTAATTGGAAAAATATAAGTAATGGAGTTCTTATTTAAATTGAGTAATTAATAAATTAGTAATCGTCAATTGTCATTCAATTAACTAACTGCATATTAATTAACATTTATTTAAGGAGAGGAAAAGTTAATTGTACTTAATTGTCATTCAATTAATTAATTAACAATTATATTTAACTTAATTGCCATTCAATTAACTAATTGGAAATGCTTTTTTAGAAAAGTTAGGTCGCACTGACTGGACATAAGCAGAGGAGGTTTCCCAATGTCTCATGTCTTAATGTCTACTCTGCACTTTCATAATTATAATGTAAAATTTCTAATTGACTCAATTAAACCTTACTGGAATCGGTAATAGACTTTGTGCGTAAAATCTTACGCTCTACAAAAAATATTTATTTTAGAGTTTTTTTTATATAAAAATTCAGTTATCTTCAAATAAAAACACAGTGCCTACCTGAAACTCGCATAACTCCCCTGAAATATAATAGAAATGTCGATGAAAACGAAATCATTTCGCAACGCCACATAAGTATCCGCAAGAGACAAAGAGTGATATGCAAATTTCACGCAAAGTCCACACTGTCAGCACAGCTGCTCATTCCTTGGCGCTCTTTACTATCGGAGACATATGTAGATGCCACTGTGTATGTTAGATCTATGCTTAAATCATCGCCAAATGGCCGGACACGCGCTTTTAATATATTCATTAAACACCCGAAATTGCCGTATCGAACAGGTCGGTGGCTTTTCATTAAATTTATTAATCTTATTGTCTCGCAGCTAATACTTAAATAATACACAGATTTGCATACTCTCGACATTGATTTCTTTGGCAAGTGTCTATTTCACACACACGCGAATATATATGTTTATGTATTGGTGCGTTAAATAGTAGTTAATTGTGACAAAAGTAAGTCGCAGCTTCTCAATCATAATTCAGTTTAGCAAAGTTCCGTGGCATTGTTCGATTGTTCGTTGCTTTGAAAACTGTAACGGTGTTCAATTGTTCGAAACGAGTCGGACGAGTAACATTGCTGGTATGTATTGGTTCGAGACAAAAAGGATCCATTTGATTTTTTGCACGCAGAATAAATGTATTTTACCGATATGTTTTGTTCTAAGCTGGATGCTTTGTCCGTATGATAGTTGGCTGCGTAATTTGAAAAACAAATATTAGTTTATGCCGGGGGGTATTGTTCTACGCGTGTTATTGCTATTGTTATTAGATGCTGCTTGAAATCTACATTTTACAGCAATTGTTCTCGGTTATTCAACCCTTTTTTATGGGGCATAATGGTTGTTGGGGGTTTATTTTCGTCTCAAAGAATTATTCAATTCCAAATCATTAAGTGAATTATGTTTTTTGATTTTCATTGTTCGTTTGAGATTTCACAAATTGTTTATTTATGCAATTGAGTCATGCTTGAAGAATGATTGTTTTATTTTGGGAATTTAGTAATTGGGTTAGATAATGGAAATAGAGCTTCAGCTTTTGTAAACATTCTAGTATCAACAATTTTATTTCGCGCACAAGTATTAAGAGGAGATTTCTTCAAAAAGTTCATGATGAGGATCTCGAGTTTACATTGTTCAGTTCGATCAAATACATATGTACCGATAAAGAAATAAATAAATGAAAAATCTAAAGGTTTTTCTCTGAGATCTTCACATAATTCTTAAATCCCTCTTTCCTTCTCTATCCCTCTGTTCTAAGTGTTCTGCCGCCTACATACCCTGAAAGGTCGCTTTAAGGCTTAAGGGTCTGAAACTTCAATGGATAATTCGTATAAGTTCGGTTTTGATAACAAAAATACATAACCGAAGTCCGTGTAGTTATTACTCCATATTAACCAATTAATATCGTCGAGCGGCTCGAGAATTTTCGTGTTTAATCCGTGTGTTACCTAAAGAACAAAGACAAATGCTTCTTAAGGTTATTGAAGATCATTTTATTCATGCGTTAAGTATGGTTTGCTATTTTTTACTCCAATAAACATACGTTTCATGCTCCACCAAGGTTTTATTGTTCTCTGAGAGAGATGAGAGCAACTAACCTCAAGGCTTCATAGATTAAAATATCCAACAGATCCAACCTACATTAAAAACATTTTTAGAGTTTTCACATCTTCAAGAATATTAGTTAATGTTTCGGGGTCTACATTGTATGTGATCTGAGTTTCTGGAACTTCAGGTTTACGTATTGTGGCAACTCGATATACCATCTCATCAAATTCGACTCGGACTGGTGAAAAAATTGCATTTTCATGTTTTTTAATAAAAATCTCTAATATCGCCTTAAAACTAGGCTCTCTTTGAGTTAATACAAGCTTGCTTACTACTATATTTTCTTACACTTCTAGTAAGTCTCGATTGGGAAGGCCTTGAGTGTCTTGAGCGAATTATGGTTCTTTCAGTTTCTGCTCATCTTTGGAGCGTCAATCGGTATATTGTTGGTCAGTTTCCATATTTCGTATTCACAAACCTACGTTTTGGTCACCGAAAATAATTTGTTTGATGAATGTGGCATCTTCAACTACCTTCAGATCTTTTCGTCACACCACTTTGGTGTTGGTGGATGGACAACTCGCATGAGGCAAGTTTTCGATGACTTTGGGACCTTCTCTGAACACTTGATGCCACTCAAAAACATGAGTTCGTGTTAATGTAGACCCTTCAAAATACTTCTGAAACATTTTTTGTTACTTTGGTCCTCTACCGTCGAACAAAGACCAAACTCTACAAGTCTCTCATCATTCCCGTCCTGTTATATCCCGGTGCGGAACATGGACAATGACATTATCTGATAAGTAGCTTTAGGAGTGTTCGAAGGAAGGTTTTGTGGAAGATTGTTGGTTCTTTATGCATTGGCAATAGCGAAGAACCATGTCCAGCACAGTCCAGCGAATCAATAAGACAGCGACTCGCGGTAGGTCATGTCGTCCGAATGATGAAAACTAACTCTGTAGTATTCAACACAGAATCGCCGGTGTAAGCAGAGGAAGACCTCACTTTTGGAGAGATCAGGTAGGGAAGGTCCTGACTAAACTTGGTATCTCCAATTGACGCAAACAGTGAAAAGGAAGAAGAAGCCATCCTATGCCAGTAAATAAAAGGATTCATATTTAATTTCCCCTTGGCTTTGTCTTAAATGAAAGCGCATTCCCTCGTGGCTCATTGAACTGCTTTAAGACTCATCTAAATAATATTAGATTCCTTACAAGGTTGACATTAACATTCTGTTCGATCTGAGATCATTTTTTCTGCATATGCAACTCTTATGTAAGGAACTTCCGTTATTGTTGTCTACGAAAATAGGTCATTCGCCAGTGCATTTCGCTACCCTACGGTGCTGCCATATCAGCATGACTCATCAAATGTCATTCAATGCGCGAGCAACTGACACTTGGGCAAGAATTTGTGCCTTTTACAAAAATGTCGCTGCAACATTGTTCTCGGAAAATAACATGAAACGACAGGACGGCGCAATGTGAGAGTCAAGTGTGCTTTACAGCTACTGCGGCCACGACCAGCCAACATAAATTATATTTATCAAGATAGTGCAAGTATGCGGCTGCTGTGTACCAATAAGTATAGTAAATAAAGCAAAACGACGACGCATAAGGCAACCCTGGGCCATAACTGTGATTTATTGGTGTTGCAACTTGGCTGCCGTTGTACGCGCGACAATCAGAGATTTGATGAAGAGCTAAACAGCAAGGCTTTTTTAGAGACAATCAATTAACCTGTTTAAAGGCATTACTGCGACTTTTTTTCCACACGCCGCGCAACGCAAGCGAGCAACTAATTAGTGCACTTAACGAGTCGCCATTAGTGCGGCGATAAAGTTGTGCTTTCCAACTAGTGACTGAGTTGATTTGATAACATAGCTTTTGGTGAAAAAAAGGAGAAGAAATGCAACGGCGCACTAAACCATTCGAGAACAAGATCAAAGTCAGGTGAACGTAAACAAAAAGCAACATACTAAAACGAAACGGACAACTTAAGGTGCAACAACTTTAATCGCAGTTTTGACGTTAGCCGAATGAATGAGGCGCATAAACGCCTCGTTCACTTGCTGACTCGTTGAAATGCGGCGGCGCGCTGGCAGAACAAGCGTAAATGTGCGATGCGGCAGCACTAACAAGTTGCAAGTGCCAAGCGGCAAGTGGCAAGCGGTAAGCGGCAGGTGCAAGGATGCTGCTGAGACTACTCGAAATACCTTAGCCGCTTGGTGGCGTCCGCTGCGCCGCACCAACGTTGGCTGCCACCGCCGTGTGGCAAGCTCAAATGTAGCTGTATGCCGACTGTGAGCAATCGCCGCTGTCACTCGCTGCCATCGCAAACACAAGTCCGTCTGTCAGTCGCTACAAAACTGAACCTGTGCTCCTGCTACTTACTTGCCATGCTATGCCATGCTATGCTGTGATTTGCTATGCTATGCGGTTTCGCTATGCGCAGCGCATATTTAAGCAACATTGTTGTCCCTGCCACTGCCACCGCCACCGCTGCTGCTGCCGTCGACTGACTTGTTATTAGATCACTCGTTTGCGCTATCAGTTGCAGCGGTCGTTGTTGATCTTGTTCCACGATAAGGCGGCTGCTGCGCCCGTTGATGCGTCTCGCCGTGCTTCGTGCCGCGCCACTCTCCACTCACCATTCGCGCATTAACTAGATGGATCCATGCAATCTGTAGGTGAGATTTTAATGTTGCGCTTTTCTACTTAGCACCGGGCGGCAATGTGCCGGCGGCGTGGACGGTGAGGCGGCGGTGTGGCAGCCAAATCAAGGCAATAATTATTTAACATGTGTGCGACATGTTTGGCACGCGATCTTCGCTTAGTACATACGATTATAATTGTTTGTGATGCCATAACCAGCTCGTAAAACGCAACGATTTATGTGGAATAAATATACACGAGCTTGTGCCTGTGATAGACGAACAGTCACGGTGGCATAAAGTGGGCGGATTATAGATCCAGCCGAGCAAATTTTGTATGTAGACGGCTTTAGACAGAATCTTGTGGAGGTTTAACTTCATACCTCATTCCTCATTTCACAGCATTTCATAATTTTTCATTTTTTCCGATTTAGTAGCTCATATAGTTCTGATTTTATAACACCTGGTTAGTGAAGTAGAGGTGGGAGACAATCCTAACCTGAAACATACTTGTCAAACAGGGTTAGATCATCGAAATAACAGTTTGGATAAAATCCGAATCAATTACGGTAATGTAGAATCGGCTGCCTTTGTAATCTCCAGCATCGAGTCCCCGCATGACTCTAACCACTTCTATGCTTACCCAGCAAACACCAATGTTCTAACACCCTTCTACCCGCGGTCCGATTCCGCCGCAGCAGCACGTTTCCTGGGCCTACCATTAGCCGACTTCGTCAACAACCTAACTGAACCTTACCACCCAAGCGAAGATTAGATAACCGTCACAACAACTGCGGCGGGAAGATCAATGACAATTCCACCCGGGACCGAAGTTCTCCATGACGGTTCGGTGCTCCGCAATATTTTTCTGCATATTTTTTGCTCTAAAACACTCCACAATCATGCCCGGGCCCCGGCTTTTTCTCTCTTCGGCCTTGAACCTGGTACTAGAATCTAAAATAAAGTTATAACTTTCTGCAATTGCGGAGTGGAAATGTGCTATTAGTCTTCCGGTTCGTATTTAGCCGACCAGTAAATGAGTATATTAATTTGGGATGGAAGCGGAAAGGCACAATTGCAGAGCTGCTTAGTTTTTGAACGGGATATAAAGACATGAAAGACAGTACCAGTCCACAAGTTCCATTCTCTCATTCTTCATTAGCAACACCAAAGGCAAGTTGCAGGTCTGAATAGAGAAGGTACAATCTTCTATAAGAGCGCACAACTGCTGGCGACGCCGATGACATCGACATCATTGGCCATAATAATCGTGCCGTTAGTTCTGCTATCTCCATGTTAGACAAAGAAGCGAAGCAAATGGGAGTGGTGGTCAACGAGGTCAAGACAAAATATCTCCTGTCATCAAACAAACAGTCATCGTACTGGTCACTATTGACAGTCATAACTTCGAAGTCGTAGATCGGATCGGCGTTCCGAGTTTTCAAGAGAAAGGTTTCGGGGAAGATTTATTGTCCTTTGTGCATTGAATACCACAGTCGATGCGCTTTATGAGCTATACGACGATATTGAGGTAGTTCAGCTAATTAAGAGACAGCGGGTACTCTGGCTATGTCAAATCATCCGAATGGATGAAAACACTCCAGCTCTGAAAGTATTGGATGCAGTACTCGGAGGGGGTAGCAGAGGAAGACAAGGACCACCTCTTCGTTGGAAAGACCAGGCGGAGAAGAACCTGCCTACACTTAGAATCTCCAATTGGCGCCAAACGGCGGTAGGAAAGAATGGCTGGAGCGCTGTTGTAAACAAGAATGAAGAAAATGAAGAAGGATAAAAATCACCCAGCATAAGTATCCGTTCAATCAAATAATTGCATTTTTTTTAACCTTTAGTGCTATAGTGCTACGTTTCGTGGAAGTATAAAAAACTATACCAATTTTGGAGAAGAGTTAATGAAGGGTTCAGTAAAAAGATGAAATTAACCTTCCGTTCGGTAGAATCCCTTCTCACTACAGCTGCGTTCAGATAACTGGAATGGACCCGGAATTTCATCTGGCCAAGAACTCGGCAGATTTTTTCAAGAATATAGTTTCCCGCTACAACAACAAGAACAACAAAAAACAATATTTATCTTTTATTTTAGTTTGACAGTTCGGTCTATGTAACTTTAGTGGATCCGAATTTATAGACCACTAACTGGACCATTTGGGACCCGATTTCATTAACTTGAAATCTATTTTCATATATATATGTACATAAATATATATCCATATGCAAAATAAGATTCTTTGCCCCACTTATACAACATTTTGATGTCTCTAAAATTCAGATCTAACGGTGTATGCAAAGTGGAAAACAACGCCCGCCAATTTAAATCCACCACACAGTACACCAGTCCAATCCCACGTAATCGCACATTTGTAGTGACAACAGAACAGCTCATTGCTATGACATGACAATGATTATAAGATGACTACAATAAAACTGCTGAACGAACCATGCTTTGCGCTCCGCGCTCACCGCTCTAACAAAGTTCGGCCGCCTTGCGAACGAGTTGGGCTGCCACAGCGACAACCGTAACATTAATAAAGGCAAACGTTGCCACGCCGCTGCACCCGCCATGCAAGAGCTTGTAATTTTAATAACTTCATCTTGCGGCTACTTGTGGCAGCAGCGGTGGACGGTGCAGCAGTGCAGTTGTTGACGCGGCTTGTTTACCGCTGACGACTTGAGCGCTGCGCGGCGGTGCTGCCGTCCCGAGAATGTTGATTAAATGTCGTTTAATAATATCTGCCATTATTCACAGACACTTTTTTGTTTGCGGCGCTGACTCGCTGACGTGTTGACGTTGCCACGGCCAATGCCACTGCCACGGCGGCGAACGGGCATTGTTGCGCCTGGAGTCGGTGCCACAGCTGATGCTGCTGTTGCTGTTGCTTGCACAGGTGCATGTTGTTGCTGCCCTCATCATTAGTTTTGCATTGTATGTGCAACAAGTTTTTGCTGCCACTGTGCTCGCAATTATTGCCACACGCCAATGCAGCATTTATTTCTAAATAAATGCATTTTTTATTTGCGCAAAAAGCGGATCATTCGAACAGCAATTCTAAAGCGCACAGCTAAACTCCTTTTTAATCACCTCTTTCCATCATCATTTGGCGCTCATTCGCTCGCCGGCGTCCGTAAATGTTGCTGATACCCGCAATTACAGCTACACAATTAATAAAGCGAGGCAATTAACTGGCGGGCAAAAACGCATGAAATCAAATATGCATAGGAAAGTTGCATGCCTCAGCAAGTCGGGAGTGAGATTTTTTATTTCAACGCCGTCGCCATGCTCTCGGTGGCGCAGCTGTTTGGTGGTGTATATATTTTCGTCTTGTAATTGGATTAGATAAGGAAATTGTAATATTTTCGAAATGATAAGAAGACATAATTTTCGTGAATTGACAGTTTTTTTTGGACTCAGAAGATTTTCCAATTTTAATTATCATGGAATAATGGATAAGTTAGATGGCTGATCAAAGTTGGAACGAGGACTTCTAAATGTAGTCATTTTAGAAGCCTCATAGCAAAAGGCCTTTTAAAAGTGCCACAACTGGAGAGAGACTAGCTTTACTGAGAGCAACGGGACCACTGGATCTCTTGCGACATTGCATCTACCGATGGTGGCCCAGCTCTGCCCACGCTTTCGCGAAGCCCAGCTATCTAGTAGTAGCACAAAAGAGAATACTGGAGCAACGACTCGCTCCCATCCTACCGATAGCGGTTCTAGAGTCCTTTTCCTGTAATAGAGTTAATAGAGCGCTCTTGATAGTAAACCCTTCCACTGAACTTTCTCTCAAGCTTTGAATCAGCCGTAAAGAAGTGCACTGCCTCTCTTCATCAATAGCTTCGTCTCACCTACAACTCCCTCTTCGGTGTATGACCAGAAAAGGAGCCGTCAGAGTTCCGTTCTGCGACTCCATGATCCAAGTGATCCGGTATGAAATCAAAACGTGTGAGGATATCAGAGTGTTTAGATACGTGTTCTTTTAAGGGGGTATTCTAGTCTAGAAATTAAAAAAAATCGAATTTTTTTTTATATTTTCAAAGTTTAACTATTCAAGAATATGTGTACAGGAGGATATTTCAAAATTCAAATTATTTTCGGAAATATAAGCATTTTTCTGACCCGGCATCCAACCGGGTTCGGCCGGAACTAGACTGCAAAAAACTTTACGTGAAACTTTAAACGCGTTTTCTCGAAACTGACTTTTTCGGAAAGATGCCCACGATTTCTCGGGTTTTTTTTTTTTATAGAGTCTTCTTTATAGGCTTGTCTATGGTTGAAACTAGCTCCATACCAAAATTTTTATTTTTATTATTTTTAAAAAATTCGAAATAGTCAGAAAAAGTGATCAAAAAAAAATTTTTTTTCAGGCAGTCGCCATTTTGTGAAAAAAAAAAATGTTTCCCACTTTTCCGTAGTTCCGACCATTGCGACATTATTCTAGATTAATAACATTTTTTTTTTAGTTTCAGATAACTAGGAGGGTTGAAATCACGGGCATGGTCACGTGAAAATTTTTAGAGACCCCCCACTTCGTCAGCTCATAATTTTTGAAATTTTTTACTGTTTTTATTTTTTAATTTTTTTCTGTACTTTTCAAAAATTAATAAATAACTAGTAAAAAATAGATACTAAAAATATTAATTGCCTTTTTTTTACTACACTTTAAAAATTACCTGAAATTCATGCTTCTAGACTTAGACTAAAATACCCCCTTAAGAACACAAAACCTCTGAATCTGATAGCAACATACACCGCCATACACCTTGTGACGACGTCTACGTGCACAGTGTGCAAGATGGCGTTAATTCCACTACCTAAAGACTCTAAGGAACATAATGGGCTTGACTATGGTATACAGCCAGTATTAATTGTTTTAATTAAAGCTCTAAGAAACAATTTCATACATGTTTTCAATAGATGAAATTATAATGGGCATATTAAATGTTTTCTCCTTGAATTTCATTTATGAACTGACTAACTGTAAATTGCCAAAAATGTGTGCAATTGCAACTGTACTAGAGTTACTAGAATGAATTTAAGTTTATGTAGCTATAAATTGTCAAATACATATTGAAGTTGTCCGCTATTCGAGAGAACAGGGCACAGGCGCAGGAAATCAATTTTAAATTTGTCGGATTACTCGCTAAAATCGCTTTTGTTTCACAGTTTTCCTGGTTTGAGTTGAGAAAAGCAGTTTGGAGTGCAAGTAGTTGACAAGGAAGTGGTGTGGCAAACAATTGATTTTGATTAAATTTTTATTAGTTTTTAAGGAATATTAGACTCAACTGAATGATATATATATACAAGTATGTAATATGGTAAAATTGTGTATAGCATATATATGTACATATATATAGATATAATGGTGAACTAATTAAGCAGCGAAAGAGTGACGAAGGTGCATGTGTAACAACAACAAGAAAAAACGTTAACTTCGGTTGCACCGAAGCTAAATACCCTTCACAGGTGCATTTCTGTTAGTAACTAAGTGTCCAGTTTGAATGGAAGCTATATGATATAGTAACCCGTTCTGAACAAGTTTTTTAGAGATTACATTGTTCCCTTTAAAAAAATAATATTTACCAAATTTCGTGAATATATCTTGTAAAATGTGAAAGTTTTCCATACAAGAACTTGATTCCCATCGTTCAGTTTGTATGGTAGCTATATGCTATAGTTAACCGATCTAAACAATTTGATATTGATATCATCGGCCTCAACACCCGCGCCGTTAGTTCTGCTTTCTCCAGACTGGACAAGGAAGCAAAAGAAATGGGTCTGGCAGTGAACGAGGGCAAGACGAAATATCTCCTGTCATCAAACAAACAGTCGTCGCACTCGCGACTTGGCACTCACGTCACTGTTGAAAGTCATAACTTTGAAGTTGTAGATAATTTCGTCTATCTTGGAACCAGCGTAAACACCACCAACAATGTCAGCCTAGAAATCCAACGCAGGATAACTCTTGCCAACAGGTGCTACTTCGGACTAAGTAGGCAATTGAGAAGCAAAGTCCTCTCTCGACAAACAAAAACCAAACTCTATAAGTCTCTCATAATTCCCGTCCTCCTATATGGTGCAGAGGCTTGGACGATGTCAGCAACGGATGAGTCGACGTTGCGAGTTTTCGAGAGAAAGGTTCTGCGAAAGATTTATGGTCCTTTGCGCGTTGGCCACGGCGAATATCGCATTCGATGGAACGATGAGCTGTACGAGATATACGACGATATTGACATAGTTCAGCGAATTAAAAGACAGCGGCTACGCTGGCTAGGTCATGTTGTCCGGATGGATGAAAACACTCCAGCTCTGAAAGTATTCGACGCAGTACCCGCCGCGGGAAGCAGAGGAAGAGGAAGACCTCCACTCCGTTGGAAGGACCAAGTAGAGAAGGACCTGGCCTCGCTTGGAATATCCAATTGGCGCCACGTGGCGAAGAGAAGAAACGACTGGCGCGCTGTTGTTGACTCGGCTATAATCGCGTAAGCGGTGTCTACGCCAGTAAAGAAGAAGAAGAAGAATATTTTAGTTATTTCGCAGAGTAGTATTGTGCATGTTTTACAAAATTTATTAATTTTACTGGAAATATTTTTTAATATTTGTTCTGATCAGAGGAATGGAAATAATCATGATCGGTTTATGGAGACTCCGGTGGAAATAAAGCAATTCCACCAATTTTTGGTTGATATGAGGCTTTATATAAGTGCTAAATTTTGTTGCGCCAACTTTATTTTGGCTTTAAGCGGGTGTTTTAAACTAAAAATTTCAAAAATAAAATCAGTTTTTTCTTTCACAAATCGATAGTTGAGATATTCAAAGCTATCATCCTAAAAGAATTTTTCAAAATTCAAATTATTTTCAAAATATCGCCATTTTAGTGTCACAGCAACTCGGCTGGTTGGAGCTCAACTTAGATCGGGTTTGCTTGAAATAATTTTTGGTAGCGATCGATATAATGTCCCAAGTTCTAATCAGGACATTTACGTGAAATTTTTCAGCAACATTCCATAAAAATCTCACCATCATATGAAACAACAAGTGTTGAAAATTTTATTATTCCTAATATATAAAAAAATTGAAAATGTTAAAGAATTAGTGAAACAAATCAGCTTTTAATGTATTTTTCTTTGATTTGGTCCATCCGTAGGATAATGACATTTATACTAAACCGTCGTTGCTATATTATCAGAATTATAACATGAGAAGAAGCATTGATTGCAGTGATTGCAAGCCAATATTTATCAACAAGTAGCTGTCATGGTCCCTACTTCTCAGCAGCTTTTTGTCTACTTGATTATGGCAAACAAAAGACTTAAGCAACGAACCTTTTGGTAGCATTTGCCACGTACTGTAATGATTCTGATCTATAGATAAGAAACAAAAGAGAGAGAGATTCTGTTCGATCTTTAAAACTCATTTTGAGGATTTTTTGATGTTTTCGTCGGTAACAACCACTTTTGGACGACCACTGCTTAGCTTACCAATCTATTGTCTATTAGACACGACCAGAAATCATATATACCTATACTATATATTAGATCAGATATGTCAGAAAACATTCTGTAGAGTGGTAAATTATTGCAAAACTATGAGGTTTCTGATTTATAATGATTTTCATACTCTTGCAACATGTTGCTACAGAATATAATAGTTTTGTTCAACTAAAAGTAAGAGAGATGGATATAGGGTTATGTATATATAAATGACGAGGATGATAAGAAGAGTTGAAATTCGGATGACTGTTTATCTGATCACCCGTCTGTCCGAGAAAGCTGTAACTTGAGTAAAAATTAAGATATCTTGATCAAGCTTGGTATGCGGATTCCTTAGTACAAAAAAAAAAAAAAAAGTTCTTAGATGAGCGTAATAACGCCCACAAAACGCCATTAACCGAAAACATAAAAAGCGCCATAGCTAAGCACTAAATTAAGGGGTCCCGGTGGTTTAGATTTTTTGATAGTTCGAAAGTATAGTCCTATAAGAATATACTGTAAAATTTTTGGAAGGATATTCACATTATTTTAGCTTCTACAGTCGTTTTAGCAGGTAGCGCAGGTATAATACAGACACTCTAAACTTGAAACTCATTTATCTCAAAACTACTTTTTTCGGCGTGCAAATCACTTGAAATTTTAATATGGTGATAAGATCAATATCTATCGCTGGGACTACGACACAATTTTAATTTTAAGAATTTCGATTTTTTTTATCTAAAACTGGACCAAAAATTGCTGTTTTCAGAATCTGAACCTCAAAAACGCGAAATTTTTTCAATTTTTATTTTTTTTTTTTGGTTATAGTCCCAGCGATAGCTGCACTCCTACTGATCAATAATTTATTTAATTTTTATGTTTCAGATGTTCAGAGGAGTCAAAATCAACAACGGCACCGGGAGTCTTTTTCTAAGATACATTTTTTGGACGCCATTTTTAATATTGTTATTTTTTTTTTTTATTTAACAAAAAAATGTTTTTGTACTTTTCATAAGTGTATAAATAAACTGTAAAAGTTTTAAATTGATTGCTCTTTTTTTAAACCTTAAAAAAAAATCCAGAAAACACCCTTAATTTGAGGGTTCTAGACCACCGGGACCCTTTAAGATATAAAACCATAACTTGGTAAAGGGGATTGCAGTAGCAGGTGGCCCAGGTGGACCCCAGTATCTATAGTTGGCTTTTGAACGAAAATATCGGTCCATTTATGAGATATATAATTGAAATTCAGAGAGAATCCTTTCCTGGCAATAGTATTTTTGTGTATCAAAAATGGATTGAATCGGGACAATACTTCCCTGAGCCTAAAATGAAAAGAATAAAATTAATGAAAACTTGACCTAGCCCCTACATAACTAATATCAGCAAACATCCGACTGACTTTGCTCCAAATGATTGGTGATTGTATATGAGGTACCTTAATTAAGCCCAGGGAACATTTTTTTTAGTATGTGACGATATTAAAAAAGTTGCTAGAAACGTGTATTCTATTGCCATTAGATATATACGAGTAATATTTTAATTCGTTTCCACTTAATATATTTCAAACTCCTCATACATTGCGAAAAAACCGCCAAGTTGACTTACTCGTTAATCCTCAGGGGCGCAAAATAGGGATTACTATGCACGAAGCGTCGCGGCGATCACCAACCGAGCTGTCCACAGTGAATTATGGCCATAGAAAATGAATGCTGATAATATCTACATCAAGAGCACGGCTAGCGCTAATAGGAACAAGTTCTTCTTTTTCATTTGCTGAACTTGCCGCAAACTAAAGACCGCGTTTGCCGCACTGCGCCACACCTCGCACACCAGTGCGCCGCGGAGATTTGCAGCAGGAACACGCGCAAAGCGGATTTGGTGTTGCTCGGACAACATGCGCCAGTAACGCAGCATGCGGTGTTGCCACACGCATGCTAAGTACGACGACGGTGCATGCGATAATTCAATTAAAAGCGACTTGTTGCAACAATGTATTTGCCACAACGTCGCACAAATACATATTTATGAATGTACAAACAGACTTTAGTCAATATTTTACCGCTGCGTAGGTGTTGCAACATAAATTGTTGCTTATTACGAACATGCGGCAGCTAAAAAGCGCGTCAGCGGCAACGGCAGCTTGCGATTTGTCAGCGCTGTGGCAAAAAGCAGTCATAATTTAATAACAAAACAACAACATTTATAGTGTTAAACGCTTGCAACAATTTGCGGCACTTATCGGGTGACCTGTTGCACTGCTGGCCAGCTGCGCGCCCGAACCGAGTTTCAGTTTGGGGTCAGAGGCAGACGCCGCCAATGCAAGACGGCACCGGCGAACAGCTGAACAGGTGTTGCAGTTGTTGTTGTTTTATTTGTTTTACTTGCAACATATATTTTGCAACAAATAACTGTAGTTCTCTGTTACAATTGCTTTATTATAAGTAGTTTGGCGTCTGCGCTCATGAATGTGGCAAGTTGTGTGGTGTGGCCACAGCTGTGTTGCATGCCAAAGCATCCTGTTGCATTCAGAGGAAAAAGCAACACTTCATGCTGCCATATCACCTTTGCTGAGTGCAACAAATGTGTAATAGTTTAAATGATTTTCATTTTGCGTGTCGCTAATTCACTTTGATTGCTTGTGGCATGTTGCCGACTTCCTTTAATACTTATCAACAGTTTGTTGAATGAACCAAATGCGATTGCTTTGCTCCAGTATTGTTGTTGCTGTTGCATTACTTACTTATTTGCATTGAGTCCTCTTGCAACTTCACACACACACAGATACACGAGTATGTTGCAAGTAGTTGCTAGCTAGTTGTTGTTGCAATATCTGATTAAGTCATTAAGTTTTCGTTTTTTGCAGGCGCTGGAAGTATTCAAATCGTTTTGCCACAACGAGTTTGCCACATACGACAATTCTGCTTATGCAGCATTTATAGGTTATGTTTGCGCTCTGAAGCTCTTTATGCATGTGCCGTTATATCTTGGAGAGAAATTATGATAGAAAATCAATTTAAATACGAGTAGTAATACTAATATTGGGAACCATGGCATAAAAATGAAATTGTGGTCCTATTTAGATATCCACAATGCAGAGTGGAGCTTGTTGTGGAAGCTGTTTTTTGCATTCAATTTAATAAAATTCCTTCCTGTGCCACACAAACAGATATTATAGCAAAAATATGAAAATTGATGGGTATTACCTTTCAAAACAAATGGACACTATTTGCTTTATGCGGAACAAGTAGCAGATTCTTCGGGTGAAGTCCAATGTTTCGACTGTTCTTTTGTCTCCGGTGTGTATCGTCGTGTCCATGCCATATCGCTGACAGCTTTCTCATGTTCAATATTTCTTGCGCTATATTACGCAGGCAGTCTTTTGTGATACTTGCTGTCTCTACTTCTACTGCTCCACCGGGGATGGGATAGAATTTGCCTGTCGTAAGAGGCGTCTAATCCCACATGAATTACGAGTATATATGTTATTTGGGTTGCCTTGAAATTTCAGTATACTCTTAGTAATCTTGTCAGAAATAGTGCTACAATACTCATTTTGAACTTATATTATAGACTCTGAGTGAGATTTCTCCTAATGAAAAGATATTTGAAGTTCAAGCGACAAGTGTCACTAGACAATGAGTATGATGGGTGCTCAACTGGTAGTATCAAAAGCTACAAGGTCTAACCGGAGACTTAAATATGGAATAAATAATATGGAAGTAGTTAGCTCTTGGAGTTCGCTACGGTCTCCTCATTGGGTTGGCCCGCCTTGGCAGGGCATGGTTATTTTACCTGGAACTCTTATATAGCATAAAACTTTTACACGTCGACAAAGTGCTTCAAGTTTATCAAAAATGTATTCAGACGCCTGATTTCAAGTTCGGTTATGTCTTCTGCTTCACCGAAGGTAATACTTCCGGGGTATTTTAACCTCAATCGTGCCAAGGCATGACAATGGAGGGAAATCTGTCTAGATATTTCTACCGCATTATTCTCCATACAACTTTGATAACGTGCGCCCGTTAAGATTTTTAGCTTTAACGCATGAATGTCTAATAATCTAAGCATGTCGTTCACATGAAAGATGATGCTGCAGTGAAAAGATCCTTCGACTAGAGATCCATGGGGGGACAATGAAATCAAGGATGCCCACGCTCCTAATGAAAGAAATCAAGTGCATGGCAATTTGTCTGAACTTATAATGTAAAACTAGCGTGAAGTCATAGAGGCAACTGGCGAAGTTTCGTGTTCTCGGCCCAGACAGATCCCCCGCTGTAGACCAAAGAAGAAGAACAATCATGAATGTGTATCGAACAATGTCCTGTAAAAATATTTATTATTGCGCAAGATGAACTTTGCTAAGGGCAAGTAGTTCAGAAGATCTCCTAGTTCTATTTCAAGCAAAACACATATTGCAGTCGCACAAAGGTGGGTCGTCAAGGTTCAAGGTTCAGTAGTAGAAAGCAATATGGCTATGGAGTTCAACTCGGTTCCATTGCTATGTGTGCCTCCTGTGACTAGCTCGTCAGCGTTGCAGTTGTCAGTGATTTCGCTATGACCAAGCACCCAAACGAGTCTGATGATTAGGTAGCTTGATGCTATTTCTAGCGAGGACAGGCACTCCTTGACTATACCCATTCATATATTCTTCGTCGTTAAGTGAGTAGAGAAAAAGATACCACTAATGGCCTCTGTCACGCATTGGTTCAAGTTTACAGGAATGCAGTTAAGGAAGGAAAGACTTTCGACGTGTTCTTTTTCGGACTTCTTTATACCCAGCTTCGCTGATTCATAAAGCACACTTTGTAGCAATACATATACCTGCCAGCAATGTCTCCTGGTACTATGTTTAAAATGACATTAAATGTTATTGTTGGTGAAGTTCGTAGTGTACCAAAGATGCTTTTGAGAGCCCCTCTATGTCCCCCGTCTCATCAGACCAATATCATAGAACGTTATTGGCTTGACTACGATTTCGTAGAGCCAAAACAAGACCTTTGGTGATAGTCCTTTTGGCTGCTCTACGAAAATATAAGGCAACCGATGCCTTCCTTATTGTCCACTCAATGTTTGGCCTCCATGAAATCTTTATATGGAGAATGAGCTCTTTGTTTTTCTTTTCAAACAATATGAATCGAATCAACCCACAGACGGATATTTATCTTTTTTATTTTCTAAAATCTGCGAACAATTCCACACGCGGTTAGAACCAAACTAAATTAGGCTGATAGTCTCTCTTCCACAACGAATATCACATCGAATTTGTCCTCCTTTATATGGCCACTGAAGTAAGTGCAACAAGGACCAACTCATCTCAGTCATTGTCACGTCCATCGTACTTCTTGGACCGCGGTGATGTCTGTCTTTACTTTTACGAGGACATCAACCAGTTGGACGGCGACAGCTTCCCATTTTAGGGACCGGATATTCCAGGTGCACGCCACATATGGAGGAAAGAGCCATCGAACTGGCGAAAAACATGGACAATGTTTGGAAGCTAGTATAGAAGTCATAAATTTTATGATAAGAAGTTGCTTATGCGTGTTATTCGGATAGATCTTGGACACTTAACGTAATCTTCTTCCTCTCTGCCTTACAACAATGAAGACATCTTACATTATATGAGAAAACATAAAGCTAAATTAAACCGCTTTAATCGTCAATTTATATACCCAACGCTAGGTGGTGCATAAGGAACTCTTTATCTATGCAAAGCTGCGCATAATCGACCGATTAATTGTGAATTCCACACATATGTCAACTTCCTGCTTCCGTTTGAGCAAAACGCTTCACGTCACCGCAATTCGCTTTGTATTTACCGCTGTGGTCACGGCAATTTGTAATACATATGAAGGCATTTAAATAAATTATTAGCGTATAAGTCACATTTTATGGACTGTTTAGTGGCGAAGTGTCGGAGTTTAAGCGTTTCGCTTGTTTCGCAGTTAGACTAACTACAGGAAGCGCTAAATTTACGCGCTGCGCTTTACTGCTTGCGATCCTGTGTAATAAGGCGCGCGCTGCCTTCGCGCTCCACACTCCCCACCTGGCAGCACACACATTTATTAAATGCCACATTATTGTTAGCTTATTGCGGCGCATTAGACCGGCCACTTACCTATAAATATCTAACATTCTGCATTTATGCCATTTTCATCTAACACTGGCGCATTGCAACATTGACAGGCAACAACGGCGCTGTGATATGACCGCTTGTTGCTGTTGGCATTTTTTGCTATCGCCTGCAGATTGATGTTGTTGACAGTGATATGCCACACACGCGCCAACTTTGTAGCGTCCACAAGCCGAGCAGCGCTTAGAGTGAGCGCTGCTTTTTTTTGTTGTCGATAGCAACAACAACGCGAACTGGTTGCATATGTTGCCACTTGCCACATTGCGTTGAGTGATCACTTCCGTTGTTGTCGGCGCGGCAATTACGCAAATACTTTTATATAATACAACTAATTTATTATCATTATTATTAGATAATTAGAATGTTGAAAGAATATGAAATGGACTTGTACTCGGGTGATTACACGTAAAAATAGCCAGCGGGTTGCCTTATGTGAGAATAAGAGTACGTGTTGCAAGCGTATGACGTTTTGTTCCCATCGTTTTAAATACAGTTGCGATTTCCTACTTTTCATAATCGTTAAAGTTTCATATTGGCATACCCAATTGAGATCTTCACCTACTGTCGTTTATCTCGAGCAAATTTTCTTTGTACTCTCTGTTCTTTTTTTAATATTCTGTTTTCTCGCTCGTTGTTTCACCTTAAATATGTAAAAATTTGTACTTTTCCTCCCGTTTTTGGTTTTTCTGTGAAACTATTTTTTTTCTTATGATCAAATTCCTTGCTCTCTACTACTTTTTTACTCTAAAGCTCTCCTTATTCAGTCTAAGCTTTTTGCTTATAACTCGTTATGTCCGATTAGCTTTATTGAGCGTTAAAGTTGAACACACTTCAATCAACTATTCATAATACTGTCATCAAATCTGCACATCTTTGCCTTATTTTGAAGACCTCCGCCCACATTTCATTTAGCTCATCCATATTTCATAGTTCTCTAAGCGCCATTCACTTGGGAGTGGCCAAAAGCAATTATTGTACATATGACTCAAGCAGCTCACGACTTCCGGTCTTAGATCAATTATCCTCTTGGTAGCCAAAAAACATTTGTTTGAAGGCGAGCCAAAGTGAGAAGGCGAAACTTTACTCCCCAGGGTTGTGCGCTGGGTTTGGGACCCACCACGTAAAAAAACGCGGCCTATGAAAAGGAAACAACAGCCTCGTATAAGTGAATCCCTTTTTGATGACGACACCTGCAAAGATGTTAAGGATTATGAATTGAGGCCAAACACCTGGAATGTCCGGTTCCTTGAATGGGAAGCTGCCGCTGCCGAGCTGGTAGATGTTCTCGTAAAAAGAAAGGCTGACATTACCGCCCTTCAAGATGTGCGATGGACGAGACAAGGACTGAGACGAGTTGGTTTTTGTGGCATTTACTACAGTGATGCATCGCTGATAAAGGAGCACGAATTCGATGTGGGATGCGTGGTGGGAGAGAGACTAAGTCGCGGAGTTCTGGCATTTACCCCGGTGTATGAACGTCTAACCACAATCCGCAGCAGCAATCAGCGATGTTCTTCAACATTCGTATACACGCCCCGACAAAGAAAAGGATGATGTTACCAAAAAAGCGTACGGTCGGAAAATTCAGGCCCCACGATGAAACTTCTCCAAATGGATTGAGGCTGATCGACTTCGCCGGGGCCCGAAACATGGTTATCTGTAGTACTACGTTTCGGCATAAGAATATTTATCAAGCTATCTGGCTGTCTCTGGATCGAAAAACCACCAACAAGATCGTTCATGTTGTGATAGACACAATACACGACTCCAGTGTTTTAGATGTGCGTATGCTCCGAGGTCCTAACATCGACTTGAACCAGTATCTTGTTGCAGCCAAGATTCGCACCCGCCTCTGTGCAGCAAAAAACGGATATCAACAAACACCTTCCTTGTGGGCGCTGAAAAGCTGCAGTCAGAACAGACAGCAGCACGATTTTCTACTCGACTTCTACTCCTGCTTTCTGAGAGCACTCATTAGCAACTCGGTACTACATTATCACAACTGATTAATTTCATTTTTCCTGAATCTGTTAAGCCTCAGGCTAGTTACTACCGGTGTTTCGAAGGACGTACTAATTTTCTCTTATATCTGTTCTACAAATTCATCACTATAGATTGAGTCATATTGGAAACATTGATACTGTTTATGCAGATGCCAATCGAGCAGTGGATGTCTTCACGGGTCTGTGAGAATTCTTTTATGACACTTCCTAGTTCGATAAAAGACTGTGGAAGATCTAACTGGAGTTGTTGTTCATACTTAGTCTTCTTAACGCTTCTCGCTTGTCTATATCTCTACCAATCGAGTTTGGAGGTTACTTCTGATTCTTTCTAAGACAATTTTGTTTTTTCAATTTATATAGTTTGAGAAGGAGATGTTAAGTTTGCCGCGAAGTTTGCAGAAACCAGAAGGAGACCCTAAAACGTAAATATTCATAAATGAACAGCGGTATGACCTGAGGCGATTTAGCCGTTCTGTCTCCGTCAGTCTCTGTCCATCTGCTCGTTTTGTATATATGCGAACTAGTCCCTCAGTTTTTAAGATATTGATCTAAAATTTTGCACATATCCTTTTCTCTCCAAGAAGCTGCAGATATCGGACCGCTACAGGTCATAGTTGCCATACAAACTGAACGATTGAAAGTAACTGCTTGTATGGAAAACTTTTTTATTTGCCGAGATATCTTCACGAAATTTGGTATGGTTTAATGTCTAAGGTATTAATGTAATCTCCGAAGAAATTGTGGAAATCAGATCACTATAGCATATAGCTGTCATACAAACTGACTGATTGGAATGAAGAAAACTTTCTGATTTGTGAAGGGTGTCACAGGTGCGTTGCAACCGATACTAACGTTTTATTGCCTGATCTTTTGTAATTTTAATGTCACTCCGAGTTTTGCTTTGATTCCTGGAGCCACATTCATGTCCATCAACATCTAATTACGCAGCGGTAGCTAAGAAACACAAAATAGTTATTGCAAAGTATTTAATATGATGATCGAACAAGTTCCATTTTCTGTTATCAGCATGTCTCAAATCAGCATAACAACAACAACAACAACAACAACTTTATTGAGGAATGTGACAGAATGAAAAGTTAACAAATATTTGCACCGTTTTGCGTGGATTTAGAGAATTTGTTGGAGTCAACAAGTAAACAACGGCCCGAGCACGATCGTAGATTTGTGGCTTTGGCACGCACCAGCGCATGCTAGATGTACATATATATAGTATATTTATATATATATATTTATACAACTATTTAGACACATAGGCCGGTATGGCAGAAGGTATGTGCGCCAATACCGGTATTGTGTGCGCCTAATTAGTATGCAACGTACGGTGGGCGCTTCTGCCACAAATGTGGCTACTTTATGTGTTGTTAATTTTTACTTAGCTAAGTGCGTTGTTATTGCTATTTTTTTAATCAAAAGCCAACGACAGCGTTCGTAGGCAGGAATGTTGGGCCTGTTGAGCTGTCAACACGCGCTGACGCTCGGATTGCCTTTGCCGTTGCTTTGGCTGCCTTGCTGGCTGGCTGGCTGCTTGCTTGTTGCCTGTTGACTGTTGGCGCTGCTATTTTCGCCCATTGTTGTTGTTGTTGCGGTGTGTGCGCATGTCCCGGCCGCCAGTCGCGTTCCCAAATCCCAGCCAGCGTTTGTGCAAAGGCTATCTAGAGTTTTGGTTGTTACTGTCACGCATGCGCCTTCAGCATTTAGACATTGTCGCTTTTTATTGTTGCTGCCTCTGTTATATGTTGCTGTTGTTGTTGTCGCATTGCGTTGTCATTTGCCTGCCAGTCCGTCCGTCCGTCTGTATTCTTGTTATTGTTCTCCTTCATTGTTGCGTCGTCGTCGTTGTTATTTTGTCCGACCAGCTTGACCTACTTTGTTAACGCCATTTATATTATTGGATTGTCGCCTTTGGTACCTGTGTTGTTGTTTTTGTTCTCGGTGTTATTGTTATCGTTCTTGTTGTTGATAATTTTGCCCACATTGTTGTTTAGTGGCTTTTTTCCTCCGATTTTTTCCACGCTTTTTTGCCTTGTTCGCTGACGTTGTTGCCTTTGTTGCTGCCACCGTTGTCGTGTGTTACGCAGAGTTGCTGTTGTTGTTGTGGTTGTGGCAAAAAACACGCAAATCCCTCAACAAGCAATGTGTGTTTACGAAAAAGGCTCGAAATTACATTTAAACCCTTTTAAATATGCGCCGAACTGTCTTACACAACGATTTGTTTACTTCGCTGTTCTGACAAATTAAAACGTAAATAAATAAAATGCCTTTTAGGGTCTGTACAATGGCGTTCAAGTGGCGTACACGCTTGCGTGGCTTAATAAAATCGCTTAAATGCTGTGAGTTTTTTCGCCGATTTCGCTGCGGCTTTGCGGTAATCGCGGTTTTTGAGATTTTTTTTCGGGATTTTCAGCCAAAATTATTCCTGCATATTTTAGCCGTTAGTTGTTGTTGCTGTTTTTTATTACATTGGCGCACATTTTCCCTGCAGTTACTACACTTTTTTTGCAGCTTACATTACAATTTGTTTACTTCTGGTTGCCTTTGCTACACATTGTTGTTGCTTTTCGTCTTTCATTGCCCATATTTTTTGGCGTTGCTGCGAAGTTGATTGATTTATTGTCGCATTGTCTTGCGCCTCGAATTTCAAGTGTAACAGGAATGGGATTAAACGCCGCTCAGCGCCGGCCACTTGCCAAAGGCACTGCTAGTATTTTTGTGACTAAAGGCGATGGCAATAATTTCGATACCAAGGAAGAAGAATATCGTAATAATTTTTTTGCAAATATTTATCGATAACATTTTCGATACCGCCAAAGAATAACGTAAAAATGTCTTTGCAAATATTTATCGATAACTCATCAAATATATTTTGAAAGTCGGATTGACCAATACGGAAAGTTGTTCTGAAAATACTAGTACTATGGTGAGAGCCCTCATTGAAGTTTGGTACATGAAAATGTTCAATTCTAAAATTATTTTCTTATTCAACTACATTTCTGAAAACTAAATATCAGTCACATAAAGACGTGAGATATATTGATGTGGCGAAGTCGATGAAGGATAGATGCAGTGAACTTTTTCACGGAAAAGTTGAAGGTAAGCGGGAAGCTTGATGGGAGAAAATCCTGTAAGAAATTTCAAACTTTTAGGCTCTCGGATCCCGGATCTAGTATTCCTCAAGTATAGGTCATTGTCATTAAATTATCAGTTGGTTTATTGCAGTTCATTCAGGGAGGAGAGCATTCACTTCGACAGCAGAGCACCAATACTACTATTGAGTTCTTTTCCTGAGCACTTAAAGTTCAAGCCAAAAAACTTTGGTTTATGACTGACGTAAAGGTATGTTAGCTACGCGCAACACTCTAAACATCTGCACTGATGACTCGATAATAGACGATGGAGTTGATGAGGGAATATACTGTCCAGAGTTAGACAACCTTTTAAGTTGTCGGACCACTGCAGTATATTTCAAATTGAAGTCTTTGCTATTGTGAAGGCCGTGAAGCTGGCCCTCTAGTGCACTTGCAGGCAATTCCAAAGTCAACATCAACGAAAACAGCCAAGCATCAATCAAAGAAATAACTTCGTATCGCATATCGGTTAGAAGTATCTTGGGAAGCAAGGTGACACCGGAAAGTGTTGCCAGAAGCAAACAACTTCACTTCTGAGCATTGAGAGTAATGAAATAGTGGAGAAGATTGCCAATAATGATGTACGACTAACATCCGAAAGGGTGATCAACATTGGGAAACCCATGTATTGTCTTTACGACGATTTGGATAGAAGCGTGAGAAATAAAGTCAAAACCCGATGGAGCGTGCTACCTGGGTGATAAACTAAAAATGTGATGTGCAAAACCATAGATCCTCACTGTATGATATACTGGAGGAGGTAACGATACTGAGGCCCCAAAGTCTGTTAAAATTCGCATCAAGCGCAGACATCTTAAAGAATAACTACTCCTCTTGGACCTAGCAACTGAATTCCATCTGTATTGCAAAGGACCAAAACTAGTCTATGTGTAGCTTATTGCCCTACCAGATTAACCTAATCTTAACCTAACTTTTGGAACACACTATGGATAGCATCAAGCTGGTCACAGCGGATTCGCATGAAACTGTAAATGCGATTAGATATTAGATAGTATTATTAAGGTAATAAGAGAGAGATCCTTTGTCCTGATTACATCGGGTCTTTTTGCGTTGACGTTGGACATAAAAACTTTGCGTGGCATTGATCAACAACAGCTCGACTGCAAACTCCTTCTGACCTAGAACAGAACACAGGAGATACATTAACTACTTGCTCTTAGGTGAGATAATCTTGCCTCAAATGTAGGAGTTCTTACTGGACATCGTAAAAGAGGCGTACATGTGGTAAGTCTGCAAATTTTATCAAACTTTATGTGTCTACGTTGCTGGGAAGAAGTTGAGGTAGAATCATATTTCTCCTCCATTGTCCAGCTTTAGCAAGACTAAGATTGAAACAGGTAGGCAGTCATATCTTCGGTGAACCCAGTGAAATAGTCGAAATTGTTATTAGGTGCCTTCACAAATTTTCGACAGGTTCAATATGCTTCGCTGATATATAAGGGTCTTTACGATCAATATTTAATAGTATTTGAGTATCACAGTGGAACGGTGTTCGTAGTTGGGAATCCTTACTGACCTTTGCAACAGTTATGATCTGTCAACCGAACCCAACCTAACTTAGGCCTTTAAGGACTATAGAAATGCTACTGAGCGTACTCAAAACCGTTGACTTGCATAAATGAGAGTCATCTCTCACAGAATATAAGGGCTTAAGGTAGAAATATTTATAACACTGTATAGTGTTGCCACCTAAAAAAGAAAAGTGAAAAAATTTATAAATATGTAAGAAAATTAAGATATTCAATCAAGCACATAAAAAAGTTTTTCGCAATTTTTGTAATTTTGACGTAACTTTAAATGGAGTTGCCACCTAGAAAAATTAAGCTTAGAAAAATATCGAAAATTATTCTCCAAACGTACAGCGTTTTCAGGAAACAGTTCGTAGCTTTAATTGAAAAATATTTTGTACTAGTGTTGCCATCTAGCCAAAAACGCGAAACTGAGAAAAATAAAATCAGCAAAAAATTATGAACGTGCATAAAAAAATGGTTATAGAGACCATAAGGCAGTCAGTTTTAGTTTTAGAAATCATAAGACGGGTTTTGAAGATGAAAACGATTAATCGATTGTTTCTTTACTTCAAATATATCGAGTTTGGGACGCATGATACAGAAACAAAAATTTTGCATCGCTAATTGCTTCATTGCCCTCCCTGTCTGTGCCTGTTGCATTGATTTTTAGTATTTTTCCTTGAACTTCTGCAACCTTAACTCCGACTTCTGCTGTTGACATGAACCTGTTTTTACGAGCGTAACGTCGCCGTTTGTTTTGTCGCGGTTGCGTTACATTGACGTTAATGCTCGCAAAATATGCTTAAATGGGCAGAGACAAAAAATGTATATATACTTGTACATATTTGTATAGTGTATAATATATATTTGTATATAAAGGTACAGATTTTCAACTTCAGGAATGACTTGAAACACTCAAACTGGGCAAATTCTTTGAAAATGCCGTTATTTGCTAACAATAAGTCATAGGAATTCGAAAACTCTTTTTAAGATAAAAAATAAAAAATTAAACATAAAGTAAACATATTTGATAAGCTTATAATATCTCTTACAATGAGAAGCTTGTAAATTTCCATTTATTATTTGAGTTCGAAACAGATGACCACTAAGCCAAACTTATACTTATTTTTTAACATCTTGAAAGTCTAGCAGCTTCCTAATTTATCAATGTCTGGTTTTATTTATTACTGCCGCAAATGCGAGAAATCCGTTTGCAAACGGCGGATACAGTGTAGGGGGCTCATCCTGAATAGGAATCTTTCATGGTAGCATCGTTTGTCTTGTACTTCTGTAGAGAAGTCATTAGCAAAAGTTGGCGTCTCTCACCGAAAGTGGTCCTCTGGCTCTGCCACACTATAGTCAAACCCATTACGTTCTATGGAGTCTTAATGTGCCGCAGGCTTTTGGGCAAGACCACACTTGCAAAGAAACTGGAGAGCGTTCAACGGGCGGCGCTCATCGGCATGTCTGGTGCACTAAGGCCCACTCCAACCATGACACTTAACGTACATATTGCTTGCAGACATCTTCGAAAGGTGTGTAGCTGCGAAAGTTGCTATCAGATTCAGGGGATCTGTGTTGGAAATCCTCATACACTTTGACTTCATACCAAATCTCTTGCATCATGGAGTCTCCAAATCGAACTCTGGCGGCTCCTTTTCTGTTCACATTCCTCTGCATGTTGTGGGTGGGAAAAACCTTTGGAGGGGTCAAATCTTGGGGGGAAGAGTGGTAGAGGGCTTCACTGTTAGGAGGCCTCTATAAATATTAACTTCAGATTTCCTGACCATTGCAACGTTTTCAAACCCGAGGTTGCAGCCATTAAGGTAGTAGTAGATTTACTGCTCCGGAGTGCAGCCTTCTTCAGAGAAGTGGTCATCCACTCAGATAGTCAAGCGGCGATACTAACCTTGAACTCATTAACAGTGCGTTCAGGGAGTCAAGGAGTGCCTAACCTCCTTTCAACAGCATCAAGTGTCTTTGTGATCAGTCTGGTATGGGTGCCTGGTCACAACAGAATAGCAGGAAATGGCGGAGTTGATGATTTAGCAAGAAGAAGGGAGGGTGTCGGTGCTTCCGTATGTTCTACTACTAGAAAGCTTGGCTAGCGTTGGGCTACCATCGGTACATGCGCTGTCGGAAAAGTTTTTTGCCCAAGATCGATCGTTAGAGATCTAGTGATCTCTTTGCCCTCAGTAAGGATAGCATCTTCCTGTTTGTGGGGCTTTTAACAGACCACTGGCAGTAGAGAATTCGTTTTGATAAGTAGGCTCTTAAAATTCAATATACTTCCCAAAGATTGGTCCTATAGTACAACATTTTAGTCCCTTTCAAAGAGCTATCCCAAAGACTACCGCCACCGAACTAGAGTTCATAGAAAAGAAACGTGGCTTAGATCAACCCAGTAATAAATAGTTTTGAACACTGCTGCTACGCTTATGTATAGCAATGTGAAAAGAAGTGGTGTGGAATCCTGTGCGTAATATTGAGGTTATGTCAAAGTGGATTTTCCATAAATCAAATAATTTCTTATCTTTTACACAATCATTTGACAAAGAGGAATCCTTCAATGATAAACCTGTGCAACAAGGTGTGTAATTGGTAAGGTGAAAAGCGTAGGTAGTCGCATGTAATCTCCAGCAATTAGTCAAAGCATAAAGTTCACGGCCTGACAGCAGGCAGATTTATTGCTCGGCTAATGTACGGTGCTTTCTGGCCTTCTTATCGAAATATTAATTAGTATTAGTTAGACTGTGATTAGAATTGCAAACACTTTGCAGGCAAATTGAATAGAAGAAGCTGTAAATATGCTATTCCGCATTGCTGCCACGCTGCCAACGCTTCTGGCGGCCACAGCAATTAGCGACGCCGCAATGAGTGGTATAAACGGCAGCTGGCATGAGGTGCTGTTGGCGTTTTGTTTATGCAACATACATTTTAATGCGTGCCGCAAATATTTGCAACACTCCACTATGTGGCGGCCCATTGTGGCATGCCACAAATGCAACGTGACGCATTATTATGCGCGCAATGCGACAGAACCAGATCGCGGCCTGCAGCCCGATGAGCGGCCGCTTGTGCTTGCGTCAGCGCGTTGGCGATCAGCACATAAATTAATGGTTGCCATGCATTCCGCAGATAATGTGGCAAGTTTATTAATAAGTAGCCTGTACGCGGCAGTTCTTCATTTTGCATAATTTATGTGATTTTTGTTCTGCATAATTGTTTTTTGTTTGGTTTCTAGGCTGTTGCAGTAGCAAACACTTTTGTAATGCAACATCTGATTGGTTGAGATTACGGTCTGGTGTTGGCCAACGGTCACACCTGCAGCATGTTGAAATAAGTGATTTATTCTAATGATCCGAGATTGCAAAGCAGACGCTTGATTACAGAATTAAATTTGGAATATTGCAAAATAATGATAAAAGAGTTTGATTTAATTCCAGAGGCTCGCAGAGCTCTACCAATAATATGATTGTACGCTTTGCTTCCGAGGTAAGTATTCTAAGGCACCACTGGTAAAGCGCTTGAATGCAACGAAATAATGTTACGTCACACACACGGTGTAGAGAGTGTTATGATGCTGAAAGCTTAACCAATTTTATTACTATTTTTTGAAATTTTTTTGAAAAACTCGGTAAAAAATAGAATGTTGCCACATTTTTGAATTTTCGAAGCATAAATCTTAATGAAATAAATAATAAAAAAAATATTGTTATGGAACTATAAAGTTTTAAAAATTTATTGAAAAAAAAAAATAATAATAATTTTGAAAGGTTGCCACTTATTAAAAAAAACATGCATATATTTTTCTAATATAATTGTTGAAATATTACAATTTAGATATGACAAAGTATTTCTGACAAGCCTTGCCACCTGTTTAAAATTTGCATTTATTTATAATAATAAAACAAATAAAATAGTTGAGTTTGTGGTCGAATATCGAAGTAAACGAGTTTTAATGGAAAATTTAAAACATTTTTGAGAGGGGTTGCCACCTATTTAAAAAATATGCATTTGTTGGTAGTCATATAATAAATGAATTATTACAATTTAGATATGAATATTGAAATTAATATATTTAATAAGAAATTACAAGATATTTTTGGAGAAGTGTTGCCACCTGTTTAAAAGTATGCATTTATTTATTATAATACAAACAAGTTCAGTTTGCGGACAAATATCGAAGTAAACAAGTTTTAATGTACAACTTAAAATTTTTTGAAGTGTTGCCACTTGTTAATATAGTTTTCTGTAATTGAATTAGTATAAATAAGAAAATGTTAAAATTTGTAAATGAGTATAAAAAAAAAAAAACAAATAAAAGAATGCTTGAGAATATTTTCAGGAAGGGTTGCCATTTGTTTAAAAATTGCATTAACATATGTAACTAAATTAAAAACATGTTCGTAAGATAACAATTTGGGCATGTTTATCAAAAGAAGTAAATTTAAAAGTTGTCTAATAATACTTTTAAGAAGTGTTGCCACCTGTTAAAAAATTATGCATACATTTGTAATGTTTATTGAATTGTAATAAAATCAATAGAATAGTATGTAATATACAATAAATTGTAATAAAATAGTAGTAAGAATATATTACATTTCGAAGACCGATATCGAAAGAATATAGTTTAAGAGATTAAAATAAATACTTTGAAGGAGGTTGCCACCTATTATTATTATTGTTTTTGAATTTAAATCGATATGGTAAAAAAAATTATAAAATTTGTGCATGAATATGAAACTAAGAAGGTATGAGCAGGTACTTGAAAATTTTTGCGAAGTGTTACCATCTGTTTAAAAAGTTTTCTTTCTGTTACTACAATTTAGGAATGTACGTATATCAAAAGAAATAAATTTAATTATTCAATATAAAATATTTTTGAGAAGTGTTGCCACCTGTTCAATAATTTTAGACACATTTTTTTTTTTAATAAAACCAATTAAAGTAACGGAGCGGACGGATATCGAAGTAAACAAGTTTTTTAGTGAAATTAAAAAAATGTGGGAGAGGGCTGCCACTTGTTAAAATTTTTTATTAAATAAATTAATATAACGAAGGAAATATTATATTTTGTGCAAAGATATCAAGCTGAGTAGGTTTGAGAAAGCACTTGAAAATAGTTTTTCGAAGCGTTGCCACCTGTTCGAAATTCTTCCGTCAGCCAAATTGATTAAATATTACATTTTGTGCAAAGATATCAAACTGAGCAGATTTTAGAAAGCAGTTGAAAATATTTTTGCAAAGAGTTGCCATCTGTTGAAATTTTTTTCGTAAGGAAAATTGTTAAAATTAATGAAATATTACAATTTAAGCATCAAATTTACTACTTTTGGGGTTTCGAAGGAGATAGTTTAAGCCGATGTTGCCAGCTGTTTGAAAAACTTAAATCACTAAACTTAAACGAAAATTTATTTTAAGTGAAAACTAAATTAATGCATTTATTGTAACAAAATAAAAGGATTTGAAAACAGTTTTAAAGCAAATCATGCTATTGAGCAGTGATGCCACCTTTTTCGAGTTATTTGAGAATAATAATTTATTTTGTTTTGATATAAAAGATATTATTTTTCCAATTGGTTGTGTAATTTATGTGTCGCATTTCAGATGAATAACGGTTGATATTTTGGCAATTTTTTTGATATTTTTGGCAAATTTTAATTTTAGCCGCCATAATCTGCAGAAGGTGAAAGTACTTATAGAATCGTTTAATATAAATTTTTATATCTTTCAAAATTAGATTTTCGCTTATTGATAAAACAGCTGAAACTTGAGGCAACGAGCTCCACTTGCCTCGCAGCCGTACTTTTGACCAGCCACAAGGCAGTCAGTCGCAACAAAAACTCGGTATTTGTAGAATTCTTATGTAAATATATTGACGTATGCGTTATTTAGTGGCATCCATTAAACAAATACAAAGTCAAGAGTAATCGCAAGAATGTCTGAGTCGTTAAGGTTCACAAACTCAACGAGCCATTACCGAGCGCAGCAAGTCAAACATTGACATACACTCCGAAGCCATTAAGTGCGGCATTGTCAGCCGGTTGGACGACGCGAAGCGATGCGCCTTGGACGGCTTGAACCGTCAATGCCTGTTGGACTCTCCACTTGACCGCCCATTTACGTTCAACTGCACACTGCGCACAACTGTCAAGTCAAAGTCAATAAAATCAAATTGTCAGCGGCTTAGAACCATTACACTATATGAGCAGCACAAGTCGGCTAATACGGCAGCGCTGCGCATGCAACAACTGCAACTGCCGCATTGGTAGTCGCTGCAGTGGCGAAGTGGCCGCAAAGCCAAATAAAATGACACTAAATGAGCTGCCATGGGAATTTCGACGCTATTTCCAGCCACTGGCGTTCGACGAAGTATTGAGGAGCTACAGCAACTAGTAAACAGATTAAGGAGAAGCGGTGCAAGGGTGTGGTGGAGAGTTTGCGCAGTTTGCAAATGGTGAAGAAGTGAAAGATCAGTCAACTGATTACCGTGCAAACGTCAAATGAGTGAGGAAGAAAAGGCGCGCGAAGACGCGCGTGTTGGACGCAGGAGCGTCCAGCCTCGATACAACGCGGCTCACGCCAGTCACTTGGATACAAGCAGTGTGTAACGCGGTGAGGCGGCGCAGTGCGTACGCGAAGTTGCGGCGTTAATTGTGTGGCAAGTTGAGTGGTGTTGCGGCAAGCTGTGCGGCGTTCGCTTTGCTTGCTCTTTTTCTTGCTACAAAAATGACGGCGCGCACCAGTTGAGTGGAGTTACAACATAATTCCATATTTTCCGATCATTTCTCGCTAGGCCGATTTGCGCTTGGTTAGTTGCGTGCTTATATGCCGATATTAAAATCAATGCCTGACGCATCCTTTTGGGCATACGCTCTATTTGCCAGCGGTTGGCAGCCAGCACTCGGCAGCTAGCTCACAGCGTGCTGGTGGCTTGTTGCCAGCTGTCGTTGTCATCGCCGTTTGGCTTGCGCTTGCGGCGCGGTTTTCTTTCTCCTTTTGCACAATCGCAATCGAATTAATTTGTCTGCCGCTTCTTGCCACAAACACTGCCTCCGCTTTTGGCCAATGACACTGAAAACCATAAGCGTTCGCTCGCAGCCCGCTTCTAATGCGCCGCGGCGGCAATTAATTAGATGCTTATCGAATACTTCATTACAAATTGTTGTGGCCATTTTGAGCGCGCAAATTCGATCGCGACTGCACCGAATTCGTGTCGTCAACTTCAATGCATCCGTTTGTCGGCACTCTTTCACTTTATAGTTGTTGTTGTTGTGCTGAAAATCGTTTGATTCGCCTGTCATGTTGTTGTTGTCACTAACAACTTTGACTTTTAAAATTTTTGGCGAAATTTGCGAAATCCATTTAATATTTCTGCGCTCATCTGCCTAATCGCTCTCGGTCTCTCGCTAGAAATGACTGCCAAAGGCGTTAATTTGCATAGAAAATACATTTTGTGTTTCTTATAATTTCACATAGAAAATTGTTGCCAGCCTTTGGGCATTTGGCGTGCGATTATATTTTAACAAAATTAAGTTGGCAACTAATTAATGCTGACTGCAATTACTTGTATGTTGTGTGTGTGTGGGTATGTGCAAATTGAAAGCATCTGTGTGTGTTATTAGCAATTGGAAAGCCGTTGCATCAACTTATGGAAGCTTTTTCCCCTAATATACTTAAAGGCAAGCATACAGACATGCAGTTATTATTATTTGAAAATAATTAAAAAATATTATTTTCACTTTCGTTAAGCTCTTGTTGTAAAAATCTTTGTACCGAAAATAAAAATTTAGTTTTCTTGTTATTTAAAGAAATATTTTAATAACTTTCAAGTTCAAATACGAATTACGTGGATGTATGTTTATATTTTTGAACTCGGAAGTTTTTATGCGGTCACGTGCTTTTTGACGTTCCATTGAAAATTTGGACATATATGACCAAATTATCGGAAAAACCAAGTACAGATTCTTTTTCAGTAGGCTTTTCTTGACAGATCACGCGAGAGCAATGTCAAGCTTTCAGGCTCTGTTTGTTTAATATTGTTGGTCATCTTGGAAAGACTCATGACAATAGACTGATGGAATCAACATGCTAAAGCATCTAGGCTCGACGGGAGTAAATTACCTCACCAAGGTTCTCAACCTGTTATTGTTGTGGCGGCAGAATTCTGACGAATTGACAGTCTTGGCTGGATAAAAATTTGTGTCCGTTCCGGTTTCGTAGACCCGACTGTCGTGAGAACGGACTTCAACCTGTCACTGACCTTTCTTCAAATAGCGGATGTGTGGAATGTCGGAAGAGTAGTCCCACTACTGAAACCTTGGAAACCCGCCAACAAAGGGAGGTCCTATATTCCAATAATTCTCCTCTCCCCAGTAGGAAAGACACTTGAGGTCATGCTACCTCCGACCTTCACACACTACCTGAGCCACCAGCATAGCTCCCAAAAAGTTCACAGCACCACAATAACAGATAGTTCGTGGCCAGTCAGTCACACAACGCTACTGGAGGATATCGAAAAAACTACGTTCCCTTGAGGACTGAAGAGGTGGAACATGAACTACCTGAGCGGTCGTCAATCAACCGTACTATTTCGAGGTAAGAACTCAAAATTGAGAAAAATTAAACAAGGGTTCAGCAAGGTGGTGTACTCTCCCACTATTGTTTAATTTCAATCTCTCAAAACTCTCTCAATCAGCAGGGGGGTTTCAATCACCTCGTACGCTGATGATTGTACAATATTGACGTCGGGCAATGGAATCGATGGCATGTTTTCAAAGATAAACGGTTATCTCTCCGACTTCTCTCGCTTCCTCGTTACACGACACTTAACAACCTCGCCACTAAATCCATAGCCATCATATTTACAAACTGAAAGAAGGAGTACAGACTTGACCTTAATATTATATTTCAGCCGATGGCGTCAAAATCCCACAGTCAATAATCCTAAAATTTTAGGTCTGACTTTTGATAGTCTGTGCTCCTTCACTCCTCATACGACCGCGATTATCGCCAAAGTACAGAGCCGCAACAAAATCCTCAAGTCGTTAGCCAGGCAGTACATGTGGAAAGGACAAAGAAACGTTGTTAGCAACTTACAAGGTAATAGGCCGGCAGGTCCTTAACTACGCCGCACTAATATGGACGCCTGGATGCAGTGAAACCTAGACAAGGAAGCTCCAGACTTTTCAGAATACTGCACTTTGAACTACGACAGCCTGCCCCTTGATGTCTCCTTACGAACATCTGCATACTGAGGCCCGTATGCTCCCAGTTAATGAGCATAATGAATTCCTCTCATCTGCTTGGAGTGGAACCGTCTCTTAGAAGTATCAAGAGGTCATTCCTCAACTACGTCGACCACATCAAACAATACGCCAATCAGACATTGGACGCAACTAACTTCCGACAAGCGCTGACCGCCATCAAAGCGGAGCCATCAACACCTTCACCAACTCCCTTTCCTCCGTTGACCGTTTTTTTCGTACTGCCTTAAAAAGAAGTCATTCGATGCCAAGTGAGGGCTATATGGAGGATGATTCATCAAATCGATGTTTTGAGTGCTCAGAAATGCAATTGTTTTAGTCGATGAGTGAGAGCTCGCATCTCTCTTGCATTGTCGTGGGGAAGTTTCCTGATTTCTTGAGCTTCGGTGATTAGTTTTCCTGATTTCTTAAAAGGCAACAACAATCCCACGCAGAATTTACTGTTCTGCATTTTGTAGTGGTATAGGTGCGGCATGTCCAGTTTTTCCAAAATAAAGGCAATCATTTGTTTGGAAGTGTTTCCTAGTTGAACGGCTTTTGATGGATTCTGCTCATTTTGAAACACCTTTACAGTGGACTGCTGTTTACTTTCGGGTATATACACGTCGTCAGTACCTCTCATGTTTTCATAAACGTGTTCCGGTCTCTCAATCGATCGATAAAAACCTTTTTTTAAACAAATTGTGTGGAATTCCATGTGAAAAAAAATTTCCATAATCAAATGTTCATGCAGCACTGAATGAATTTTGGTCCTACTTATGTCAATAGTTTTCTCAACCTCACGATAGGTCACATGACAATCTCGCAATATCAGTTTTCGCACGCCATCAAGAGTTTCCGGAACTAGAACTAATTTGGACGATCTTCACGAAATTCGTCTTGTGATATCCGCCTTCGATTGGATTCGAAATACTATCTATAAGCAGTCGCGTTTAAGATTTTAAAAATATAGTTGCGCGAAAATGTTCGTCATTTATGTAAATTTTTTGGTTGAGACGAATATTTTAGGTTACTGTAAAAAGCATGAATAGTGCTCATATGTTGTGGGCTGTCAGTATTAGTAATCGTATGCTACTCTGACGGTATTCATTACCTTTCTCTTTGACCCGCGTTTCTTTTCTTTATGTGATGTCTTCATACAAAGCCTAAGTAAGATCGGAATGTTGTCGCAACTTAGGGTTAAAGACAAAATAGTTCGAGTTCGATGAATTTTGAAGCGGTGATGTTACTGCCAATGTTTCTTGGAAATTCAGCTGGCAAAGCTTCTAGCTATGAGAAGAACTACAGATCTGAAAAATATTTTTTGACACCTGAAACATTAGGTTGTGAACTTGCTGATCGCTCTTTCAAGAGCTTGGAAATTTCGGGATATAATATTATCGTTTTTAAATATATTTTTTGTTTTGAAGATTAAAGATTATCTTCTAAAGACTTTTTAGTTTTAAATTGGTTGTCGCACTGTTTGCTATAGGAAGCATAATCACAAATGTAATATATATTTTTACAAGATTTCTTCAGAAAAAGTCGCAAAACGAATTTGACTTTGTTCTTTTCTCATTCTTTACACTTTTATTTTTTTATAACTTTAAGCATTGGATCGCAAATTTTCATGGAAGCCCTCTTTCTGTTGGATTCCAAGTTCAACTGAACCCTATTGTGCACTAAAATGAGTTAGATGTCAGCTGAGCTGCGTCTCAGACCAAGTCCAGTCGGGTTGCCCCCGCAACCCAAAAGGTGACACTAAATAAAATAAATCAATCCACTTCACGCTGAATATGTTAGACTTCGGCATGAATAAACAACGCTTCTAATGTGATTAATTGATTTATTGGCATTCAAGCGCCAGAAAATATGTGTGAATTTCTGCACGCGTGAGTGTGTGTGTGTCACAGCCGCCAACACAACTCCTGGCGCCGCAGCTTCAGCGGCAATTTAGATGCCATCAATGATGAATTAGCTACCGCGCAGACGTAACAAGCAGGTTTGCTGCAGCAACAATATGCCATACAACAACAAAAATAACAAAAACAACAATAACAACATCAACAGCATAAGACAGCAGCAACTGCACTGTGATGCACGCAAATTAATTTCAATTTGTAAAGCTTCATTGCACGCGCCAAATTGTGGATGCCACAAACGTGTACTGTGGTAGCAACAGCAACAACAACAACAATGGCGCGTGCGGCGCGCATGCGTACACCTTGAGCCGGTGCCACGGCCAACACGAGAACTGCGCTGCGAATGTGTTGCAATTTGCTTGCAGGATTGTTTGCCGCTGTGTGTGTTTGTTGTGTGTTTTTGTGTCTGTATATGTGTGTGTGTTGCAGTTCTGCATTTGCTCCCAGCTCACTTGTCCGCGTGATTGACTTTAAATGGCAAACAAACAGACAAATGGACAAATGCCAATGTGGTCCATCACTTCCACATTCATTCCAATAGTCCAGCTCACCAGCGGCCGGTCCGTCCGTTCGTCTGTCCATTTGGCGTGCAAATAACGCATACTTTGTTGCCTGCAATTATGGCATTTTTAGTGTAAATGATAATGGGCACTATTAAATAACCGCTATGGAGCATTGACATTCAAAGCAGCTTCTGCCAGCAATAATAGCAACAACAACAACACACAGCAGTGCTGAGTGCTGTCGACAGCAGCCACATTACTCATGGTGGCAATTTAAGTGCGAAGAATGCGCGCACCGAAACTATTTCACCGCTATCATTTGCCGCGCGCTACACACACACATACACATACATGCATATATGCGCATGCGCGCCTATCTTTCAGCAAATAATTGTATATATTGACAGCAGCTGCCGTTGCCGCCTTCGGCAGAGCTTTGCGGCTCATTTGGGTGCACATTTAACGCCAGAACTTATATTTAACTTAATGTCTCAGCACCAGCTTGCATGTGTATGTGTGTGTCTGCTTTGGTTTGCGCAGATCGCTTTGCATGACATCATAAATCATCTGGTTCGTGGATATTTACCACTGAAATGTGTATAATTGGCGTAAAAAGTTAAGCTCAGCAAACAATGAACTTTAGGAATCAACAAAAAAAAAAAAAAAATACGAAAACACACGTACACACATGTATATAAGCGCCGTGCACATAAATAATGAGCTAGTCGAATATAACTGCAAAACTTACACAATCGCGCCGCCGACCGAACGCCGCACCTGTTATTAGGAGCCATAAAAAGTACCATTTAAAATGCCACACACATATACAAGCATATACATATATACACATACAAACATACGTATGTACGAACATAGCATCATATCTGCCTGTGAACTAAAGCATTTCTGTTATTTCGTAATATAATTATATGGCATAATAAATATGTATGTGTGTATGTGTGTGTGTGTGTGTGATAGACAACAATTAATGTGGCAATAAGAATACTTTGCAGTTCATATAAATAACATAAAATATTTAAGTGCTTTGTATAGTAGTTGTGTGTATGTGTGTTTAGCCATGCGCCTTTGCCATAATTCACAGAATCTTCTTTTGACTTAATTACAGCTCGCTACTTAGGTATAAATATAATTACGCGCCATCGTGGAAGCATGCAACAACGCTTAAGCTCTCAATGCACACACACAAACATACAATTATGTATTTCATATATACAAAGATATTCATGTACTTATGGCAACATTTATACCAGCAATTAAAATTGTACACTGAATTGTACTAAGTACACACATATACACATAAATAAAAATTATGGAATATCAACATATATTATATACAATACAAAAACAACACATAATACCCTACACAGCGGCAATTCTTGTAGCAAAATATATAATAAAACTAATTTTTTTCTAATTTTGAGCTGTTAGTTTGTATGGCGGCTATATGCTATAGCGGTCCGATCTTAACAATTTCTTCGGAGTTTGTACCGTTATTTTGGAAAATAATCCATGCAAAATTTTGTGATGATATCTCATTAAATAAAAAAGTTTTATATACAAGAACTTGATTCCGAACGTTGAGTTTATATGGCAGCTATATGCTATAGTGACTCGATCTGAATAATTTCTTCAGATATTATACCGTTGTTTCGGAAAATAATCCATGCAAAATTTCGTGAAGATATCTCGTCAAATAAAAAAGTTTTCCATACAAGCACTTGATTCCGAATGTTGAGTTTATATGGCAGCTATATGCTACAGTGGCTCGATCTGAATAATTTCTTCGGATTTTATACCGTTACTTTGGAAAATAATCCACGTAAAGTTTCGTGAAGATACCTCTTTAAATAAAAAAGTTTTTCCTACCAGAACTTGCTTTGATGGGTCACTTTGTATGGCAGCTATATGCTATAGTTATCCGATCTCAATAATTTCTTTGCACATTATAGCTTTGCTTTGGATAATAATTTATACAAAATTTCGTGAAGTTAGCTTTTCAAATAAACAACTTTTCCATACAAGCACTTGATTCCGAATGATCAGTTTATATGACAGCTATATGCCTTAGTAGGTAAATCTGATTAATTTCTTCGGACCTTATACCGTTACTTTGGGAAATAATCCATGCCAAATTTCGTGAAGATACCTCATTAAATAAGAAAGTTTTCTATATAAGCACTTGATTCCGAACGTTGAGTTAGTATGAGAGCTATATGCTATAAGGACTCGATCTAAATAATTTTTTCGTAAATTATACCTTTACTTTATAGAATAATCCGTGCCAAATTTCGGGAATATATCTCATCAAATAAACAAATTTTCCATACAAGCACTTGATTCCGAACGTTGAGTTTATATGATAGCTATATGCTATATTGAACCAATATCGGCGATTCTGACATATGAGCAACTTCTTAGGGAGAAAAGATCGGATGCAAAATTTCAGAACGATAACTCAAAAACTGAGCGCCAATTCGTGTATATACAGAAAGAAAGTATAACAGAAGGACGGACCTACATTGTTAGATGGCTAAATCGACTCAGCTCGTCACTTATATCATTTACATACAAGTATATATATACTTGATAGGGTTTCCGTAGCTCCCTTCCTTCTTACAAATTTCGTTGCAAACTTAATATACTCTGTTCAGGGTATACATGTACATAAATACCTTAATACACACACAAATACCTATAAATTCATAAACAGAAATATAATATTTCATAAATTTAGCAGCGCGACTATCTGCGGCTAGTCACTTATCTCATATTTTATGACTGCCACACTTGTTGCTCGCTCGCCTTGTTCCAGCGTTCTGCACATGCGCATTACCATCTATACCTTTACATGTGTATGTGTGTGCGTGTAGAAATATTAACCGCTGTTTCGCTGTTGACATGGCGTTCTTTGTTTATGGCACGCACATGCCGGTAGTTCACATCTTACACGTCACATTTTCTTTGTTTTTCTACCTCAGTGATAAATTTCCCGAAAAGTAACGATGCGTTAAAATTCTAAAATCTTCTAAGCGATTCTACTTCCGTATTCGATAGCCGCACAGCACCTTGTTTAATTAAGTTAATGGCATGCACTTTAAAATAATTTCGAAATGCTTTTTGTACTTAAATATCCAGCGGTTGCGTGAAAAATTTAGTGTGTTTGATATTACAGTTAGTTACTTCGTTAGTAAAGTGAATTACTGGCTCATTAAAATTTCTGAGTCTGCCATAGAGAACATTAATCATACTGAGCATTGTAATTTTGGTTGGTTTGAGTTTTGTCCATAGCTCTTTGGAGAAACTGCCAAGCGACCACAGTACCGATAGATGTCATAACTCCAGGTAGTGTGATGTCAATGGGTGTTCTATCACTCTTTATGAAGTTCTTGGAATGTTCTAGTAATCAACTAAGAATTTATGCTCTTTGCTGTTCCTGATTCTGACACCAGATAATGTCTTAGTATCCCATACTCAATATATGAAAGTCTTGTCACATTTCGAAAACTTTTCATAATAAATTCTATTCAATTTGAAAGCTGATGTGTTTAAAGTGTTAGTTATCATTTCTCTTTGGCCTGCAGAATTGAATTTTCGTCCCTATCTCACCTAGATTACCTCCCTAACTAAAGTTAATTAATATTGTATAGTTTCCATAATAAGAGATACTCTAATATTGCCCAACAATTTCAATGCCTTGCATGTTCCTGGCTGTGAGCTGGGATGGCGGAAAAGTAGATCCAATAGAGAGCTAGGCATTGAAATATATTAGGAGTAATTAAAAAGTCCAATAATTATGCTTAGCTGTCTGAATCATTAAGTGATTTCTCTATTCCATTCTTCTTTATTTGTGACTTCCAAAAGTTTTCTTTGCTTAGCTTTTCATGTCGAAGATTCTTATCGAGTTTAGTAAGTGAAAATAGGAGATATTTAGTCACTCACTTGAAGATTTAAAACGTTTGTAGGTATCCATTTTGTTAAAGATCCGATTCGCCGCTATCCGAGGGCGGTCCGATAATGACCTCGCTTAGCCGCCTGATAGCGCCATTATTACAAAAGAAATTTACTATCGTGTAATTCGTTTTCGTAAAGGATCAATGCAATGTTGCCGCGTCGTTTTATTATGGTCGACTAAACAAGGATCCACTTGTTCACACTAGATACCATTAAATAATTAAATCAGTAAACTTCTTTTTCGAAAATACTCCGAGACAGCTACAAGACCAAACAACTTCGCGAAAACCCGTGAAATTTTTGTTGAAGGACCGCAAAATGAAATTAAGTGAGTCACTTAACATAACTGATATCTCTCAGTAACCACTATTTCTTAATCATGAATTTTTACTCATAAAAGTGTTTTGCGGGCATTATCTTACAAGATATTTTTTTGGGAATCGCTGATAGAGACATCGAATCAAAGGACAATCTCAGATGAGTCTTACATGGGTATGCAAAGTTCAAAAGCCTAACCCACAGCTAAAATATCGGAAAACAGTCACGTGATCAACTTTTCAAAAATTACAAGAATTTTTTGGTACCAATTGGTAAGGTGGAATGGACCTCCAGTTCGGGTTTGATGTTCATCTTAAACCTCTACCATAGTTTGGGTTCGGCACCCCTCGGCCGCAGTGCGACTTCACTTTCAACTGACACAAGGTCTGTTTTCCCGTATTTGTATGTATTTAAACCGCAACAACGATGATAATTCCAGAAGGACCGACTGCAATATGCAGATTGGAGTGAACGCTAAGTGTTTCCAGCCATTAAGTTTCCAGTCGAAACGTCAACGTCGCTTCTTCCAAACGAGTCACAGTTCAGTATATTAGATGGAATTTCATTTAAAGTGTTATAATTTCAATTTGAGATGGATATTATGGCATTATTTTCTACCAAGACTATGTTTATTGCTAAGGTAAACACTCATATAAGGGACTTTCTGTATTTTTTGGCGGCTAAATGGATGAAATATGATTTCTTCACAATAGAGGAGTCCTGCTCCTCCCACGAAGTACTACTTAACCGGTGATTCCGTGGAAGAGTCTTGAGTTGGTAGTAGGTTAGGCTTAGCGGATTAAAGTTCGGCATTCCGACTTTCGATGCTTTTCCCTACTACAAAAAAAAAAAAGAAAAAACGTTAACTTCGGTTGCACTGAAGCTAAATACCCTTTACAGGTGCATTTCTGTTAGTAACTATGTGTCCAGTTTGTATGGAAGCTTTATGCTATAGTAACCCGTTCTGAACAAGTTTTTTAGAGATTGCATTGTTACCTTAAAGAATAATCTATACCAAATATCGTGAATATATCTTGTCAAATGTGAAAGTTGTCCATACAAGAACTTGATTCCGATCGTTCAGTTTATATGGCAGCTATATGTTATAGTGGTCCGATATTGGCCGTTCCGACAAATGAGCAGCTTCTTGAAGAGAAACTGACGTTTGCAAAATTTCAAAAGGATATCTTAAAAACTGAGGGACTAGTTCGTATATATACAGACAGACGGACAGACAGACGGACATGGCTAAATCGACTCAGCTCAACATACTGATCAATTATATATATACTTTATAGGGTCTCCGACGCTTCCTTCTGGGTGTTACAAACATTGTGACATACTTAATATACCCTGTTCAGGGTATAAAAACTCTTCATTACCCAAAAGAGTTCAATTCTGGATGGCTGTTGGCAGGCGAAAGTCGTTCGAAGCTACCGAAAATACATAGATGGTTTTGATACGAATTTTAATAAATTTACGTGGAATTACTTTCACCGATTGGCTTGATTTCACCATGATCATGATCGGCAGCTTCAAACAGTTTCGACGTTCAATCAAGAAGCAATAATACTATGAGTTATTGAAAGAATTCGGTGTCGCGATTATAGGTGACCCACTTTTCCGTACTTTGTTGCATCAAATACTTTTTTTTAATTTTAAAAGTCGTTTATTATAATTTTTTACAAAAAAAAAACGACTAAAAGTGAAATATTTCAATTATTATTCAATAGATTTGATTTTTAATTATTTAAGCTCATACCCCCTTCACTTTAGAATAAGTTATCAATTAAGCTTAATAACATCCTTCCTCTTCTACTAAGTTCAAGGCTTAGTTCGAGACTTTGCCAAGACCTACCTGAAAAACCATGCGCTATACTTATACGTCATAAAACCGCCCATCTGGACGCATTATAATAATGACAAAGAGATTTGAAATTCCATAAATATTTCGCGCTAATAAACATGTTCGTAATAAAAGCTGGGCACCAAGCCATTTATCTACAGCCAATATATATGCATATGAGGTCGGTAAGTATATATTATTGACTCAACAGGTTGTTGGCTGCGCTGTAATTAACTGTCGCGAACAAGCGGTTACAGATAATCTAACTGCATAAAACGGCCAGCTAAGCGACAAGCGCCAATCGCCGCCATCGCGAGCGCGGCAAACAGTAGGTGTTGGGTGTTTGCTCCGGACACACCCACCGCGCGGCAAAGTGCCTGGCCTAACGACTGCCGACGCAGCGTTATTGACAATCGGCAGTTAAGCGACAAAGTGCAAAGAGGTTAAAACGCCCACAAATGTTGGCTGTCGCCGTTGTAGTTGTTGTTGCGCGCAATAAAAATGTTGCACTTAAATGTTGAGCAATAAATGGCCGAAAAATAAAATAAGCCGCATAAATGCAATGCGCGATGGCAATTTAAATATAAAAGCGCAGTGGGAAATCCAAGCGAACGGATAGCAGCTATCCCGCGGGCAAAGCACAGTGATTAGAATTTAATGGCTGGCAGTTGCAGCCCAGCGCGCGGTGGCAGTGTTGGCAGTGGCATTGCCGCCGCGCAGATAATTTTATGCTACATGTTGCACACTGTAAATTAGACGCAAGCAACATGGCATGATGTTGTTGTTGCTTTTTATTTTTCTATTAAGATTTTTGTTGTTGTTTTTGTGTTCATTTTTAATTTAGATTTTTCGTTTTTGCTTGCGCGCTGTCAGTGCACTCCAGCGCCTCAACGAAACCTGCCACGCCGCGTGTTCGCGTATGTTGCTCCGTGTGTGTGGCAGCTGCCGCGGGCTATAATTTTCCACCCACATGCGATTTGTGAGCTTAGCGTGGCTGCCGTCATCCACTATGCTGTGGCATGTGCCTCTGCGCTGCTCAAAGTATGCGTTGCTGTTGTTGCTATTGTTATGTGGCAGCACTCGTTCATCAGGCGCTGGTGCGCTGCCTGACGTTGACTTTGTGACTTTGAAAATTGCGCGCGCGCTGGCAGCGTTGTTATTGCCGTGAAATGGCTGCTGCGTCTAGCAACGCGCACATAGCTAGGCATACATGTGTATGTATTAGATGTAGCAACTGTGTGTTGCATGCATGTGCGCAGCATGTTGGTTGCTGGTTGGCGCAGAAAATGCACTTAACCATGTAACTTTAGTTGCCACTTAATTTTATCTTTGCCACTTGGCTTGACACGTTGTGCGCGTACGATTTTTCTTTTTATCATTTTATTTGTTTTTTATTGTTGCTTTTATTTTTATATTTGTTGTTGTGTATTTTTTATTTTCTGCGCACTTTTGTTGTATTGAAGTGGTTTTTAAACGCTGCTTGGACTTCCACATACTCGTGTGGCGTATTTAAATGTGGTTATAAATATTGCGCAATTTTATTGATTACATTCTAAAGCAATAAAAATAAATTATTTAATTTTATTTACAAATATTTAGAATTTTGAAAACCCATGATCATTTGACCCATTGATCTATACGACGATCTGTACGGCAGCATGGCAAGGAAAAACGCGATGGATGGATCTAGCTGCATGTGAAACTGCAAAAGTCATGTGTAGAACGTTAGAATGGGGCGAAGAATCGAGAAGACTGCAAAAAGTGTCGAGAGAAAGTCATAAGGAAAACATAGGAGTATATCTTGTGCACTTAACCCGCATTAGCAAGGCAACGTTTTAAGCATTTGGGCGCTCCACAGTATGAGATAGTGGAAGAGGTGTCGATGGTGAGGTCATGTGGTCACCTAAAATGCAAAACAACGTATAATAAAAAAAAATTTAAATTATTGTCAGTTATAATAACCAATATATAACCATTTCATAACCAAAACTCTTTTTTTGTTTCAATGTAAGTGTATGATAACCCATATACAAGGATTTTGTAACCAAAACTCAATTTATTTTTTGAATATAAATGGTTTCTATTATATTGGTTTTCCTTCGCCTGTAAACTTATGAAAAGTGATGTTAGATTATTTTGCAATATAGGTGATTATTTTTGAAATTTGCATCAGTCACAGGCATCCTAATGGATGACTACGAATCGTAACTGAACTCAATCTGGTATTGCAAAGCATAAAAACTGGACTATGCGTGGCTCATTAGCCTGCCAGGTTAATCTAACCTAATTCACAAATAATCGCATTATGTTTATTAAATTGATAGTTTTTTTAGTATAGTTAGAATGATCCGATTGATTGTTTATTTTGATTTTATGTACACTCTTTTGTTCGATAACTTGCTTTTATTTTATAAAAAGTTTCATGACGCCATTTTCAAACAAACCTCAAGCAAACCTCGACCTCTATTCGTAAAAAAATCAGACATTCGATTCTTACCAGATACCCTGGAGGGTAATATCTCACCAGCAAACTCATTCTCCATATGCTAGAATAGGCGTTATCACTTGGTGTCAGGGCTAAACTATAAGATAAATGTGTTAGAACCTTTCCAATAAGCACTATCGCTGTGTGTGTGGTCATTCGTTGTCCTGATGGCACATAATTTCTGTGCTATTGTCTCAAGCTGACATGGTCACTTGGTCACTTTTGACATCAAAACTACTGAAAGCCGAAATTGTCCATAATTGACACACATTTTCATATATACAAAATGTAATAAGCATAAGGTAAACATTTAAAAAAGAAACTGGGTTTCCATATTAGTGAATTTGTTTATGTGTCATATACTTTTAATTGTGCGAATATGTCTGATTTTTTTTTTTAAAGTAATCGTCATTTGCGGAAAGTGTTGATTTTCTTGTTTCAGTTAAAGAAATCGGCAGCTGTAGTACATCAAGAACTTCAAAAAAGGCCAAAAACCTTCGCTGACTGTGAATTGGAGACTTTTCTCAATGAGAATCCGTGTCACACGCAAGAAGAGCTTGCTTCAGGATTGGAAGTCACCCGCTAAGCCATTTTGGGACTACAAGCGTCCTCAGTACTAAAAGAGAGTGCTAAGAGAGGCACGAAAAAACGATTATGCTGCATGACAAGGCTCGGCCACACTTTGACAAACCCGTTAAAACCTACTTGCAAATGCTTAAATAGCAAGTCTTACCCATCCGCTATATTTCTCAGATATTGCATCATCCGTTTATTATTTCTTCCGTTCGTTAGCATATCATCTGGCTTAGACGCAGTTCCACTCACAAGACGACATCGAAAAATGGCTTGATTCTTGAGTAGCATCACAAGAGAAAATCTTTTGCTGCAATGGTATTCAAACTTAGCCGGAAAGTTGAGAAAAAGTTGTAACTAGCATTGGACAATACTTCGAGTAATCCATTTGTAACCATTTCCTTACATTAACACATTTAATTCTTTTTCTGGTGGCATTCTCAGTTGGCCAAGGGCATTATTTGCTACGCGTGCACGAATGCTTACAGTTGTAGAAAAAATTCAGATTTGTAAATTCAAATTTTATGTATGTATCTGCCTTGCAATTCATGCAAATCTGTTGGCTGCCGCGTGATTTGGGCTGCTCACTTGTTATGCGGGTGAGTCACCTGTCATGAGCACGCCACTTGAAAAAAAAATCCGTTGCCTAACTGAAGGTTAATGTTTTATTCAATTTGCATTTCATGTATAACAACAACAATGAGTATTCATGCAAATTTCATTGATAAGAGAAAGAGAGAAGGGGAATTTTCACTGACAAGAAGAAGAGAGAGAGGAAGGGAACTTTTACTGGCAAGAAGAAGAGAAAAAGGAGGGGAATTCACTTGTGTATGCTTTTGTAATAATAAAAAGCCGAAACACTCACTCCTAAGAGATATTTTTCAACGTTTTTATTGAACTTTTTCCTAATGAAGTTAAATTTTTCTATTGTTGTTGAAAATTCTTTGCTGAAAGGAAGAGTTTTGGCACTTTTTTCAGAAATGCCTTTCTGATGAAACGTTTCAGTATTTTTTTCTTTAGTTTATTAAATGTTTTGGTCAAGATTCCACCAAAATTTTTAACATATTACAAATTTTATGTGGAAAAAGATAAAGATAACACAAAATCGGTTCGAAACTTGGGTTAGCAAAGCTCTACACCAGTTTTTTCTTCCGCGATCTAATATCTCATATTTGGAATTTTTCATATTTATGACTAAAGTCCAAAGTCCATTTAAACTCCACAAAGCAACCTCCATTTAAAGAGTAATTATAATTTTTGGCAACAAAAAAATATAAAATAAAATATATTTTCTCTCTTTTTTTTTATAAAAACAAGCCACTTTTGTTGGCCACTGCATCGCCGCATGCTGGTTAGCATTCCTTTTTTTGCAGTCCAGCATGCCTGCTCCAAGAGCGTCCAATGTCATCTGACCAAATTCGTTAATCATGCAAAATCAAACAATAAATTTTCCGCACCTTAAGGCAAAAGCAATTCTTTGTTTTTCCATTTTCCCAGCTTCTGTGCAAATTTATTATGCCATGTTTGGCGGAGGCTTTTTTTCGGCGGGAAGCCTGCAAAGCCGCCACACTGCACGCCCGTGGCCATTCGAAGCCACATTTTGCTCAAGTTCTTAGTCACAATTTGTGTCGACAATTTGTCAATCAGCAATTTATCGCTCGGCCAGCTGAGCCGCTGCTGCGTCTGCGACCGCTGCGCGGCTAGAAACGTCGGCCATGGCCTTCTAATAAACCTACACGTACTACCTGTTGCCCAGCGGCAACAAGCAACAAGTCGTTTAGCTGTTTAGCTCCTTGACTCGCCAGCAAGGCTTTTCGTTTATCGCCTAAAATATTACACTTTGTATATATTGATATTTTTTATTATTGTTGTTGATGTTGCAACGATTTGGCATAAACCAAACGACTTTATCGCTCGACAACATCGCTCGCTGACAAAAACAATTGTCCGCAATGGCGACGCGCGCACCGGTGGTCAGCAATCGATATTTGTGTGTTGCATAACTGCATCCGGTGTTTGGACGACTGTTGTGACAGTGGCACGCGACATTTCGTTGCTAGTTTATGTTGCATGCTCACCGAGAGATAAACTGTTGAAGTGCATGGCATCCGCTTGGACTCTATGCTTGTTTGGCTCTAGATTGCGCTCGCAGGTTGCAGGTTGCAGGTTCTGGAAGATTTTTCCAATTTGTTTCCTATTTATTGCCCATTATTAGAATGGCTTTTTATTTCCGTCTGTCGATCGTACATTGTCGGATTATCATTTGCAAGTAAATAGACGCAAATTAAAAATGGTTGCTAAGCTCTCGATAAAAGCTTAAGCGGATTAAAGTGAAATGGGCGATGAATGCAATTATAAGCTTGGAGAATTTAAGTTCTGGGAACGCTTGGCATGCTTGAGCAGCTTAAAAAATACAGAATGTCGCTATTTCGGAATTTGGTTCCCACGTCTCAAAACAAATCTGTGCCGATCAAAGTTGCTTTGCCAGCATTTCATCATGGAAGTAATATTTAATTGAAATTTTTTCAAAATGGGTTCTTTACGACCACTTTTACACTAAAAGTAAAGAAAGCGCCATCTATCGAGCTTAAAAGCTCGTAATATGTTCACGTACAGAGTAAATGCTGCTTGGAAAAAACTTTAAAGTCAATCCTTGATAGCCGCTCTGAACTACTGAGACCGCACTAAATTATATTAATAAAAGCTTCAACAAAATAATGTGATACTTTAAAAATTAAAAACGATTGGAATATTTTGAGAAATTAATTGAAACTGATCACTATTTTAAGCTTTTGGAGCTTTTCAAGCGCTTATAGCTTTTTTTCTCCCGACTGGTCATCCAATAGAGGTCGGTCTAAACTATTAAGGGCGCAGTGAAAAGATTTCCGATTTTTATAGTTGGAGGAAAAGCTCGAATATAGTAATAAAAGCTCCAACAAAATATTGTTATGTTTTAAGAATTAAAAACGATTGGAATATTTGTAGCTATTAACCAAAGAATATAGTTATTTTTTATGAGCTTTTGAAGCTTTTTAAGGTTTTGAGCCTTTTAAACTTATAGCGCTCTTGATTGAGTATCCTCAAATGAGCACTCTATAAATTCTGAACTAATGAGAGGGCATTAAAAAGCTCTCCGACTTGTTGGTATTGTTGGAGAAAAAGCTCGAACATACTACTAAAAGCTCCAACAAAATCATTGTGATATTTTAAGACTTAAAAACAGATGGAATATTTGAAGCTATTAACTAAAGGTTATCATTATTTTTTCTAAGCTTTTGGAGCTTTTTAAGGTTTTGAGCTTTTTAAACTTTTAGCGCGTCTGATTGGGTATCCTCGGATGAGCGCTCTTTAAATTCTGAACTATTTAAGGAAAAGACCATTTTTTTAATATTTTTAATCTTAATTCCTATACGAATCTTCTTAACTTTATATATCTATCCATTTCGTTTCGAATCCCAATTCATATTAGATTTCTTGTATATTCCTCTCACCATCATTCTACCTCACAAGCATTTTCTCAAGCGCTCATTTATCATTATTGAGCATTGATTGATCTTAGAGTGAAGCCCGTGCGATTTTTGGACACCGTCACATGAAAATCAACGAGTGACTAACTAATTTATTAACTCGATAATTAACAAGAACGTAACGGTGCTTGACGCGTGTAATCATATAGGAAAGAAGCCAGCGAAAGACAGAGAATATGGAAATGTATGACTGTCGCTTATTTCCAGAAAAATAATAAGTTGTCATTTTAAGTATGCGCAAGCAGCAATCTGACACGAGTCAAGAGCTCAGGCTGAAGAGCGATGAAAATGTTAACTAACAAATATTTAAAATTCAACCGGCGAACATGAAAAATGAAGGTTTACAAGTCAAGCGCAGCCGTCAGCTGTCAACGGTCGACAGTCAACTAAGCAAACAGGTTGCCATGCACATTTTGGGCCAGGAAAAAATCTAAGACTTCTTGAGTCTGCTGTGCACCGAAGAAGTATGCGCGCTTTCATTCTTATTTGCATTCTCTTTAGAAATAAATAGAAATATTCTATCTTCGCTTCAAACTATTTTTAGACATAGAGGTCTCAATGTGGACACAAAGGCAACGTACAATGACAGTCAGCGACCGACGACCGACGACTTCCCCGCTGTCGCTACAACACGCTTCGGACCCGAACCAGCCACACAATTGCCTTGGACGCTTTTGGCCGACGCTGCGCTTTATTGGCTTGCTTTGCTATTTTTGCCTGCCTTTATTTTTATTACCATTTTATTATGTTTATTTTTATTTTTTTTGTTTTTTGCTTTTTCGCCACTTTGTTTTATTACACTTCCGGTTTGCGCGCTTAAAATGTGTGACAACAGCCCGTCGAAACTTCCCTTTCGGTAGCGATTATGCTGTCGCCTGCCACAAACTCTTTTGTTGTAGTACTTTAACATTTTTTTTGGTGAGTTTTTTTTTGTGATTTTTTGTATGTAATTTTTGCCTTTTTCGTCATTGTTGTTCTCTACGAAATTGTGTCACGCATGTTGCTGTTGTTGTCAGCTCATTTCATATGCATAAATCGTCCCATATTTCAATTTTCCGCCACTGATATCATAAAGTGCCACATTGTCAGCGCGGCACCTCTGCCCACCGCCGCCGGCAGCGTGAGGAAGCCACACTTGACTGTCTGACGGTCGCGCAAGCGCAGTGTGACTACACGTAGGTACTCACATGTACATGCCGGTCGTGTCATCGCCGGTGACATGTTGTTATATGACGGTGTTGCTGGTGGCTTTGCTGTTTTGTGTAAATCCCATTTGCGTATTGTTTCGTGTCCAATGCCAAGTGCAAAGTGTCGAAGGTAAGGCGAAGACATCGCAGTCTTCAGTGCAATTCGTGTTTCATGTCATTATATATAAAATTGCAGGGTCTTCTAAAGGTTTGGATTGTGTGCATTTTGATGCCGAACAACAGCCACACTACTTCTGAACAGGTAGTACGTTTTGGTAGAACGTGTTTTGCCAGAAAAATTAATTAGTGTGGTGCTATTTCATGCCGAAAGGTCATTTCTATGTATAAGAAAAAAGTCTGCTATAGCGCAAAAAGTAGGATCGAACTATAGCTCTGCATGGTGATAGAATGCGTCTTTAATTGTGTCTCGAGGAATATTCCACGCCCACTTTTTCAAAAGGTTTTGCCCACGGCCAACTGCGATCCTCTGTGTTCAATTAGAGCTTTATATCTTCTCGTTGGATAGCTGGGTCTTGATGAATTTAGTTGAAAAAGTCCTATCTCAATGTTGTTGAGTTCTGAGAATGTAAATCGTGAATCGAACTCAGAGATTTTCCAAACAGCTGTCAGCGCACTTTAAGCACTTACTTGTGGTTCCATATGTCGGATGTCGCAAATACCTTCTAGAATACGTTTTGCAGATTGAAAGAGAGTCTGGAAATGGCATACTTCGTGAATGATAAGTACACATCATAGTCTTCGAATATATATATTCGAATAAAATTGCGAACTAAGACAGTTTTACGTCTGTACACACAAACATTAATTGATCTATTCGAGAGGCTATAAATTTCCTTAGATATGTTGCCTTTGCGGTCTCGTCTTCCTCTCAACGATCGTTTACAGTATTTATGCATGACCTCTTTAGTTCTTATTACATTCTTTGAAAATTATATTTACTAAAATTTATTTTCTTCTTTCTAAAGATTTTTTTTTTTTAAAATATTAGTTTTTGTGCTCGATTGTCCTTCGGCATAATTTTCGCCGATGGTTAAACTTTCATTATCACAGATCTTAATCCAAGACTAGGTGATAAGGTCAATGACAGTTGCGCCTCTCTCTTAGTTTGCCGACTGCCGAAATGTTTCTCAGTCTGGTAAAAGCTGGATAATGTTGGAGAAGTGCCTGCCTTCTACCCTGTACCATAAGGATCTTGTAATCGCACAGGTGCAGATCGCCAACCAGCACATGGAAAGCGCACTCGAGCTCCATTGGTCCAGTACCAGTCGTTCTTCTTTTTCGCTTTTTGGAGATTCCAAGTGTAACCAGGTCCTTCTTCACCTGGTTGTTTGAGAGGTCTTCCTCTTCTCCTGCTTACACCCGGCGGGAACCACGTCGAGTACTCTCAGAGTTGGAGTATTCTCCTCCATTCATTCAGAAAGTAATTGGATTGAGTCGATTTAAAAATATTGATTAAATCAATCGTTACAATTCTTCAATACAATTTCGTCGATGCAGCGCTGCCAGCGCGATTTCCAAGCATTGAAGGCATCATGGAAGGCATTATCGGAAATAGCCTTGAGACTCCAAGTGCATGCTGTTGGATCCCCTCTGTCCTCTAAAAATGTTTTTTATCGGGCTTTTCAGGCAAGAAAACAAAAAGTCTGTGGAGGTCATATCTGGGCTGTAGAACGCCCGCGGAAGCGCTGTTATGACGGCCTTGGTTAGGTAGCTGTTCACAATAGAGACGTCGTGAGCAGGGGCGTTGTCCTGGTGCGATTTCTAATCGGCTGCGATATCTTGTTGAACCCGATTGACGTTGCGTTTGAGTCTCTTGAGGACTTCCATGTTTGGAAGCAAATATTCTTCAAATTGGTCCCAGCAGTTGTAGTGTTCTGAAATTAAGGCCATATTAGTATGTCAACCCTGCTAATGCTAAGAAAACAAAATCCTAACAACCACTACCGATCGTTTGCTACCATAATTGAAGACAAGACACTGACCGTAGATAAAATATTCGAAATCGAAGGATCCCACTATAGAAAGAAACAAAGCGAACCAGCTTTTCACATGAACAAAAGAACACTTCGGTAAACAACTCAATAAACATTGATAACTTTATTGAAGTGACTGAAGAACGACCTATTTACTATTAATTAACTCCCTAACTCTCCTACCATATTTAGCTTGGCATACTAAACTATATATTCTTAGTATCTTTATGACCTTTTTTAAGCCAGAGATAGTAAAAAATCAATATGTAGGTTCTCTTAAACCTGCTCACACCTTGAATGTTTGTATTTTTTTAATTTTTATGAAAATTCAAAACGTGTCATCTTCTTCATTTTCAACTCGAATTTATGTCACACGTAATTTTCGTAGTGAAGTTATCACATAAACTTCCTGCCGATTTGAAATTTTACTTTTACAAAGCATTGAAGAATAGCCAACTGTCAAAAGCAAATGAGGTTAAACGGAAAGAACGGCGTACAGGATGTCCAACAGGTGCGATGAATTTTTAAATACCCCAAAAATAATAAAGAAAAAAAATTTCTTTCTTTGTGTCATAGTTTTCTAACACATTTGGAAAAGTCTGAAATGTTGTGCGAGAGTAAGACAGTAGCGCGTGCTATATTTGAATGTTAAACGGTGGGAACTTATAGATGATTAAACAGTCAGAAGCGATCAGCTGTTGAGCATTTTTAAGAGGTTTAAAGTTGGTACGCGCTCTCTTGTCGAAATACGTGACTACAGGCACTTGCGGAGGTGGCCAATAGCTCTTCATTTGCCTTGTCTGACTTAATGAGAGGAAGAATATGAAATTGCTTAAAGAAGAAGAGAGAAAATTGATAAGAGTGAAGGCAGGCTTAATTACAGAGAGTTGTTTTTCAATTAGGTCCTTTGTCAGAACCTTAATCTGGAATTGCAAGGGACTTGTAGCTCTATGTATGCAGTAAAACCTAACTTATTCTAAGTTGTTTGTCACATAATGGAGTATTAAAGTCTTATAGACCTAAGCTTACAGCTAAAACTTATTCAGAATTGATGAGATTTGGATCGAATTTGTTCGGAATACTTCATTATACTCATCTAGAAGACCTCAAAGTGTACAAAATCATTTAATATGCGTATTCCAATGTGGCCATGGAGGATGGATCATGTGAAGAAGTTCACGCCAGTGAATAAAGTTCTTTGAGACCAGAAACATACTTTATCATCTTTTACATATGGCTCAAATAAAGAAAAAGAACATGGCCATGATAATGAACTCGGGAAATATGGGTTTTTACGGTCTCAGGCGAAGCTGCGATGAAAAGGTTCCCTCGAAATTGTTTCCTCTAGTAGAGGTTACTTGGACGGAGCTATTTTAATTTCTATAAAGAGGCTCTTAATCAGTTCGGCAAACATTGAACCTAACCGAACTAGTATTACCAGTTTGTGATGTCTTTAAGGCTAATGTTCTACTGAGGAAGATCGAGATGAATTTTGAAAAATATGTAACACATATTTTCCACGGCAACCAGTAGTTAGGTTAGATCGTAGGGTTGATTTCCCCACCAAAGGTAGTGCAGAAACTCACTTCGACAGCTATGGGGGATAATCTTTTGTGATACCCAAAACTCCTAAAACCACCAGATCCTCATAGAGCGACCAAGAGGTTGAAGCCTACCATAAGTTTTGTAACATCGGTTAATGTCAGCTACCTTGGAGTACAGTTACTGACACTTTCATGACAACCACAACCACTCGAACTTCAACCAATGGTCCGTAGCCTGAAATCGAATTTTATAGAGCATCCGACAGAGAACTCTACCTCCTTCATTTTTCTCTCTCACTCTAAGCTTCTATCCATCCGTGAATAAGCTCACCGCACCTCTTCTTTAAGGGTTTCGCCATCCCACGTCTCCCTCATAAGTATGTTCGCAGAGAAGGGATTACCTGAACTTCTGTACCGCAGAATCTTCCCCGAATGGTGGCACTGATCGTCAGGTATCGCAGAAAATTTTATCTATTTGTGAATTAGCTCACCCCAACTCTTTTTCAATGGTTTCGCTCGGACCCAGAATCTTCTCCAGCCGGTAGGACAGAGGGTCAAGTATAGCATAAACTTCTATCCATCCGTGAAAAAGCTCGCCATACTTCTTTAAAAGCTTCGCTCGTCCCTCATAAGTATGTGCGCAGAGAAGGGACTACCAGGTGAAGATTCTGCGATACCTGAACCTTTGTGGGTGCCGAGGTTATCGCACAGCCTTCATTTGGTAATTCCTTCTCTGTGTCAAGGATGTGACTGAGGTAGTGGAGAATTTCAGGATGTCCCTGCTTGAAACCGATCATGTACGCGGTTTTATTGAGTTTAATAGCAGCCTTGACCGCATACTAAATATAAGAAAGAGTAATGATTTTCTCTAGGCTTGCTTGGGCTGCGCAATTTTCAGAAGAATGTGGTTCAAGATTCTAACATAACTCTCGGAAAAAAACATTGTTCCTTATAATTTACCTCTTTCGTGACAAACAAGTGTTCTCTGTTGAAAGAATTGCTAGCATATTGTAACTAGTGGAAGATTGGAATCCACAATTCATTTAGGTTCCCTTCTATTGCATATTATATGCGTTTTATTTTCCGCTAAAACTTAAAAATTTTCCGTCATTATAGAGTACCTTACTCATATAATCCGCAATAGAAGGGAACCTGAACTAATTGTGAATTTCAGAGAGTTGTAATACCCGTTTAATCTTTTTTCACTTCTGCTTTGTGCCTATTCGCTTTGCATGCTATTTTGGCCATAATCTGCTAGCTAATATACTTTCAATTAGTGAGCGCTTTGAAAAGCCCTTCTTAAGCTCTCACTTCAATCTATGTAATCATATTAGCATATAAATAAGTAAACTTTAAGACCTATTAATAGACGCATATTAATTAATGTCAAATTTAAGCAATGTCGAATCGAACGCGCATTGCCGTGGCCACCTGCTTAAGCGAAAAATCCAATAATCGATCATAAGCGCATAATAAAAGAGAAATGGTTGAATATTTATAGATTGTTAGGACAAAAGCTTCAAATATGCGACCAGTTGTCCAGCCGAGGCATTGTTCGGCGCATGATTGATTGCGATATTGAATGCGAGACACACACACACATGTAAAGACATGCGGAATTTCTTTGCTGGCGCGCGCTTTTGTTTCAACGGAGAACCGTTAAAGTCACTTGACACTGGACATCTGTTGAGCGGCCATTAATCCTTTGTTTGCATGCAAACACGCTGAAAGCTTCGTATATATCAAAATAATGGCCAACAAATAGATTCGGTGTTAATAGATTGTCACCAATTTAACGCTCTTCATTTGCCTCTTTAGCACGCACCCCAGCGGCTACGACGGCTAGAGCTGCCGGCTGTCGGCCCGGCTTTGCTACCAAAAGTATTTGATTACTGAACTTTATTCGTTCGTGTGTGTGTGTGTGTGTGTTTTCGTGTTTATTGTTGTGTTTTCGCTTTGATCGTTATCGCTTTGTTGATTTGTCGTTGCTACTTATTCGCTGCTTCTGCTTCGGCTCCAGCTTTTGTTTCGGCGATTTGATTAATTTAAAGTGTCCACTTCGTGCTTACCGATTTGCCTAGTTTGTCGCCTAAGTCTTTCTTCTCACTAGTTTTTGTTGTTATCAAAAATAGTTTGTATTGAAAGAGAGCGCTGCACTCTTCAAAGCGGTAATTGCTCGCTTGTTCGACAGCCAGCTGCGGCCACCGGTGCCATCCAAATTGTTTTAAGCAGCTCATGGCCTTTGTTGTATGTTCTAATTAATGATTGCGTCTGTGAAGGTGCTGAAGTTATGTTTTGTAGTTAAGCAGTTATGCTTCGAGTGGCAGATACCAATACAATTACTTACTAATTACTAACAAATTGCCTTAAAACTTTTATAAATACCTCGCGATATGCTCATCTAATGAGTCAGCTACTCTTTCTCTGCATCTTTGGAAAGGCATACCAAACACTCTACAAGAGAGTATCTCATACAATTACTTAAGACATTTAATATGAAGTAATTGATTGTATTGTCTTTTGATGTCTTAATACTAAATTAGTTTGGGACAAATGTTAACCCATTAGCACGTGCCATTTCAATGATTAAAATGTAAATATTAAATTTTTAATGTTTTCTTTTTCACTCCGATCGTAGAATTGATTGTTTGACGCTTGCATAGGTTTTAATTAAATAGCGGAACCGTAAATATTTATAAATAAATATTTTTACCGTAAAATGTTTTTTTGTTTTTTTTTTCTTAAATCGCCAAAGAAGACAATAAGTAAGAAAAGTGAGCATCTGAAGTGTTTCTTCACTGCTAAGGGCCCACTTCGCATTTGCATCCTTGAGACAACACAGGGACACTGCGTTTTTTGGCAAGAATACACCTGAATCTAGAGGACTCATGACAGCCCTCCACTTTTTCACAGGTCCTCTTAGGCTTTCTTAACTCAAACTTGTATATTGAAAGTCCTATTATATACAAAGCCCAGTTAAATAAACGTCTACGGGACGCTCTTATGTCCGAGAGCTGTAGCATATAGCTCTCATATAAACTGACCCATCAAGCTCAAGATCTCGGAGGTAATATTTGTACGTATAAAGGGGTGCAACTGAAGTTCAATTATTTTCTTTCTTTTAATTCAATTTTCTAGTGAGTAAAAAATGTACACACATTATCACAAAAAGGTTTGTCGCCTTCAATGTAATCCTCATCATTACCTCTGGCCAACGATTTTTGGAGTCTTCAAAACAATTTTCATAAGCACTTTTTGTGATGGCCTTAAACTCCTTGAATACGGTGGTTGATCAATGACATTCCTTGCGTTAAAATCGGTCGCAATGGTGGCTCGATGCGAAAATACATGAACTGTTTTTTAACAATTTCCGCCATTTTTGACGGCCAAAAATAACTTCTTATTTGACGTTCGTACCTCCGGAATAAATCCCTGATGCATCAACCAACGAATATCGAAAATACAATGAGCAGACCTATTTTGGTGTGTTTTTTGTTGTGAACTATATGGTTTTGTGTTTTGTTTTTATACCCTGAATAGGGTATATTAAGTTTGTCACGATGTTTGTAACACCCAGAAGGAAGCGTCGAAGACCCTATAAAGTATATATATAAATGATCAGTATGTTGAGCTGAGTTGATTTAGCCATGTCCGTCTGTCTGTCCGTCTGTCTGTATATATACGAACTAGTCCCTCAGTTTTTAAGATATCCTTTTGAAATTTTGCAAACGTCATTTTCTCTTCAAGAAGCTGCTCATTTATCGGAACGGCCGATATCGGACCACTACAACATATAGCTGCATTCGAACGGACTCGTGAGAGATGTTGAGCTATCTTGGCTGATGATTTACAAGCAACATATCCTTAACTTATTTATTATTTTTATTAGTTTAGGAGATCGAAGGTCGTCCAGAACTTTCGTACTTCTTCTTCTTATTATCCTTAATATTTTACTTTTATCTCTTCTGATAATCTTACAGAACTGCTTCAGCTTCTAATACTCATACATACATACATACTCTATGATGTACATACAATAAATTCTCTCCTTGTCATACTATTACTCACATTCCTTGTGGCATGTAATTTATTCTTGTACTGACATTTATATATCTAAGTATAGATTTATATATATAAATACTTCTATTTCGACTTATACTCTTAACTCGTAGTCTTACTTTTACTTCTACTAATTTTTATATTATTCCTGTTACTGCTGTTTTTTCATACTATCCTCTCACACTTAGTGCTCCTTCCTCTAATACTCATACTTATCCTTCTACTATTCATGCATCATCTACTCATACTCGTAATCATCAACCTTCATAACTCTACTAATCTTTCCATACTATAAGTTTCTACTTCATGCGTTTTCTGTATTTATTTATCCAATTTTCAACTCCACTATCAAAACTATTACCAACAGAATTTATAAAAGCTGTCATTAAAACATATTCATCCTAATGCAACGGAACGTTTTGAGATTTGGTGTTGGGTAGGTCAAACTCTAAAAAATTCTATATTATTGGCCATCAAATAGAATGTTTTTCTGCAGTGTTGAGTTGAGTACGAATCTGGTATAGTCACTCGTGTGTAAAAAATTTCGACCAAGAAGAATTAATAAATTAATAGAGAAAATCAAAAAAGGCTCTTGTCTTAGCAGTAGCCTCTCCAGAGACAAATGCCATATTTTTGAACAAATTTTTCTGAAAAATATATTCTATATAACTCTGTAACACAATTCTGGTAAGCAATATTAATAGTGGAAGACCAGTTGGCACATTGAGACCTTGTTGAATCAACGTGTTGATAATGAATGCATTTAAAGTCAGCATTGGAAACAAATAAAGTTATTCTAATAAAACTAAATCAAAGTAGTAGAAATGCAAATATCGCCGGCGAAGTCTATTGCTCACCTATTTCTACGGAATATTTCACAGAGCGTTCGGTTCACGTTGCATGATCGCTTAGCCATGCAGCACACTCACATTCGAGCTCCATTTAACTTGCTAATCAGTTTGAGGCGGATTTCCACTGCTTTGCCAGTGATAACACAAGGCATATGTACAATATTTCTGTATTGCATTAATACAACTTTAGTTCTATTATTCCAGTAACGATCAATGGCGGAAAGACCTTCAAAAGGTTTGATAACCGACGTTGTAATTCATTATTGGAACTTGGTTGGTTCAAATGCAAAAATTGGATGCCACAATACTTAGACGATTGATCAGTGATCTCATGTTTACATTTGAATTTCGCAACTATTACTCCACTGATTGTTGATCTAGAAGCCACCGCTGCCCTTGGCATCATATTACAACCAGCTAGGCTTTCTGATAAGCAATTCAAATGGACCAAGTGCATTACTGCCAGCGTTTGCATAGTTATACAACTATTTACTTAAGTTACTTAAAAGGAGTACGGATGTGCGCACTTCTGGATTCAACTAAAGACCAGAAAGAGAAGAAGAAGAGAGGCGAATAGATTTGATAGTAAAGAAATGAAAGTAAAATATTTCTTATCATGAAATAAGTTGTGTCAAGATCGTTGTTAAGACACAATCGACAGTTTAAACTTTGGATTCTATCGATATTGAAATCTATATTAGCACTATCTCTTCTCCTTCTGTTTTGGGGCGTAGACACGTTTACGTGGTTAGAGCCGAGTTTACAACAGAGCGCAAGTTGTTTTTCCTTTTCGCTTTTTGACGCCAATTGGAGATTCTAAATGTGGCCATATCTTGTCTAGCTGGTCTTTCCAACGGAGTGGAGTCCTTCTTCTTGTTCTGCTGTCTCTGTAGGTACTGCGTTGAATACTCTCAGAGCTGGAGTGTTTTAATTCATTCGGGCGACATGACCTAGCCAGTATAACCACTGTCTCTTAATTCTCTGAACTATGTCAATGTCGTCGTATATCTCGAACGCGGTTCCCAATGCGCAAAATACCATACATCTTCCTCAAAACCTTTCTCTCGAAAAATTGACACCGACTTATCAGATGTTGATGTTGATGGCATCCCAGCAGGAATTGCCTGGAGAGGAGTTCATTATTCTTCATTAACTGGGAGTATATGAGCCTCACTAGGCATCCTGTCGTAGTCCAGAGTATTCCACTGCTTTAATGGGACCGTATTGGTTTGGTGGAGTCCCATACGCTTTGCTACCTTATCCAATCTAAAGAAAGCAGAACTAACAGCGCGGTTAGCAATCTTGGAGTTTGGGTTCCAAATAGTTGTAAGACATTTTTCGGGTAAAAGATGATGGCAAGTTAAGAAGCCGTTGTTTAAATGTTAAGTCGGTTCTTTTCCGTTTTCAAAACTTCAAGAATGATCTCAATGTTTGAGTTAGATAACTTCTAACACAGAGATTTCTATTAATTCTCGAAAGACCTAATTGGTTTTTCACTAAAAATACAAAATTTTGGAGGCATCTCTCCCACTGATACGAGGAGTTCTATTCCGTCGTCGGACGAATTCCGCCTTAAAGTAAAGTAAATGGGGCTTACACTAGCTTACGAGGAGCTCAATATCATGGAAAGGTGCAGGGAAGCAGCGGTTGCTCTATATTGATGCAGCGGAGCCGTTGGTAAAAGATGAGGTGTCTAATGAAAAGTAGTCCATTGGCTTTACAAAACGATAGTATTCTATGGACTTTGCTTTTAGTGGAGAAAGCTGGAAAAGGTTAAGCTTAAGAAGAAATAAATAAGTATTCAAAGAGAGAACATTACACTAAGAACTACATAAACTATGGCCCCCACTCTGCTGCAAGGGCACTGCTCATAGGTCACTGGTTGCGAAAGCTGCTTTCAGATTCTGAAAAGCTGGATTTACAGCTATATTCATAGTCGTCAGCCTAAGCATTCTGGAACACTTTTACTCATTAATTTCATTCCCGAGTACTTGGTTTAGCAGATCAATGGTGGTGACAATTGTTTTTTGCTCACACATATACCTTTGACGAATGTATAGGTGGGAATAGGTCGCTAATAGAGAGGGACTGTGAGTTTTTTACGAATGGATCAAAGTCGGCGAAGAAGCTTACTGGACATTCCAGCATCTTCAAGGCGAAACTTACTATCATTAAGGTGGCGGCAAATCTACTGTTCTCTAGCACAGCCTCCTTCAGAGTGGTGGCTATCTACCTCGATATACTACGTAATATCGCGGCGATATTAAACTAAATCTCGCTGACCGTGCACTCAAAATTCGTAAAGCAATGTCTGGACTAACTGTCTGTGGCATCGATTTACTATATGGTTAGACTACTTGAGACTACTTGAAAATTACAAGCATTGCTAGGTTAAGTTCTTTAGTCGTAGTAGTAGCAGACATTAAGAATTTTATCGGTTTCTATTCAGTTGAATGAAAGGAAATATAAAAAAACATATAAATAGATTTGCGATCGGTCCAAGATGCTTTACTGAGATCTAAAATCCAACTAGAGGACAGAAAAAAATTTGGCTTCACAAAGCACTGTAAACGGCAGTCCAATATTTTATGCTTTTTGAAGCTGGACTATATGCAATCATAACAATTATGCCATAATTACACTTAAATTAAGCTCGAAGTCGACCGTTTAATTCTCCCTGATTTTTTAATTTTTTTTTTTTTTAGTAAAAACATCAAAATGTCAGCGGAGGGTTTTTGGCTTGTCACGCATGACGAAATTATTGAGCGTAAATTACTACGCTAAAACAAAAACAAACATAAATCGTATTAATCGTTAACTAGTTGTTGTTGTAATATGTTATTCTTGTTGTTGCCATCACACGTTTAATGAATGAATTAAATGCCAGCAGCCGCCGCAGCCGCAGCCGCTGTGTGTCGCAACCGCATTGCCGCTCGTTGAGGATATCATGATGTCCTCAGAAAATATTCGTGCGCATGCATGAGGATTAATAATATGGGCATAAGATTTAAGAGCAGATATACGAGATCATAAAATTTTACGATATGATTTTAGTACTTGCTATTTTTTGAATTGCTGATAGCGATAAGCGTTTAAACAAATTTTTTTGTTTTGAGTTGGAGTGGTTTGACCTTTAGTAACAGTGCTTGAAATATACTTAGGTTTAGGTTGGGCTGATTTCAAATGGAAAAAAAATTGTATTTTTTTACTTCATATAATAATTCTGGGATCCTAAGGGTTGATGATACTCAAACTTCTCTCTGTTTTCAGACTAAATGCTGGAATGGATCTACGGTTCCCATTATGCTTCACAGCTTGTCCTTTCCTAGCGACATTGGGACACAAAAATGCAATTTTTATGCCTTCTAGTTGGGCTTAGAACCACTGTACTTCAACCTCCTACAACAACTTGCGTCACACCTACAACAACATACAATAACAATAAGTGCTATACAAGTTTACAGTTCAGCAAGTGGCGGGCTATGCGCTCATCACCCAAATGCAGACCTTTATGTCTGCCGCGCATGCGCAAAGATTCACCGCACGACCTGCGCCTGCTACTTGCTTTTTGCGAATTTTTATTTTTATTATTTTATTTTTTTGTTTCGCATATGCCGCATATCATGTTGCGTTAAGCTATTTCACTGGCAACAACTTTTTTGGCTCGTTTTTCCTTCGGCTGCGTGTTCACCTCTGCTTTGTTGCTTCCGATAATCTGCCACGTTAATCCGAGTCTGGTGGTCGGTCGGCGGCCGCTGTTCGGCATTCACAGATCTCTTTACTATTTTTACGGTTGGTTTCTCGGTGCGGCGCGGCACATCGCAAATTTATGCTCGTGTCAGCCGTTTAACGTATCGCGCGCTTGTTGTGCACTTGTTGCGAACGGCCTTGCGGACTCGTTTATAGACAATTTTCAATTCAAAAACGCATCGTAAAATGAATTATTATTGCGCGCGCCAGATTCGTATCAGTAAATCGATGTAATTTTATATTCGCAATTTCACGAATCTTTTGCTCGCCGATTGCCTTTAATTTTATTATTAAAATCGGAGCAAAAAATTTATATAATTTTATACATAAATATAATGCTGCTGATTTATATGGTTTGCTGGAATGATTTTTCAGTTTTTTTTTTTAAATTTTTTTGGTAATAACATGAGCTATATGTGCATGGGTTTACACTGAGAGGCCGGTGAAGGTTTACGCATTTTATTTTTTCTTTTTATATATTGCAATGTCTTGAAAAAAAAAAAGTTAAAAGTATACTTCTAAAGAAAATTGGCCCAACTAACAGTTAATTTCACAAAAATACTGTCCGAGGATTTGAATTTTCGTGGTTTTAATACTCTTCAACCTTGGATTTGGATCCAGAATCTCCTTAATATTATTTACCTATGTATATAACCTCAAAAATTACCTGGTCACCCGAAATTATTTAGTAGAAGTGCCAAAATTTTAGCTTGCATAGAGGTATTGTCTCCCTTAAACTAGTCTCTTCCCAGAAGTCAGTCCAACTCGCAAGTTGATTTACAACTTAAACAAAATTTGACTTAAAAGATTTGAAAATAGGACAAAAAGTTGCAGAAGCAAGGAGAATTTTCATATAACTCTTTCGTTTTCTTTGATTTCAGAAGAGATAACTTTAGAGGGAATGGATATGCAAGTTGGCTATGAGACTTACTTTAGTGGCGTAGACATCGCTTACCTGGTTCTGTTTTTCTTCATTGGCATAGACACGGCTCCAGGGTTATTGCCGGGTTAGTAACGGCGCGTCAGTTGTTTCTTCTCTTTGCTATTTGGCGCATTCGAAGACCAGCCAGGACCTTCTTCACCTGATTTGTCCAACGGAGTGGAGATCTTCATCTACCGCTGCTTCCACCGACGGATAATGAATCGAATACTTTCTAAGCTGGAGTGGTCTCATCGATACGGACATCATGACATAGCCAGCGTATCAGCTGTCTTTTGATTCGGCATATCTACAAGTATGTCAATACCGCCGTATATATCGTACAGCTCATCGATCCGTCGACATAAACAAAACAACAAAATTTTGACAGTCAACAGGGGCGCCCAACAAGTCGCGAATGCGATGACTGTTTGTTTGATGACAGAGATATTTATACGTTACGGTTTCTTATTCAGTCTGTAGAAGTTGCACGATAGGGAGCCGCCTTGTCTGAAGCCTCGTTTACTCCACATGGAAGAAGCGTCGACCTCATCTTCGGTTTTGAAAGCTTAGAAAATGGTTCTTTACGTCATATATTTGGTAATTTATTTCATTTAAAAGAAGACCTCAGAATGAGAATAATTTTTGTTAGCATGGTGACAGATCCAAACGACGGAACCCCAGAAATCCTACCCGGCAGTTGTAATGACTTAACTTCTGATTATGAATGAAGAATCCATAGGTACCAATATGGTCTTATGACGAGACGCTTTAAGCCCATAAAAAATTTATTGACCTTTGTTAAGATTGTTAAGTATATCCTATTCGCCCGGTCTGTCGGAGGTAGGATACCTAAGATGAATGAACCTGTGTGTAGCTTAAGTTTATCAGTCTATTAGTCTTAGCTTCCGTCAGATAAGTTTAGCAAGCTACGACCTGATTACACGATTCTCCCAAACTGGTTACAAAATTAACCGTGTTCCACAAGCTATGGAATATTTTCGAACTTAAAAAAATGTATGAGAAGGGAATTATTCAACCTACTAATGAAAGTTACAACAGATTTGTGGTCAATTAACTCTGTCAGATAGACATTAATGCGGTAAGGCTTAATATCTTGTCGGACGCTAGTTTTCAAAGTTGTGTGTAGGAGGGTGAGGTGGAAACATCCTTGCACTTTCTCCTGCAGTTCTACTTAGGATCAAATATCTCGGTAATCATACCTACTGCGAAACACAAGACGTAGCCAAAAGTGATATTAGTCGTCTCAAAAAATTTGTGAGAAGAAAAAAGCGCTTTGCTGACCTACAGGGATCTTATGAGCCAGTATTTAGAAATTATTAGGAACAACAACTGTTATCTTAAGATAGACCTATTAACTTATTCCAAAGTCAATTATAGTTCTGAATTTGAAGTATTTTTCCATTAAAATATCATGAGTTAGTGAAAAATTTTGGACTTCGAAGCTTTTAAGTCAAAAGTTAAAGCTAAAACTATAAACTTTTAACGGTCACACAGTGTATCTCACAATTTTCGATACTCCTCTATATGTAGTTATTGTTTTACATTTCATTACTCTTCCACCCGTAATGTCAACGGCCGTGCGTCTCGCCACCGCGCTTTGCGAGTCATCGTCCGAAACGATCACCACTTTGGCGGTTCGATTGCATTTTGCGATTGCGCACACGCAGCCGTCAATTCATTTCGCGCATTTTTATACCCAACGCACCAGCGCAAGCCAGTTGCCGTAAATGCTACTGCTAGTGCTCAGCTGCTGACAGTAGAGGAAAGCCGAAAAGAGTTTTCAAGCCACAAGTGCTGCTGCGTTGGGTACAAAAGCAGGCGAGGCTGCTGATGAACTCAGTCTGCTTAAGCCGTTGTCTTTTGGCTTGGCTTCCGATTCGTTTTGCTCTCCATAAAATTTATGTGTCTCGCGGTTAAAGGCCATAAGCGTTACATGGCTTGTACGCAGGATATACGGACGCATGCGCACACACACATTCGCGTTTGTGGATAAATCTATATAAACATATATAAAAATATATGGATATACATGGGGATTATTTATGCATAAATATTTATTGTGTTCGTATTGTATGTACGAGTATGCACGAGTGAGCCGCAATCGCTGCTTGCGAGCTAAATACATGTAGTTGTCGTTGTTGCTGTTGTTGTTGCATTGCGTTGTTCGTGTAATGCATGCTTAATCGATTGCTAAAGTGGCATGCAAATCATCAATTGCCGTTGAACCGTTTGCCACTGTGGCATACTTCTTAATGTGGAACCAATCGCTCTGGCTGGCGGGGAAGTGTCGATAAAATCATAATCTTCAATTTATACGCAATATTAGATGCGATTTTGACAATTACGCGCACAAAATTATGTTCATTTTCTGTGTATGTGTGTGTATGTGTGCAGTGTGGTCTATGCTGACCCATAAAAATAATGAGTAATTGTAATATATGAAAAATGTACCGTTATCGTCATTGTGGTAACAGGTTAATTCTGATCTGCAATTGCCGCTGTAATTGAAAGCAATTGACCGCTGCTTCAAGGTTAAGCTTAAAGTATATTTTAAATAATTTTTTTTTTGTGTTTAAAATATACGCTTTCCAACACTGGTGGTTCAAGTCTAGTTAGAACTTTCTAAGAGTTTTGCGCTGCCAAAATGGATTTCAGGAAAATAGTATTGTCACAGCTAGTCGCACAAGAAGTTTACGTTTCATATGATACCAATACTGTATAATTTTATTTATTATTGAACAGGTGGCAACTCTTGTCCAAAATATTTTCCGCTGCAATCTTAGCTAAACATGTTTAGTTTGATATATTTTTGAAATGAAGCGCATGCATTATCCATTTTATTCGATTAAATATTCTGAACAAGTGGCAACACTGTTGAAAAATTACTTTGAATTTAATGTTTTTTCTATAACTTCGATTGGAATATTTTACAGCTGCTTTTACTTAAAAACTAATATTAATATTTTTAAAAAGGTGGCAACCTCCTAATTACTGAACGAGTGGCAACTCCACTATTCCAAAATGTTTTCCCTAGAAATCTCAGCTGAAAACGTTTAGTTTGATACCAGTTTTGAAATGAAGCGCATGCATTGTCTATTTTATTGATTTAATATTCTGATCAAGTGGCAACACTGTTGAAAAATTACTTTGAATTTAATGTTTTTTCTATAGCTTCGATTCGAATATTTTACAGCAATTTTTACTTAAAAAATAATAATTATTAATAGTTTTAAACAGGTGGCAACCTCCTAATTACTGTACGAGTGGCATCTCTACTATTCCAAGAAATCTTAGCTAAACATGTTAAGTTGATACCATTTTTATAATGACACGCATGCTTTATGTCTTTTCTTGAATTAAATATTCTAACCAAGTGGCAACACTGCTAAAAAATTAATTGCACTTAATATTTTTTCTATAACTGATTCCAATATTCACTTTCACTATTCACTTTTTCTTAAAAAATAATAATAACTAATATTGTTAAACAGGTGGCAACCTCCTAATTATTTAACGAGTGGCAACTCTACTATTCCAAAATATTTTCCGCAGACATCTTAGCTAAAAATTATTTAGTTTGATACCATTTTTGTAATAAAGATAAACAAGTGGCAACACTGCTGAAAAAATATTTTTTAATTTCGTAACTTTGACTTGAATATTTTATAGCTACTTTATTTTTAAAAATGTTGTAATTTATATTTTTAAACAGCTCCACTAACACAAATTGTTATAATATGTTCCAAATATAACATGATCCTTAAAGCTTAACGATAAAAGTAAAAAGAACGGCTTTTCCGAAAAAATGGAAATCTTAAAAACCATTAGAGTCTAAATATCAGAAAAGACCTGGCTTTAAACAACAGTACCTATCTAAGTTCTGACGTCCAAGAACCTTACTACAAATTACCTGAGTGCTGCTCAAGGTCATGATTAGTAGTTAATTAAAGAGCTTTCGTTAGCAGTCCGTAAAGCTTGAAAGCTCTTAAAGTTCCAAAGTTAGTGCTTTTTCGGCGCTTTAAATTTTTTAGATAATTCATTAAAATTCCTGAGTGCTGCTTATGTTCATAGTAAGGAATTAAAGAGCTTTCGACAGCAGTCCGTAAAGCTTAAAAGCTGTCAAAGCTCCATAGTAAGCGCTTTCTCGGACATTTTTAGAGCTGACTCATTGAAATTCTTCTCAAAACTCAAATATTGGTTATTTAGGCGACTACGAAACTACAACCGGAGCTTTTTAAGGGTCTTTTCCAAATAAATTTTCATACTAAATTATTTACTGGTTACACTACATATATTCTACACATGTCTAAGTTACACTTTCGTTAATTTCAAATATTTCCAAGTGATTTTTGTGCACAATTGATGAATGCCAAGATCCCCAATAATTGCAGCTTGGTCCACGGCTGCATATATGCCGCACCGGCTTCCGCCAAAATCGAACGCATCGCATATAAAATCGCATTTTCCTTAATCTCAGGAAACACCGGTGGTCTATGATTCTCCATTTCACAAAGCTCCACCAAATCTATACAATAATCCAATGGAAATTTAAAACAATGAATTTCAGCCTTTAATAGCAGAATCCGTTCCGGTTTGTCGCGATCCAAACATTCGAATTCGGTATTATTTTTCCATTGTATCCTGCGACAAAAATGCATAACAGACTTACGTAATGCGAAAAAATATATGCCCGGATCATCCTCGGCCGCATAGACGGCAAATTGATTAAGACGCCTCATTTTGCCATCCATATATTTCGCCAGCATCGTGGCGGTGTAGAGTCCAATGCATCGTTGCTTAAACACACGTTGATCCAAATATCCACAATATTCTAGCGACGAGTTGATATTGTATGTAAAGGCCGTATGTAGCATTAGGGCGCACGAAAAAAAACTCATATAAAATATATGAAACGAAGACATTTACAGATTTCTCCTTGCTGACAAAATTTCTTCGAGTGTTGTTCAAAGTCAATGTAGACAGTATTCGTTACAATGTGAGAATATTTACAGTGTTGAAACATAAATATTTACTGTTCGTTAACAAGAGGTGTCTATAAATTCAAAGGGTGAAAACTTTAATTGGTTCCAATTGGTTTAATCAGCCTTGAAGACAGTCAAAAATATTATTTTTCGATAGATATCTTAAATAAAAGCAAAAGGTTTACCACCGCGCCATCTACCGGAAGAGTAAACTTTGGCAAACAATATACATACATCAAAAGCTTAAACGTACATAAAAAAAAAAAAATATTTTATAAGATTTGCTTCGATAAATTTAAAAAATGATAAGCTGCCGGGAACAAGAAAGTATAAAGTTCATAATATTTCAGCTGAAAAAGCTCCCAAAGCTTCCAGAAGCAAAAAAGTATAAAATTCATAATATTTCAGCTAAAAAAGCTCTCAAAGCTATCGGGAGCAAAAAGGTATAAAATTCAGAATATTGCGGCTGAAAAAGCTCTCAAAAGCTCATGCTTTCTCATGGCACTCTCTGATTTGAAAAGAACACAATGTGGCTTTTCGAAAACCATCTCGATTTGTGTTTAAATTTCCAACGTAGTTTAGTGGTTAGGGAGGCACGCCCTTTAAAATCTTAGTTTCGATTGTTTTTTGGAAAACATCAAAAATTAATTGTTTTCAAAAGCAACCGCTCCTTGGCTGTCAATTGTTAGAGTACCAGCGTATTGTTGCCATTATAAAACATTTTCTAAAATCTAAAAGCTCTTCGATATCAATGTACAGCTTTTTAAGGTGCTCTTTATTGTATAATAAGAGTTGTCAACAGAACTTTTTTACTAATCGAGACTTCCTATAGATTCGGGAGTCTAGGATAAATTAGAAATTTTTACTCCTACAGACTCTGGAGTCCGAAATACCACATTGACAGTTAACCTACTAGAGGTTAGAGGGCTTATTGGAGCTCATATAGTTTATATTTTTTCTGAAGGAGAGGGGCGCTTAGTTTTTTCTACGAATGGATCAAAGCTTACGGGGTTGGTGGAGGATTACGCTGTCGGGATTTTCCCATCAGCTCCAGTCGTCGCAACTTCTTCTAAGCGGAAGTGGCTGCCATAATGGCAGCGATATTAGCCTTGAGTTCGCTGATTGTGCGCTCAAGACTAGTGAACGGATGTCTAGACTTCATATCTCTAGAATCGAGCCATCTTGTAATTAGACTGGTTTGAGTACCTGGCCACAGTGTTATTCCAGGAAACTGTAAGGCAGATGATCTTGTTAGGCCAGGTACTTCAATCCCAATAACTGCGGAATGGGTTCTTGTGGTTAACTACTGGACTGTTGGGCTTCAGACCAGCTCAGCAGGCGTTGATCAACTGCCAGAAGCTGTGCAGTTACAAGGTTCTACAGGCTTAGGGTAAAGCCATAGAGGTCTAAGGAGTTCTGCGCTCACAACAATGTCCAGCTTTCAATGGTTATAGTAGTTCTAAAAGGACATTGTCCGATCGGGATTTATGCGGCAAGATTGTATGAAAGAAGATGAGTTAAAATCATCTCAACTTATTCTTCTCGAATGTCCAGTTTTTACCAGATAAAAGCAAAAGCACTTTGGATCTCACACTTTAAGACATCCAAGTGAAATATCAAAAATAGAAATGAAACACCTAAGAAGATTTGTGTTAGGTTCAAGGGATTTTGTCGTCAGCTAATATCCATATACATAATTGTACATTAGTTTTTGCGATAGCTAAGTGTGATACCTCACGCAGAGGGATAGAACCTAACCTAATCGTTTTTTACCTTTTGGATCACATTTCAAAAGCTTTGGTTTGATTTATCGGAGACTCTCTAAATGATTATCTAAGTGTGATCCCCTTTCATGCTGGAAGATCGGCCATCTAACCTAACCTAATATTTTTTTTTTGGTTTTCAGATCAAGTTTCAAAGTGTTGGTGTTATCTAAATGATTTCCGGTAATTTTAGAACGCGGTGTCATATTTGTGTAGTGGAGCTCATAATATCTGAATTAGAGACTACAGTATCACCTTTCTCATCCATCGAAGCAACTTTAAAGTGATTATTCATTCAACTAAAGACTTATTTGTTGACTAAGAACTGACGAGCTTTAGCGACGGATAAGTGATTAATGTGACCAGCATACGCAGCAGAATAAATTAATATGTTCAGTTATTTCCACAAATCTATCCAAAAACAAGATATCACCTTAAAGTAGTGCCTTCGAACCGGTTAACCATCACTGTACCTCCGCCTATTTGACGTCTATTGCTCTTAAGCTTCAGTTAACGCCTTAAACAGAAGCACGAAAACGCATTGACAGCAGCATAATTCATAAACTCAAGTGGAAAGCGTGAAATTGTCGACACACACTGTCAGGCGCAAGTGTCATAATATTTACATTAGAACTGCAATAAATATGTAAATGCGTCGCGGTGTTGTTAATAGAGCTTTATAAATATGTATTGCGTCGCCCAGTGACATTTGTCATATTGAATATTGAGAAATGATTCATGGCTTGCTGACACGAGAGTTACTTAGTTGATACATATTCTACAAATGAGATTACTAAGCGAACGCTGACAGCATGGCCGAGGCTGACGCTTGCCGTTGCCAATGACAAGTCGTGACATATTCGGTGGCACGAAAGCAAAAATATTGCACGGAAATTTGCGCGGGTGCGATTTAATAGCTTTGAATATGGAATTTGACGCCACACAGAGTGAAGAAAATGCATGAAAATCGTGTGATGATTTTTTTAATACTTTTCCTATAATTACAATGGTCTGTAAGTGATTTTACATTTCCAATTCGCATGTTACTTGAATTAATTTGTTGAAGTGATCTCTATTAATTTAAGCGTAATTGGTTTGTTTGTCTCAAGTCCTGACATATCATATTAATTATTCTTCATTACTCATCAGCTTGACATCGTGGTCGAATTAATTAGAAGTTATGATATATCGTCAACAAAACACACAAACAATCAACAACGATTTAGAAATAGAACAATGACTAATATTTACATTTCTTTCGATTCATTTTTTATTTATGTAATCATAATTTTTGCATTTCTTTTAACAAAGATTTAGGAAGTGTCCTCTTTGTTCGACTTCTATACTTTGTTATCAGGACATGAGAATAACGATTCGTTATTAACGATGTTTTTGTTGTAGTGTAGATCATTACGGAGTTGACCGTGCATGTTCAAAGCTAAATCAATGCATGTTTGGATTATATAGACCCAAATTTCCTAGATCGAATAGTTCTGAAATTTTATACCCGTAATTTTCTCACGAAGAAACTAGGCATTTGCCGAAACGGCCGCTATCAGACAACTATAGCTTATAGCTGCTATAGAAACCGAACGATTTGGGACTAGTAGTTAATATATGAGCAACTTGTTCATTTTACGAAATATTTTCATAATTTTTCGAAAAGGGTGATCTATTTCAAGGTTCCCTACGTTTTTAAAGAAAAAACACAGAAGCTTCAAACCTAATGGAGAATGTTTACCATCATTCGAAAGAACATTCTTTGGCAATTTTTTTTTATAGGGCTTATCTTCTTCAAATATTGGCCGCGGCTAAGTCACTGATGATCCTTTCGTTGAATCCAATTTTTGATGGCTGATTTTAGCATTTCGACTGTTAACAGGCGAATGACACGCGTGCTATTTTACTCCAAGGCCTGAATCGAAGCGGGATTGTCTGCATAGACTTTAGACTTAACATATTTCCACGGAAAAAAGTCTAAGGGTGTGATATTACTCAATCTTGGTGGTCATTCGAACGGCCCACGAAATTATCTGATCATCGAAGTGTTCCCTCCTTAAATCTATTGCTTGATGCGATGTGTGGGAAGTGGCGCCGTCTTGTTGAATCCAAATGTCGTCAAGCTCACGAGCTTCAATTTAAGGCATCAAATAGTCGGTTAACATAGTGCGATAACGGTCGCCATTGACGTTTACGTTCTCATCGGCATAATTTTTGAAGAAACATAGTCCAATGATTCCATTGGCTTACAAACCACACCAAACCATTTTTTTTTTTTCAGGATGAAATCTCTTTGAATCTCTTCAGGTTTCTCTTGCGGCAGTTTTAATTGTTTACATATCCATTGAGCCAGAAATGGGCCTCATCGCTGAACAAAATTTGTTTCAAAAACTTGTCAAGAACCTATAGAGCAAAGCTATGTCTTTTGGAAAGTTCGACTGGTTTCAGTTCTTGCACAAGCTGTAGTTTGTTCTCTTTAATTTGATATCTCTACTTAGAATGCGCCAAGTCCTTATATAGGTCAGTCCGAGTTACTGGGAACGGCGCTGAATCGACTCTCCACGGTCTTTGTCGACACTCTCAGCTGAATTAATTTAGAATACTTAGGCATAAGGCCACTAAGCAAATAAAGTTCTAATGTAAATGACGACCATAGACCCGATAAATGGCTGAGAATAGTAAAAACTCGTCGTTACAGTATTAGAACGTCTGAAAAGCAATCTGCAAAAAGCCGCCGTTTCAACAACCAATGTCTGTCCCTTGAGCTATGAAGTAAATGAAGGCATTTATGGCAAACGTAATGAGCATATGAACGACAAAAAATAGAAACAAAGAAATACAGTAGTCTTTCAAAATTCTCGTATGATATCAACAACACACTCTGGGTAAGCACTCCGCTCAACAACCACTACTATGGGTATCAGAGAGGAATGTTTACTGGACAAAAAATATTTATTAACTATTTTAAGCAATTTGAATTAAAAAATTAATGTAACTGTTACCAATATTATGCGGTAATATTTACCACACGATATTATATACACATATTGCTAACGGATCGTGATAATAACCTCAAACGGTTATGTGTTCCTGATCTTGTTCGCACTGTGGCGCGGTGACCACATTAGCACCATTAACACTGCTTAACTGCTGCCAATTACTCATATATTTATGTTATGTATTTATTTTTAGATATATAAATCATTAATTGACCATTTGTTGGTGCGCTGGTGTGCCTCATTAAACTATTTTTATTCTTAATCACATTTAAATAGCTAATTTCAAACAATGACGCGATTTCCGACCACAAAGTAACACTCAGCTGCGGCCACATTTCCTCCGAGACGCGCTCTGATTTGTTCCTGATTTTGCTTTGCTTTCCGCAACCATTCCACCGCTCAGCGGTCAAGGCGCAGCTGCGCGTTTAGCTCGCTCAAGCGGGTATTTAATGCAAATTAAAAAATTGCTCTGCAGTTCGTTACTTGTGCCACATTTGCATACACACACATATACATATTATAATATATGTGAGTGTGTGATACATGCTTAGCTCATTGCTACTATTGTGGTTGTAATAATGAGGCATTTGCAAACAACACTTTTGCATTAGTGATGAAGAGTGTGTGCTTGCGCCTGTACAATTAGAGAATCAGTCAGCGCGGATGTCTTCAATATAACACCGTTGACGTGTGGCAATTAAATTTTGCGAATACATTTAGGTTTGTAATATAGAGCTTCTTAAGGTGGGCCTTAGTTACTACTACTATAGAAATAGTAATGATCATGCATGCAACTGGAATGTCCGGTCCCTTAATTCGGAAGGTGCCGCTGCCCAGCTGGTTGATGTCCTCGTTGGAATGAAGGCTGACATCACCTCCGACGGGACAGGGACTGTAACCAGTAGGTCCTTGTGGGATTTAGGACAGTGACCAGTGGGATTCGTGGTGTGAGAGAGACTCCACCGGAATCCCGCAGCAAAGTGAAATTCTTCAACATATCTCTATGAGCCGCCACGAAGTCAAAAACGTGCTTGGAAAATAAGATATCTTTGGCACAACGGTCATGGTGGAACATTACCAAATGGGTTGAGGTCGAAATCTGTAGTACTAGAGTCCAGTGAAGGAAAATTCATCAAGCTACTTAGCTGTCTCCGGATCAAAAAGCCACCAATCATATTGATCATGTTGCGATAGGCGGAAGACACGTCTCCAGTGTTTTAGACGTGCGTACGATCCGAGGTTCTAGCATTGACTCAGACCACTATCTTGTTGCAGCGAAGATACGCACTCATCAACAACTCGTTATAAAAGAACTGTGGGACGGCATTTCAGGCTACTTACGTACACCTGCAAACGAAACTGGGAAAGGCAAAAGAACCGCTGGTACGATAAGGAGTGCCGTATCGCAGTGGAGTGGAGAGAAACCATACTGCTTACCTCGCAAAGTTACAATCGACCACAACACGTTCGGGATGGGATGGATACCGAAAGCTGAAGACGAAGTGAGACGCATATGCAGACAAAAAAGAAAGGGGCCGAAATGCATGAGCCCCAAAGGTGATCCAGTGACCGAAGAGCATACTGAAATTATGAAGGGAACGGGAGATTGCGAACCTGATTCCCCAATCAATGGCGACCAGATATTCACCATGCGCTAAATTTTGGAAAAGATCCGTGAAAAGAGGATCGACACACACCACCTCTTTGTTGATTTCAAACCTGCTTTTGACGAAAGCACGGAAAGAAGCTGTCTTTAAGCTGCGATGTCTGAATTTGACGTCCCTTAAAAATATCAGGGCTGTATAAACTGATGTTGAATAATACTAAAAGCTCCATCGGGATCGAGAAGGATACCAAACGAGGCTTCAAACAAGGCGACTTCCTATCGTGCAACTTCTTCAATCTACTTCCGGAGAAAAGAATTGAGCTACGGATCAAAATAATGAAGATGCAATATTCTACAAGAGTGTATGACTTAGTTTAAAGTCCTTAGTGCCGTAAGGTCTTGCTATATGTAAATATAACAAGTATAACACACTTCTAAAACTGCTTAGACTATAGCAAGCACAACAATAACAACATTGAATCATTTGCTTACTTGCATCATACCTGTTTTTTGCCACCTACCAAGTGCAATTTAGTCACCAGGCTTCTTCTTGCTTATCAAAAGGTTCATAATATTGAGCTAATAATGACGCCGTTGAACTACAATGCGACTTTTGTGACAATAAAGAATGAAATAGGCGGTTCAACTAGTTGCGCCTTGCATCCTAGACAAATAATGCTGCCAGCAACAGGGTGGGCCAATAAAGTGAACGACTTCATAGACTCCCGCAATTGTGCATGGCTTGATGATGGCTTAATTGGTGTCAAACTAAATCTGCTGCCAGAAGTGTCAACTCGTATATTAATAAAATTATTTACACATTGTGAAGAAGTGTATGTTTGCATGTGTGTATGGCTGCCAGAATGTTTAGCTCACATTAGAAAAGCTATCTTATGACTTTGTTTACAATACAAGATTTTGTGAGTTCGTTGCAAATGCTCTTTCGTAGCCATATTACTCGTATCAGTGAGCGATTTCTCTTTATCACGAACGGAAGTGCTGTTACAGTTTTTGCTACATATTTCCAACTCGATGACACTACTCTTAATATTAATTGCAAATGGAATCATTTCTTGCAATATTTATGCGCGATTTATATATTTATTTAAAAGCTCAAAGCAATAAATAAGAATTCTTTGAGAGCTGTCGAAGTTGGTGATAAATGGTGATAAATTCTAAAATCAATATGACGTTGCAAATGTAAAAATATCCTTAAGCCACTTTGTTGCTTAGAAAAATCTTTTCAGAAATTATTGCTTAAGTGCTTTGATCAGATTAAGATACGAAAAGATTTGACGTGCCACTAAGTGTTTGATCCCACTGGACTGTGATCCATTTCAATACGAATGGCATTGATATAAACAGTTAGTCGACGATTGGACGTGAGTGAGATGTTCAAGTTATTATACATTCTCGGTTGAAGACATTTCAGGATAGACTTAGATATAGACTTAGATATAGATATAGACATAGACGTAGACATAGGCATAGACATAGACATAGACATAGACATAGACATAGACATAGACATAGACATATACATAGACATAGACATAGACATAGACATAGACATAGACATAGACATAGATATAGACATAGACATAGACATAGACATAGACATATACATAGACATAGACATAGACATAGACATAGACATAGACATAGACATAGACATAGACATAGACATAGTCATAGACATAGACATAGACATAGACATAGACATAGACATAGACATAGACATAGACATAGACATAGACATAGACATAGACATAGACATAGACATAGACATAGACATAGACATAGACATAGACATAGACATAGACATAGACATAGACATAGACATAGACATAGACAAAGGCATAGAAAAATCCGATATCTTCATAAGAGTAGGTGAAAAAAATTGTCTGACATTGTGAGGAACGTTCAAGTTATGAAGATGGAAGCATGTCCATTACGTAAAAGAGTTGTAAAATATATTAAATATTAATAATAAAAGGTTGCCACCTGTTTGCTTTTTTATTTAAGATTAATAAAATAAAAATATAAACAGAAATACTGCAATATGGATATGAGACAAAAAAAAAAACAGGAAAAAACTATGAGGTTGCCACCTATTTGGAATTTATTTAAAATACATAAAGAAAATAAAAAAAGTAGTATTGGTATCAAAACAAAAAGGCTGCTGACATTTTATTTATTTTTTTTGTACTAAGGTTGCCACCTTTCTGAAAATTTTATTTAATTTTATGGAAAATTGATTCAAAATGAAATTATTGCCCTTAGCCACAGTTGAGAAAAATTTATGTTGGTGTTCTTGCAGAAGGGTTGCCACCCTTTTAATTCTTTTCATACAAAATACGAAATAAGTTAAGTATTTAATGTGATCGGATGTTATTGAAATAAAGTTACCACCTTTTTGCAATTTTTATTCAATTTAATAGAAATTATATTCAAAACTAAGTAATCACCTTCAGCCTCTTCAATATTTGCGAAACGCAATGGGAATTGTCACTTCTCTCGCGGTTTTTACTACGCGTACGATTTATTCCTTTTATGTGTGCAAATGGTAACACGGTTAAAAAAGCTATAAAAAGTTTTGTAATAACTCATGTTGCCTTCTCATCTATATACATATGTATTTATAAGTACATACATATGTATGTTCAACCAGCAATAATAGCTAAATGAATTTGTAATTTATCTCATTGAATTCAACACGAGTATTATGAATCATCTTCACATGACACTTTGCCACACAAAGCAAAAACTGTCTCAGCTGGCAGCACGCAAGTTTTTGCCTCTTCGTTAGAATCATTTTAGTTTTTATATACATACAGACGAGTGTAATTCGCCACAAACAATGCAAATTTAAAACACTTAGAGCACAATTAATCAAAAAGCTATTAACAAGCCAGTCTTGCCGGATGGTTCACATGAATTATAGAGCAGTTCTTGCCACGCTAGTCTGGAAAGTGCTTGTGGCGAAGCAAATGACACTTAGCAACTTTGTCGCTGAACTAGAAATTAAAATATGAAAAAAAGAAATAATTTTTCATATTTTTATAATATTACAATGATAAAGTCAACAGTTGGCAAGCAATTTCTGCACAAAGATAGTAAAATTTAAAAAAAAAATTTATAATGTCTCCGATTAGTCTCCCAATGTAAAGTATAACACTAGAGTGCATAAACCAAACACGCAATAGAAAGGTTAGTTATGAATGACATCGCTAATGTGCAGCTGATTTTGGTGCATCGAATTGTCACCAGGCACCAATCCGCGCAATCATATCCACACACATAAACACAAACAGAGAAACATTGGATTCACGCTGCCAATTAAGCCTGCACAAATTTGAATGTCACCTAACGTAGTGTTCCAGCTTCGCATCTCCAGCAAGCTTCACATCTGGAGCAAAGCGACAGTGAGCGTTACCGTTCGCACGGCCAGCTGCTGCTTGCTACTGCACTTTGCATCAATTGATGCGCCTCAACACTGCGACCTGCTTGCTTGTTGCTGGTGCGTTGCACTAACAGTAATTTTAAGTGTCTCTAGCACTTTGGAATATTTATTGTATTGCGTTAATGGTGTGTATCATATTTAATTCAGCCACTGGAAATAATTGAAATTTATTAATGGTAGTCAGAACTTCAAAAACTTATAATAATTTTTTGCAATGAGAGTTTTGTGGGAAATGCTGAAAATTCGGGTGCCTGAGAAATTTTATTTCGAATCGAACGTTTCTCAAACTTTCAAGAATGATTAATAAGTGACTTCAGTCGATCCATTCTAGCGCTCCCGTAGCCGTTCTACAGCTCAGATGTGGCCCCGTGGACTTTACTTGTTTCCATTGCCTGAAAAGGCCGATGAAACGCAAGCATTTTGAGACGACAGAGGGGATCCAAGCGGCAAATACCTCGGCTTTCAAGACTATTCCGGAAAATGCCTTCAATGCATGGAAATAGCGCTGGCAGCGCAGTATTGACGCAGAAGGAGCCTATTTTGAAAGTTTTTAAAGAATTGTAATGTTTCGTTCGATAATTTTTTTAAAATCAACTCAATCCTATTACTTTGCGGAAAACCCCTGCACATATAGTCGCTTTAAGAAATCTTAAGCTGCAGCTGAAGTTAACATTTTTTCTTGTTTTTATTAAAAATTTTAATATTTTTGTAAACAAATGGTTTTTGAGTGCGTCGAACAACATTTCTTTGCAGCTTAAATGGCATTTCATTATTGTCAGAGCAGTTTACAAGTACTTTAGAGTACACAAGTGCATTTAGCATTATCATGGATATGAAAAAAACTTCAATATTTTTGTGGATTCAATGCTTAGCCACGAACTATAGACTAAAAATCAATAATACCACCAAAATACACCCATTTTATTGATCTAAATATGTTAGCGTGCTATTATTCAGAGTCTATGGAAGCACAAGTAACCCAAATCCATTTGTTAGCACCTAATTTATAGCTTTTCAACAAAATCACTTAAGCGAAGTTGCCAGTTTATATTTCGCTTTCGAACAATTTACTAACCCAATTCAGAGACAATAAACTTGTTGCATGGCCGATCGTTGACTTCATCAAAAGTCAAAGGAGACGCATAAATCTAGCAGATGCTCAACTAGCAACAACAAAATTGACACAGCAGGCACAAAAGCCGGCAATTTATTCATAATCAATATTACAAGCGATGGCAAAAGCGCGGCACAAATATTGCCTCGCAGCCAAAACAACAACAACAGGAAAACAAGCAGTAATAATAAAGTGACAAGAAACAATGAACAAGTGCAGTTAGTCTAACTGTTTGGAACATTTTTAACAAATAGCGTCAATCGTCACACACATGCGCATTTAAACGAGCTAATCAGCGGCGGCATGAGTTAGTGGCGAGTCCAAACAGCGCCGCGAACTGCGTGCTTGAATGAGCGCCAAGCGAAAAGAGGAATTTGTATGCCTCTTCAACAACAACAATAATCCATTCACAAAAAGAAAAAGTAAACAAAAATCGATTTGAATGCTTATTGACTTGGCTTGCCACCCTCCAAAGCAGCCTTTCCTTTTGCTCCAACAAAACACTTCACATACACATACACAATTAAATCAAATGTATGTGCGCGCGTGTGTTTGTCATTGTCACCAATACATAAAAATCTTACTGTTGTGTTAGTTAGCAGCTTGTTTTGGTGAAGTCGCCAGCCACCAATCAATGCTCGAAGCTATTTTTGTCTGCCCTTCTCTTCGAAAGCCAACGCTGGCTGAGATATTTGTAACGCATATTTTGCCGCCTTTTTCCATACAAACAAATTCGATTTCTGGTTGCTTCATTGTGTTTGTGGTGACAAAACAAAAACATAAATATTTTGTGGAACCGAAAGTACCGTAGCATCCTTTTGTTCCGAATTAGATTCGACGAAACAATTGGCATTAGAATGGCAGCCAGAAAAAATACATGAAAACAAAATCAAAAACAACATAAAAAAAATAACAACAAGCACATACGCAACATTCACCTACTAAAATAAATAAAAAAAATAAAAAAAAGAATTAAGTTCGTCGCTTAAGTCTTTTGTGCTTGGCGTTGGGCAGATAGAATAGGTAGCAAGTATCGAAAAGAAAAAGTTCTGGAAGTTTTTTTTTTTAAGTCAAAAGCATGAAACGTCTGTGGCGCCGAGCTGTTGTTGTATGTTAATACGGAAAATGTTGAAAATAGTATTCGATTTCAGTTGTGATTCGCTTCGGCACTTGAAATTACAAGTACTTAGTACCCCTTTTACATGCACCCATATATACAGTGATGTTCTTTTTTTAAATTTTTTGCATTGTTCTTCTGTTGAGATTATCAGCGTAAATTCGTATTAAAACAACACCAAAATTTCAATATGAATTTAGTATTATGAAGACAAATTACTTCAAATACATATATTTAAACTAACATAATAAATACCGATTAATGGTACATTTGTTTGATCACTTTGTAAAAGTGTGAAGTTCTGCTTAATTTCAAGCAAAAGTGTAAAGATTTCGTATTCAGTTTGAAGATGAATAGCCAAGCCAATGTTCATCATAGTTAGCTGAAGCTGTACAAAGAACAAGCTTCTTACGACTGAATACTTTCAATACTGATAAGTTTATACCCGTTCAGTCGATTGGTTCTAGCTGGTATATTCGCTGAGCTTCGTTTACCAAGCTATTTTGAAGACTTCAAAAAGCTATATTTGAGTCTTTCTCTCTTTGTGACAAACAAGGTTCAATATATATATATATATAATATATCGAATATTTTTTGAAATCGTCATATTTGTCATGACACCATTCATCACAAATTTTGTTTTAGCTACCAGACTTATGCGCTCTAGAAAAATGCATGTGGTTTTTTGTACAACAACGATTTCAATAGAATGGTCGGTTTGATCCCCTTTTCATTTTTTGTGTGAAACTAAATCATATGACCCCTCAAAATATTTGAAGGAAAAATTTGTGACTTGTGTCCTTAGAGGTCTGGGGCGTATTGGAGGAGTCTTGCTTATGGATTTGAGTTAAAAATTTTTCCATTAAGTGCAGCTACTTTTGTCATTTTCGTAAATGGTGGAGCTTTCACCCTTACCCCTTTAGATTTCAACACCAAAAATTCTAAGTGTCAAGAAATTTATATTATCATTTTAGGTTTAATAGTCAATGTCGTCAAATTACTGTAAACTAGTGTAATTTACCACTTTGTATGTCATCCACACATTGTGACAAGTACCAGAAATTCTGATTTAAATTCAAGGAGTAAATGATATTTCAAAAATTCATATTTTGCTAAGTTGGAAGAACTGTCCTCAACTACTTTAACAAATATGAGCGCGATCTATTAACCAAATTATCTACAGCAGCTGCTTAAGTCGACACAACTCAGTAGTGCGTTACGATTTTTACAATGGATAAAATTATAGAAGAAAACATTTTTCTCGAATTTTGTATTTCTAACCAAACTTCATGTGCGAAATCATTGTGAATGTTTGAAAACGCTTACGGTGATTCAGTTTTATCAAAAACACAAAACCACAAGTGATACAAAGCCTTCAAAGACGGTCGAGAAATCGTTGACGACATAGCTCTTCTGGACGACCGTCGCCCTCTTCAACTGATGAAAATATTAAAAAGTGAAGGACACAGTGCTTAAAAATCATCAAGCAAGTGTTAGAGAAATGCCAAAAGAGCTCGACATCTAACGTGAGTCCGTTCAAATAATTTTGGTGGATATTTTGGGTATGAAACGCGTTCTTGCTTGACTCGTTCTGATAAAGCTAAATTTTTTCAAAAGGAATGCGATTGTGACTGAATTGAAGGCCAAAAACGCAATGAATAACATTAGTCAATCGAAGACTTAAAAAAGTGATTCAATGACCTAAAAAATTGACAAAAAAAGCATATTACATCTAGTGGAGCTAGCATTGAAAGTGAATAAACAAATATTGATGTACCACATACTTGTATTTCATTTATTTGTTTGTACTGTTGCATGGATAATAACACAGAACAACAGCTAATCTGGGGGATGAGAAATTCCAAGTCAGGGTGATGGTACTATGTCAGTATAGTAAAACCCCCAAAGGATAATCCCAAAAATGTTTCACAGTGTAATCAATGCCGAGTTTCGTGAAGATGTACATGATACAAGATATCTCAAATGAAAGATTTTCTATAAAAGGATTAGATTTTGGTTCGATGTCGACGGATCCGACAAACGAGCAGCTTCTTGAGAGGGAAAGTTCATTTTAAAAATATCACTTCGATATCTCACAAACTGAGAGACTATAAGTGGGTATATACAGACAGTCGGATAGACAGGCGTGTATTGCTAAGTGTTTCAGTTCGTTACACCTACCATTTATATATGAAAGTCCGAGGCCTACCATAGTAAAAAACATTTTTATGGAAAAATTCTTCTTTATACAACATAGTTCCCTTCAAGAGTGATACACTGATTATAGAGATCCTCCAACTCTTCGCTACCATTTCACCGATTTGTCCTTTGCTTCAAAATAGGCCTCAGTTTCGGCGATCTTCTTTTCATTCATGAAAATTTCTTCCCAGCGAGCATTGTTTTGAGACTTAGGACAGTAGATAGTCGCAGAGGCCCAGATCTAAAAAAAACACTGTGGTTAAAAAAGCAATTCGAAGCCTAGTTCAAGGATTCTTGCCATCGTTAGCACTGACTTGTGACATAGTGCAACATTGTCTTGATGAAACAGCATTCCTTTTTCTTCAATTGCTGTCGTTTTTCAGCGATTTCGTTCTCCAAACCGTAATAGGTAATATTCGCTGTTGATAATTCTTCCTTTTTTAAAGCAGTCATTACTACCTTGTATGTATAATAGTCATTAAGAAAGTACGGACGTTATAACTTTTCCAACCGACTGTTGCATATTTCCAGGCTTTGGAGCAGGTTCATCGTATGCAGTCCACTCGTATAGTTATCGATTGGACTTCGGAGTGAAGTGATGGAGCTACGTGTCATCTATTGTCACATATTAATGCGAAAACTCGGGGTTATTACGCTTAAACATCTCCACAGACTCCTCCGATTCATCAAGTCGTCGTTGTTTTTGTTCAAAAGTGAGTTCGCGCGACACCTATGTACTTTCAACAGAGCTTTCTCATACCCAATTATTCGAATGATATGAGGTACTGGTTAATCTGATATCTTTAGGGGGCCCGCTATCTCGAAAAACTTATATTTACGGTCATTCAAAACTATTTTGTGAACTTTTTTCGTCAGTAACAACCAAAACAACAACAACAAAAAGCAATATTTTATCAAGACGCGTTGATTTTTATCCATTTTTTCACAATAACAAAAGTTGCTTCACTCAAAGTTATATAATTCACAAATTAATGATCCAACAGCTATCATATTTATACACGCGTCTTTTATAGGATGACAAGTAGGCCTAACTAAAAACCATCTGGATTTAATTTTAGTAGCGCCATCCATGAGGCAGCTCGTAGGCCTGTTATACCTGTTATACTTTGCTTCCTTCTTATACCTCGTGGCAAACTTAATATACCCTGTTTACTATAAAAATTGAGGGTTGCCAGATAAGAAAGTATTTTAATTTAAAATAAAATTATAAAATAAAGAAATGCTTCAAACTACAAGAATTTCTAAGATTAAATATAAATTTTTACCAAAAATATTTTTAAACAGCTTTGCCACCTGTTGGTAAAAATGTTAGCACAATAAAGAACAATGATTATAACAAAAAGAGTATCCAATAAAACCGAGATAATACACATGGAAATGTATTTTTTCAGAGAGAAAAGCTTTAAAAGTGAAATTGGGAGGACTGACGACAGTCTTCTTATCAGGCTACAGAAAATGCAAACATTTTTACAACAAAAATTTCACAAAATGCTCATTAAGATGGTTCTTTGCAAACAAGAATTCTTCGAAAAAGTTTCTCCTTGTCTTTGTTAATAATTTGCAGTCTTTTATTCCACCATATCTGGTTCGTCCCAATTTCATTCTGTTGCAGTGAAATCTAATTTATCTCCTTATGTGCAATCTTAAGACTCTTCTATTGGCATATTCTCTCGCGCCGGTGGATGGAACGAAAAGTATTGAAGTGTTGTATGACAGCTTCCAAATTTGGAACACCATTGATCGAACTATCAGTCCTTCGCTTGAAATCAGCGGAAAATTTGGCAGAAGTCTAAAGCATACCCAACTACTAAGCAATTATCGGTATTTGCTCCTCTACTCCAAAAGCCCAAGAGAGCCCGGAACGTGCGTTTATTACATTTAAGCGTTTCCTCAGCCAAAAGCTCGGAAGCACAGTTCGCTGCAACCTTTCGCATTTCGAAATAAGAAAAAAAAAAGGAAAACAGACTTTTCGCCATTCGCTTTTTCCACAACTTGTTGCACTTTTTGTTGTCGCTTACGCGGCGATTCGGGTGCAGTGAAGGTGAATCCGATGAAATTATGGCTTGAAATTAGTTTCTGTCGGAGCTTCCTTAGCCGCAGCCGCAGCCTCAGCGCTGCTCTAACCAAATGCGCAAAGCTTGCGTGAATGCATACAATGTTTTTTTGTTGTTGTTGTGAGGTGTTGTATAGCTGAGCGCAGCATGACATCAGCTATGCCGCGAAGAATTTCACAAAGTGTGTGTGTGAATGTGTGCAGGAACATTGGACGCCTTTGTACATGTTATGTATGGATGTGTGTGTCCGGTCGTGTGATTAAGCAGGTAGTTGGGCGCTGGGGTTCTGACACAAAATATATTTGTACAGAGCTTGAGTCACAGTACTACAAATATATGTATATAGAGACTCCTCTGCGGCATTTGCGGTCCCGGCGGTCGTTGGGAGTGACTCGTGACTTATGACGCTGCGCCCGTGCCCGTGTTCGTCTGGTCGCGCGGCTGAAAGCAAAAAGCCTCACTTAAAAAGTTATTACAGAAAAATAATAAATTTCATTATTAACAGTTCAGCAAGGTCATGGGATTCACAGCGGCACCGCCACATGGTCGCGTAGTGTGACTTGCACCGGCACAGAAGGGAGTTGCCCAGGCAAACATGTGAACACACACAGCCTTTGGCTTAAAGCTGGCATGTGTTTGGTTGTATTTATGTATCTCTACCAGCAGAGTTATGAGTCGTGACGACTTTTAGTCACAGCCAATAAAACTGTGCAAGTTGCAACAATAAACCTTTTACACATGCTGCCACATCCTTTTCGGGTTCCGCCTTGCGTAACTTTGTGTCACAACTTCGACAACACTTCGGCTGCGGCAATAAAGCGCCAAAGTAAATAAATGCGAGAGTAAAAATGTTCTTATGGTTAGAATGCTTTGAAAAGGAAGTTGGCGCTTAAAAAGGCCGTTTCTTGAATTTGTTTTTATTTTCAACATAAAGTACTTCTCTTTTCTGGTAATATTTCAAACAAAATTTGCATAGCTTCGCGTAAGCATAAATGTCCACTTATGGACCGTTTTTTTCTTGAGTTTGTTTCAATACTGAAATGTAGAATTTATTTGAAGGATACGCCTAGAGGTCTTCTATAAATTCAGAAAATCGATAGTTTTAGTTAACACCTGAACATACTGTGCCCAAAAAATAAGGTTACATTTGAATTTAAACTAGTGAGTTCCAAGCCGGCCGTGAACGTGTCGAAGACGAAGAGTGTCCAGGGTGACCATGAACCTCAACCGACTAAGCTCACGTTCAACGAATCAAAGATTTGGTGTTGAAAAACCGTCGATTAACAATTAGAGATCTTGCTGATGAAGTTGGCATATCGAAAGGCTCAGCCAATAACATTTTGAAGGATGCTTTGGGCATCAAGCGCGTCAAATCTCGACTGGTACCGAAAACATTGAATTTTTTGGAAAAAAGGCGTCGCGTTGAAGTGTGTGAAACGATGTTTTCCGACTGCCAAAAATTAAGATCATGTTGGCTGTTTTCTTCGATTATCGTGGTGTTGTGCATTATGAATTCCTTACAACCGGTCAAACAGTCAACAAGGAATATTATTTGAAGGTTATGCGTCGTTTGCGTAACGCTATCCGCCTAAAAAGTCCGGAATTGTGGAAAGAGAATTTTTGGTTTTTGCACCACGATAATGCACCATCCCATAGTGCCCTCGTAATTCGTGATCATTTCGCCAAAAACTCAAACCATATCGTTCCGTAACCACCGTTTTCACCTGATCTGGCGCCGTGCGACTTCTGGCTGTTCACCAAGCTCAAAAGACCGCTCCGGGGACACCGTTTTTATACGATAGAGGAGATTCAAGCCGCAGCGAAGACGGAACTGAAGGCCATCCCGAAAAGTGACTACAACCAGTGTTTCGAAGATTGGAAAATCCGTTGGCATAAGTGCATTGCATCGGGAGGGAATTACTTTCAAGGGGATGAAATTGATTTGGAAGAATAAATAAAGAATTTTCAAAATTAATAGAATGTCACCTTATTTTTTGGGCACAGGTAAGTGTGGATTAGCACCAATAATATATAATTAGCACTCAGCAACCAGCAAATTCTCCTGACGTGGCTTCTTACTATTGTTCGATGGACTGAAAAGACCAGGCTGAAGAACATGTTTTAGTAGCCAAAAAATAGGAAAAGAAAATTTGAGGACAGAAGACAGTGGTTTAATGTTATATATAGTATTGTATATAATAATTCGAAGAAAATTTTGAAAGATGAAGACCAGCGTTTTCTAGTCGACAACAGTACTTTAAAGAGAACTAACTTGATCGGGTTCAATAAGCTTTAATCTAAAATTTCGTTAATTAATGTCTCAACCTTTCTTTTCAAGAAACTTAGAAAACGTATGTGCTCTTCAGAAAGGTTAGCCAATACTCAGGGCTTGGGTTGATTACACAGTTTTTGATGCGCTTACTACTCGCTTAACTTATTCTGCAGAATTGGAAAATATTTCGCCACTTTATTTGCTCTCCCTTAAACAAGGTTTCATATTTGACCGATCAGTTCGAAATAATGTTCTCTACTGACGACCTAAAATGTAATTGTGGGATTCCTGACTAACCCCATATAAATATATACTGGTTGCTTACAGCGTGGACGTTCGTCTGATGCCCGATAAAAAAGTTATTCCTAAGAAATAACGCGGTTAATGTCTTGAGAAAGGGAAATAATAGAAATTAGCAAATTAAAACCCAAAAAACTCATTCATCAAGAAGTAAGGGTTTCCAGCTTAGAAATATTCACTGCCATACTCTTGTTTCCAAATTTTGCTACATTGCTAACAGCTTCTTTTTAAAGGGATGACGACCATTCATTGCCAAGCCTTATCAGCTTAAGCAGGTAAGGCTGCGATCCGGCACGTTCGAACCTAGGAGGGGTCCCGTTATTTCTCTTGACCAACTACATGAAAACTAAGGATATAGCCACTGCTAACCACTTCCACTCGTCATGGGAGATGGCTACATCCTACCTCTTATGGTAAAACACAAGTTCAAGTTAAATGGAGCCTGCCAGTTTTGAGAATTTCGCTAAACATTTGTGCCGGAACTTCTTGTCAAGGCTCCCTCTCTTATGAACTCTATCGCTTCAAATTGTACTTCGCTCGACTCACACTCAATTGTGAGTGTGCTGGCATTCTGTTCAGTTTCCTTTCTTTATGGTTTCTCTACTGGTGTTGGCAAATCCGTCTCTAACCGTGACCTTACATGCATTAACAGCTGACACCTTTCTGCCAGCTCACAATACCTTGCGACTTCTTTCAGGAGGAACCCGCATTTTTGCATTACTTCAACCGGAAGGTGGTTCCGCGGCCTGCCAGGCTTTTAACGAGACGGAGGCAGACTTGGTATTAATCGACCAGCCATTTCCGGAGAGTGTCAGCCTTACATACTAAGGTGGTAGAATACTTCGGCAACCAGCACAGGCTTCAATCAAATCCTAATATGACATTCTAAGAATATTTCGTGGGGGTCAGGTGTCAAAAGTTTGTATCTGAGAGTGTACACGAAGACCGTGGAGTGTCGATTCGGCGTTGTTCGTGGCAACTCGGACTATCGCATGGAATGAAAAGTTCCAAGAAGATCTGACGTTTTCGTGTCGAGTTTTGTTCAGCGATGGGCCCATTTCTGGTTCAATGGGTATGTAAACGAAATTGCCTCATTTAGGACGAAGAGCAACCTAGAAATATTCAAGAGCTGTAATTCAATCCAGAAAAATAACGGTTTGGTGCGGTTTATAAGCCGGTGAAATCATCGGTCCATATTTCTTCAATAATGATGTCGGTGAGAACGCAACCGTCAATTGCTTTCGCTCCATGCTAACCAATGATAATGCCTGAAATTTAAGTTCTCGAACTCGGCGACATTTGGTTTCAACAAGACGGCACCACTTCCCACACATCGCATCAATCAATGGATTTATTGCAAGACTTCGGTGAGCAGATGATTTCACGTTTTGGGCCGGTCGATTGGCCAACAAGATCGTCCGATATCTCACCGTTGGACTTTTTTCTGTGAGGACATGTAAGATCTTAAGTCTTTGCAAATAATCCCGCTTCGGTTCAGGGATTGGAGCAAGGCATCACGTGTCATTCACCAGTTATCGGTCGAATTGCTCGAATGAGTCATCGAAAATTAGACTCAACGGATGCGCGATGTGAGACGTAGCCCCGGCCAATATTTGAAACAGATAATCTTAAAAAAATAAATGCTAAAGATCGTTCTTTCGAATGACTATAAACATTCCCCATTAAATATGGCGTTTCTGTGTTTTTTCTTCAAACAAATTAGGAAACCTCGAAAGGGATAACGGGTTATCATGAAGTAATAAATTTTTACTTAATTTTGCCAGCAATGAGTCACTCCAAAGCTGACGTTATGTAAAGTGTTTCCTAAAAGCTGTCAGCTATAGTTACAAGTATAAGTATTGAAGACACTTCAGATCACAAAGGCTTTGCTTTGCAACTTAGCAACTCTGAAGCAATTAAATAATATTTAATATTTTAGTTGACGAGCTCACCTGCAGCATCGAATTAAGCCAATCAAGCTTCTAAGTGCTTTCTTAGTTTCCGTCATAAATGGATTAGCCAACATGTTGACGATCAACAACGATGATCAACAACTTATTCCAACAATTCAACAACACTGGCCATAAATAACTGCTTGTGGCAAAGAAATATGTACGACATGGTCTCGAAATCTTTCACGTGCAAGTAAACAATAACAAATGCAAAAAAGGAATGGCTCGCCTACAGCGCCGGACTAGCCACATTTCCTCAATAAAAACTTTGTTGCCAAATGTAAAACCGAATAAGTCGAAAAAAGTGGTTTTCATAATTTACGTCAATTATTTGATAAATGGCAAGCAAGTCAGTTAATTGAACAAAAAAGTACAGTTCTCTAACTGCGCGCGGCAGGTTCGGGCATTCAATAACAAACGATTGCCATTTAATGTGTCTATTTGATCTTGTCTTCTACGCCGCCTCTTGCCGCACTGTCTGCCGGCTTACCCGCGGCGTTGCAACACACGTTTGTCTGTTTGTTTGCGCAAACTTGCTACACTTTTTGCGTTTGGTTGGCCGTCCGGGTGTTTGTGTTTGTGTTTGCATTTGTTTTTGGCCGCGTAAATGATGTGTAACGCGACGCACTTTTCATGTTGCCACAAAACGCAGGCGACAAACTCGTTCGCTTTATTGATTGCAGTAGGTTTCTAGGCAATGTCGCTCTTTACCTTGTCCAATAAATAATGCGACCGTGACCGGTTTCGCCACATTACGTTGTTGCTGCTGCCGTTATTGTTTTTGTTGTTGTGCACTTCAAATGTCTGCGCAGCGCATCGCCCACTTGTGTTTGCGCAGCTCGCAGGAAACGGCGCACGTGCGGCTCGCTCGCCAGGCCACTACGCGCATCCGAATTGTGCTCGCCACTTACTTAATTTCACTCGGTTATATAACTCACGCATTTATCTGCATTTAATATTATTGTATTGCATTACTGCAGCAACGATTTGTGGCGTCGCTCTGCACTCGTTTCAATTTGAAACAAATAGGACTGCGTTGGACGCCCACTTCGCGCTGCTCGCGTTTATTTGCGTGCCATCTCTGGACCGGAAAGTGTTGGCCGGCTCGGGTTCTAGCGCTGCAGATGCGTGACCTGTCCGTATACTTCTGGCCACGCAGTTTTTTTCCGGTTTTATTGTCATTTGGTGTGGTCTCCTGAAATTTCTGGCCGCTGCTGACCTGCTTGTGCGATTTCGGCCGGAATGCAATAGGAATTTCGTAGACTGATAAATTGTTGCCTAAAAGTGTTGCATGTTGCAAATGTTACGGTTATTAATACCCGTTAATGGGCACATGCGTCGGTGCACCTGTTTGGCGAATCGGTTTTCATTTGTAGGAATAAGAGCCACCAGGCTTACAGAGCAGGCATATCAACCAATACCGCTCTGTACCAGGAAATACAGAGATCATTGGAAAGAGGCGCCTTCTCAGACATCGGCGACTCACACGGGAGCATCAAGAGCACTGGAGAAAAGGAATATGGTGCCACCGTAGATTGAGGTCGTACCGGCTGCTCAGAATGCTGAAACCAATGTATGAGATACCTGAATTCATCTAAGCACTAAAATGGGCGCCCGCAGGGTAGAGCTACTGATATTGCTAACTAATCCGCTGTTAGGGATATGCGGACGACATTTTTATCCTAGCTAGAAGAAAATTTAAAGACAATCTCTGCCATATCGTACAAAGGCCACAAGGCCTGACTAAGGGATGGTGCAGAGCGGTTATACTGAACATCAACCCTCCGAAGACGACCATCGTCCCATTTACGAGATGCAAGTCCCTGCCTGGGCTCAGAAACCTCACAACTTCATTCTGCGGTGGAAGCAGCAGATCATTCTCATCCATGATCAAAGCTACTAAAGCACTTATGCTGTGCAATCGTCTAGCTGGTATATGCTGGGACTGCAAGCCAAAGATTGTCAGGTGGTTGTACACCATGATCGTGCTACTGATTATCAGATGTGAGGCGGTGGCTTGGGTCCCGAAAGCATCGCAAATTTCTGTAGGACTTTAACTATCTGAAGTGCAACGACGCACCTGCATCTATGAGTCGGATGCCATGCGCACATGTTCATCAGCGGCACTTGAAGTCATGCTGGATCTCACACTGTTTCACCCGATAATCGGTCATATAGCCAAGCACACACTGCTACAAACGACAGCAGAAGTATTTGACAGAGGTAAGGTTCTCTTCCCAGTGCATGAAGGACTCAAGTGGCGAAAAACCACTGGCTCTTCTCCTTAGGGATTGGATTATAAAAAATGCAAACTTCATTAAGAAGTTCAAGGCTACCCCGAATGGAACGACTCTGCTTAGCGATAGTACAATCAAATGGACAGACAGAGGTCTTTGCTATAAGTGCGTAGAGATAATCTTCCAACACAACTATCGCAATGAACGTATAGTTATACTCAGCGACAGTCAAGAGGCGCTCAAGCCATCTCTGCGTACGAGATCAAATCGCTATTGGTGCTGGAGTGCTTAGAACGAGTGAATAGTCTATCAGATTGTAACGAAGTGCACCTTATCTGGGCGTCCGGTCACAAAGGAACAGGGAATGAACCGGTTGATGTTCTCGTCCGCAGCATACATCGATAAGCTTGGACCCAAACCTTGCATTGCGGTTGATTCCTTTGGCATAATGGAACTGTTCCGCAAGGATGAATGTGTAGGCATGCGCGATGAAAAGTTGCCAATGGGGTTACAACCTTAGATGATCTAAATGTGTAATCAACATCCCAAAGGACAAACTCTGGCTACTAATCGCTTTCTACTCTGGCCACTGTAAGCTCAAGAAGCACTTATATTACATGGGCCCAGCTACTTTTGCGAATTGCTAGTTCTGCGATATGGAGCATGAAACTCCAAAACACCTGCTAAATGACTGCACAGGAGTCTGTAGGTGCAGGATAAAGGAATCATCTCGGCTACCAGTATTTTGAAATGTATCAATATTCTGTGAGTAAGTGAGTCGTTGTGACTTAGAAGAGCAAAATAGACCTTAGGTCGTGGTACAATTCTCATTTATCTAATCTATCTATCCACTCATCTCTAGTCCAAATCCTAAAAAAAAAAATACGCTTCTTCAAGTGCTACGTCAATTCTGTGCAATCTGGACTAGAAATTAAGTCTTTGCAGGCTCCATAATCTTCGATTTATTAAGTTTAAGTCTTCAAAACTTATATGGATTTCAAACTTTAACCTTAAGCAGAGATTCAGGCATGAGTGTTCCGCTGATTTTAAATAATATTATTAGATTTGTGAAATGGTAGTCGAAATGAGATTCATTTCACATTACATACTTATAAGATCTCTGAAAATTAATGTTTTTAAGTTTATTTCGATTGGTTAGTCTAAAAACCCTGTCTGCTGCTCCACTCCTTTTACTCTTCTTCAGTAGAATTTTGTCACTAAAGCGAGTTAAGGTTCTACTCTGCTCTCCCTTAAATATAGACAAAGCACTCTTCTTTCCCAACTCGCCTAACCATAAGTTTCAATTGGCACGAATCAACTGTACCCATATGAGTCAATCTGAGTCATTACGGAAATATTTTTTAAACAATTTTATTTACACAAAGGTATTTATAATTTATAAAAAAAAATTTATAATATTTCCGATTTTCAAAATTAAAAAAATAAATGACCCCAGGGTCCTTCGAAACTAGATCAGATTTCTTTGCCGAATAGCAACCTCATTATATCTCTCTTGACTGTATATGTATATAATAAACACTGGGTTAGTGGTTGAGAAGTATTGAAAATGAGCTCAGCAAGTATTTGGCGATGGGTAAGATTTTTCTGTTTAAAATCATATCAACTCTAAAAACCAAAATAATTTATTACTTACTTATTACTTAAAGATGAGTACAGGTGTGATAGAAAATCTGGGCAAAATTTTATTTTTTGACGAAATGACGGTTTCCTATAAAAAAATATTTTTTTTTTTTCTAAAAGTCTAAAAAGTATGTGATCCAAAGTGTGTTTGTCTGGATTTGGTAAAATCGTGATATTTAAAGATGAAGTTTTGTGTTATTTCCATTTGCCATTTATTCCATTTCTTGGCTTTTCCTGATGAATTCAGCTGGCGGTTATCGACTAGTGCTTGCTGATTTGGTTTTAAGTGTCCTAAAAATACAGATTCTTAACATAATATTATTCCTTCGATTGTTGGGTAAAGGATATATCTAAGAGAAGGTCGTAAGATGAACTTCAAGTTGATTGCTCCAGCCAGTTTCGGAGAAAGTTTCCTCATTGATACTGACAACAACCTATCGAAAAACCACTTCTACAGTTTTGAGAGCCGATTACACCACGTTAAAAGAAAATTCTTACAAAAATTCTTAAAATCTCTGAAGCTATACAAGTATTCCAGATTAACCTCAAATTTTCGTATATTCTCAAATATATGTACAATGAATAAAAATATTGATAAAAGAATTTGTCTCAATTTTTGTATTTCTAACCAAATTTCGTGTGCGGAATCGTTACGAATGTTGGAAAAGACATACGGCGATTCAGTTTTATCAAAAACACAAGCCTACGAGTTCAACAAAGCCTACAAACCCTACAAAGACGATCGAGAGTTCGTTGAGGACATGCCTCGTTCTGGACGACCTTCGACCTTTTCAACTGATGAAATGATCAAAAAAGTGAAGGATATGATACTTAAAAATACTTGCCAGACATGTTAGAGAATTGAATTTGGGTCTTGCTCGACTCGTCCCGCTTAATTTCCCTGAATTTTTTCCAAAAAGAGTGACCGAAATTAAAGCCAAAACCTTATATACACCATCGATCAACCACCGTTTCCACCTGATTTGGCTCCGCTTAATTTTTTTTCTTGTTCCTCAAACTGAATTTGCCGCTGAAAGCCATCCCAAAAAGTGCTTATGAAAACGGTTTCGAAGACTGGAAGAATCTTTGGCATAAGTGTATTACTTCTGAAGACGACGAAATAAATATTTATGAATATTTAAATATTTTGTTTTTTTGTTTACAATTTCCGCATACTTTTTTTGTTACGTATATTAAAAAATACGATTTTTGAAATTTACGAATTGATACAACCTTAAAAGTATCAACATTTCTCATTGCGGGGTTAATCCGTTGTTTTTAGATTTTTTCCATGAAATCTTAATTTTTTGGAATGCATTAATAACACAAATAAAACAATCGTTTTGTAATTATTGGCGTTAAAAAAATATGCATATATATATTCAACACAAATATAGTAACAATCAACCGTTACTTTGTGCCAATAAAAATCATTTAAATTGAAAAGGAAGCGCTGTTCTTGAGTTTCTAAACAAATTGTGCGATTTTCGAAAGTCTGCTAATGAGACAGAGAATTGCCGTTAGTAATTGATTGAAAGAAGAAGAAGAAGTTGATTGAAAAAATACGAAACGAGCATTTTAGTACGCAATAACTATGGCATAAACCTTATTACAACAAAAAAAAATTATGATAAATAAAAATAGGCCAAACCTTTCCAATTTAAACCGTTACTAAGCAGGCAATAAACAAGGGTTTACACAATAAATATGTAGTTAATAAACATTTTATTGTTGTATTTGAAAGGACAACAAAACGACTCGCACTCACAGCAACGAAGCTGTCATAAATACTCAGGGCTCTACAGGCCACAGAGTTATAATGTTTCGATTAAAATTCCTTGTTGGCCATAATTTTATTATATTTTTTGTTTTTTTTTTGGTACGAACACAAGTTTATGGTCATATTGTAGGCATTAAATAGTAATTAAGTAGCTGATATATAATTTTCAAAGTCTAAGGCGCAAGTGCGAATGTGTGTGCAATCATATATATTTACATTCAAAATCGTTAGTGCCAATTAAACAGTTAAACGGCTTTTATTAATGTCAAGTAATCAAGTTAAGGCATAAAACTCTTGACAGGGACTCACACACACTAAGTTAAGTATACAAAAGTATAAGAAAAAATCAATAAAAGTCCTCAGCTACACTTTCGAGCAACGAACAACCAATAAAATCGTCAATTCACCTTGTTATTGTAACACAAGCGCTTTTACGGCTGCTTAAAAATTAATATTGAAGTTTGACAAATTTCATTTGCGCCGAAAAGTTGCTTGTCACAAAGCAATACATATAATGACCGCTAATGTTCGCTGGCTGCCTTTCCTCTAATTTGATGGCATTTGATGGCTCTTTGTTGCGCAAAGTTCAGTGTTCGATGATTTGTCGCACTTTTACGAGCATAACCTCACATTTAAATAATCAGCTCAATGGCTTACTTTTGTGGTTGTCTTTTTTTTACAGTTCTTTCACAAAATTCAGTTATAAATGCAGAGTTTAGTTCTCAATGACGGCATATTGAAATTCTGTTGATTGATTTGTTCCGATTTTAGTGTCTAAGTTTTATGAGCAGATCAAGTTTTGGGTTATTAAAAATTTGTAAAGGTTTTGAATGTAAATTATTTAAGATTTTTATAGCCGAAAATTTGATGCGCAAGATCTGGGTGGTTTACAACTCAGGCTGTGGCTCGTGCCATTTCACAGTGAGTTAGAAAAAGTTTCGATTTTGAGGCATAAAACGCTTTAAAACTGTTCTTCATTCAAATTTTATGCTTATTTTGAGTTTCGGGGGACTTTGAATATATTATATAAAACGAAACGAAAAAAACTAAAAATTACAAAAAATAAAAAAAAAATGCTTCCTAACTGTAAATGTATTTCAAACGAAAAATTTTCAAAACGACTGAATTAAGATAAGAATTCTAAAAACTATTTACGAAACGATACATTCTAAAATATTTTCCAAACTTCTAACGGTAAATTATATTTTCTAAAAAAACTAAAGAAATAATAAAATTTAAAAATTCTTTTCCAGCTTTCAATATATGAAAAATGAAAAACGTAGTTAAATAACGGTATATTATGTTTTCCCAAATATTTTTAAACTCCCGCTAATTAATCAAAAAAATAATTCAGTGGATTAACGGCAAATTATATTTTCATAATATATACAAAGCCACTGTATTAATGAAGAATTCTTGGAAATAAAAATCAAACACCAAATAACGGCATGTTATATCTTGTAAAATATTTTGAAACCCACAGTATTAAATTTCAAAGAAATTAAACTAGGTTAACGGTAAATTATATATTCTGAACAATTTTCAAAAATTCTCTGAAAAGTAAAAGGCAATTACTAGAATAACGGCAAGTTAAATTTTTCAAAATATTTCGAAACCCACTCTATTAAGTTGAAAAAAAAAAAACGAACTGGAATAATGGTAAATTATATTTTCCGATTAGTTTTCAAAGCCACTTTTTTACAATAAAAATTCTGAAAATAAAAAAAAAAATACTAAAATAACAGTAATTATATTTTCAAAATTATTTCTAAACTCGATGTATTAAATTTAAAACATATTGAACTGTATAAACGGAAAATTATATTTTCCAAAATATTCTGAAACTAGCTTTATTCAATTGAAAAAAAATTTGGTGGATTAACGGCAAATTATTTTTTCCAAAAAAAATTCAAAATCACTGTATTAAAGAAAAAATCTGAAAAATGAAAAAACAAATTAATACATAACGGCAAATTATATTTTCCGAAATAGTTTGAAATTAATCATTAAATTTAAAAAATATTGAAAAGGATTAACGGTAAAAAATATTTTCGGAAAAATTTTCAAAACCACTGTATTAAAAAAAAACATTCTGAAAAATTTTTATTTCTTAAAAACCAAAAAAATATAACGTGGATAACAGTAAATTAAATATTTTGAAAAATTCTCCTACACTCTATGTTAAAATGAATATTTCAAAAGTTCCAAAAAAATATTTTTTTTATCAGCAGTAAATCATATCTTCCGAAAACTTATCTAACTCACTGTATAAAAGTTCTTAAATTAAAAAATATATTCATTCATTAACTGTAAAGTACATTTTTACCAAAAATCTCCATTTCAACTGTTTGCATGAATGAAACCCTCAAGCACCTAGTTTTATTGCAGCCGCAGTAAAACCGTTTTAGCACTTTTCACTAATACGAACTTGAAGAATAAATATGGAAAATCATATAATAATAATAACAAGAAAACTTTAACACCCAACATGATTACGAGGCTTTTTATTGTTTCCAATTACAAAACGCACTGAATGGTCACTTTACGAGCTGCCCCACGCTGACCACACCACGCACCTGTTGCTCTCCTTTCGTTCATTCAGAAATTCTACGAATCCACAAGACACTTGCTTAGTGCATAGGTTTATTGTCCGCAGTCGAACAATTTTATTGCTCTACGCTTATGCGTATGCATGCATGTGTGTGTATGTGTGAGGCTGAGTGCACACGCGCTTTGTTTGAGTTGTTAAATCGACCGCCGAGTTCGTTGCTTAAGTCTTTTATTGGATGCCACATAAATTTACAAGCTTTGTTTAGTACACATACATACATATGTATGAATATATGAGTGTATGTCTGACACGCATACATGTGGTGTAAATATGTATGTACGTCATAGTGTAAAAATGTTTTATGATTGTTCTTAGTTACGCCTGTGAAAAGTTGCTCTTTTGTGATTTAAATCGCAATAAAGTGAAACAAAAGCATTCGACTTTGCTCAGAGTGAAAGGCTTAAATTAATAAATACACACTTTGTTTTGGTGATATTTTTAAAGCGCGTGATTTTAGATTGGTTGGTGCATATCGTTTAGAATTAAATGAGGTGCGAAATGCTATTGTCTGCGAATTATCAAATTTCTGTTTTCATTTTAGTATATGTATACACATACATACATACATATATACTAAATCTTTTCGTGAGCTCCAAGCTAGGCTTCGAAGTAATAGAATTATGAGAAAAATTTCCATTAATAATTTCTGAGCTACTTTAGAAATGTCTTTGGTTATTAGAAGAATATGGATTCTTAAGATTAAGAATAGTAAAAATTCAAAATTTTTTATCAAGAATCACATAAATATTTACCCTATGAATGAATGAAGAATTTGTCCAAATTTTGTATTTAAAACCAAGTTTCGTATGCTGAATCGTTGCGAATGTTGAAAGAGGCTTAATGTGATTCAGTTTTACCGAAAGCACAAGCCTACGACTGATAAAAAATCTTCAATGACGGTCGAGTGATCGTTAAAGACATGCTTCGTTTTGGACGATCTTCGATCTCTTCATCTGATGAAAAAAAAAAATATGGTGCTTGAAAATGGGCAGGCAAGTGTTAGAGAGATGGCAAAAGAGTTCGAATTCTCTCGCGAGTTCGAATGAGTTTGGTGAATATTTTGGTTTTGAAACGCGTTCTTGCTCGACTCATCCTGATAAAGCTGATTTTTTTTTTCAAAAACATTACTGTTAAGAGATCTCTTTGGACAGGCTGGATCGTGCAAATTCAGATCTCACATTCATGGAATGCATTATAATTGCCGATGAGACATGGGCTTATAAGTTTCACATGAAAACAAGTCAACAATCATGGGAATGGGAAGAAAAAAAAACAAGCCGTAACCAAGAGACAACGCCAAAGCCGCACAAAAATCAAGGTAATGCTCATTGTTTTTTTCCGATATTCGTTTTTTGGTTCAGCATGAATTTGTTCTGGAGGGTCAGATGGTTAATGAGAAGTCCTTTGTGGCCGTATTGAGACGTTTGCGTGAGAACAACTGTCGAAAAAGGAAGTAATTTGGAAAAACAATTCAGGGACTTTATTATCATCAGGATGCACCATCGCATCGAGTCACTATTGTGACCAACCGCACTCGTCGGATTTGGTTTTCAGTCGATCGAACAAAAAAAACAAAATTCGCTGAAGGAGCTGAAGGCCATTCTAAAAAGTGCTTATGAAAAGTGTTTTATGAACTGGAAATATCGTTGTCATAAGTGTATTACTTCTGGTGGGGTTTATTTTGAAGGCGAATAACCAAATATTTATTAATAGTTAAATATTTTGCGTTTTATTTAGAATTTCCAGGTATTTTTCTCAGAATGAATATACATATATATTTCTAGCACTAATAAGGGCGATAAAACTATACAAAATATGCATTTAATTCCTTTATAACATCAAAGAGTAATATTTGTAATGAGATAAACATAAACTAAATAAGCTTCTGAGCGTTATGAATAATCTTTAGTTTCATCGACATATTTGTCTGAATATGAATCCGTGATTTTTACAATAAACACTGGATTATTTTATTATTAATATTATTATTATTATTATTATTATTTATTTACTTTTAAGCTCAATAGGCGCCTTATGACAGTTTCGGCTCCACCCATTATATATTTTAGCTGCAAAATACGCTCCTGAACCAATACAAACATGCAAATGATTAATTGAATTTTCCAGCCATTTATTATAAGCATCGGCTGGGATAGCTATCAGCCCAAAATTCAGCGAAATTTTTTGTTTCCAGCTGCGGTTCATTTTCGAAACGCCAAAAATTAGATTTTATCATGACATCTCCAAACATTATTCCGGATCATCAACTTGTTGTTTTTGGATAAAAGAATGAAATGAATGAACAGTATTTTTTCACCCAAAAAGCATTATTTTATTAACACAAAAAATTACTTATTATTCATTTTTTCATAATAACAAAAACTGCTACACTAAAAATGATACAATTTACAAGCTAATGATGCGACAGCTGTCAAATTTATTTACGCAACCTTTGATGGTGCCAGAGTTACATTCATCCCGAAGGCTGGCAAGAGCTACCACATTATGCTCAAGCACTTTAAACCCATCAGCCTCTTCTTCTTCTTACAAATACCTCTGCAGAGACTGATGGACTGGTACATAAGAAGGCGTATTTCGAGGTACTACCTTTGAGGAGCTCAACATGCTTATTGTAAAGGCAAGTCAGTGAATACTGCCCTGCATACTATCGTGTAATGGCTTGAGGAGGCCATTAGGGTGACATTATTTGATATTGAGAGAGTTTTCAATAACGTCCTGCCGGAAGCAGTCGTTTCTGCTCTGGACGATCTTGGGGTTGAATAAAATCAAATCAGAGTGCTTAAAACAGAATGGGGGCAGCGGTCATGCTCGACAAAGTATGGGTAGGGAAACCAGTTCCTTCTCCTCTTCTATAGATCCTAGCATTTAACGCCATTTTGCACATAGTGCTCGTACATGTCGTCGGAAGGTGTATATCTGCGAAAGTTGCTATCATACTCAGAGAATCTGGGTTCTTAAAGAACACGTATCTCAATGTCCTCACTCACTTTGACGTCATGAAAATCACTTAGCTAATGGAATGACCAAACCGAACTCTCCTTCTTTGACCATGGATCAAAGAAATAGTTGTGTGTGGGAGCAAGCCGTTGGAGGGAAGAGCAGCGAGCTTTTTTTCGGATGGGTTAAAGCTTGGCCGGAAGATTGGTTGAAGAGTTTACTGTCAGGAGCTCTCTATCAACTCCGTCTTTAGACGCTACTGCTAGATAGTTGGACCACTATCGGTAAAAATATTTTGGCCCAAGATCTAGTGATTTTTTTTAATTAATAAGGCTGGACTTCTCCTAGTTCTGGGGCTTTTAACTGGCCATTGCCCTATTGGCCTCCATGCAGTAAGGTTGGGAAACTAACCAGACGCCATTTGCAGAAGCTGTATGGAAGAAAATGAGGTGGAAACGGCTCAATACATCTTTCTCGACTGTTTCGCGTTTGGAAGGTCAGGAAAGGTGCACTTTTTTTCTGCGGCTTCACAAAGGACTATATTTAGCAGTCCAGATCGCACATGGATTATCAGCCATCCAACTTAACCTAACTTTTGGAGGTTGGGAATAACTAAAATTCATATGAAATTAATTTTAGGAACACCATTTATATGTCAAGTTGGGGCTTTCCAATTGACCTGTTATTTTGCTACCTCTACTCACAAAGGGTTTTGCAAAATATTCAGCGTTTTATCCGAAATGTATTGTGACGATTCATAGGAGATATTGACATTCTATTCTATTTCCCTGATACCAACAAAACTATTTGAAAATACCATTTTCTTCACTATTTCGACGTTATAATCATTAACAGAGGTTAATAAACGACAATAGATGCCATGAGGCAAGTTTTCGCTGACTTCAAAGCCTTCACTGAATGCTTCGTGCCTTGAAAATACTCGCATCTCTGATAAAGTAGAAAAACGAAAATCTTTCAAAAATATTTTCTACGATTCTAAGCGTCTGATCAAACTCACTGCAAGCAAACAGCAGTCAATCACTTACTAATTGCCAGATGGAGATGAAAACTTCACACGAACTTTAAAAAAAAAAAATAATAATATACCAATTTCCCATCCATTCGGTGAGTGCGTGAGTTTTAATAGGCAGAACGTTTTGTTCTGCATCTAAATACTCCCGGAAGTTTGCTTTAGAACTTTACCTTCACTGTAAGTTGCCAGGGCAGAGTCTATTCAATCGTTATATTTAAGCCTACCTACAATGTCAAAAAAAGTCATCTCAAAGCCTTAAACGTCGTAAAAATACTAATTTTCAGAACTTTCAAAATCTACTCATAATTTCAGCTGTTCATGTTTCCACAAAAATATTAAGATCGACGACTTGTGCAGCGCTTTTTTAGAAAGTCGAGAGACGACTTCATTTAGCGCTAGCGGTTCAAAGCAATTTTCAGCAACATTACTAAACAGATTTGCTTATTGTTGACTTTTACTACGCAATTCTAAATGCTGGCAAACATTTCGCTACCAAACAAGAAGCATAAAACCACAAAACGGCCTAAACTTATTTGCGAAAAGTATTTAAGCTTTCTAGTTTTGCTACCAAAATTCGATTCTCAAGCCACGGCAAATAAATATTCGACTTCATGACCCACAACCTGATGCCAAGCATTCCTAATTACAGCGCAATGTTTGCCAGCTGATCTAAAGACAATAAACAAATATGTTGCTGCAACCGCTGCGCCCGCACACTCACGTGCCCCCCAAGCACGCAGCGCGCAGGCGCACACACACTCAAGGCACCGTTTAAACACTTGTATTAGCAAATAATTTGCATTTTTGTATCTAATCAAATGGCAATGGAAAATTTGTAGCACTCGCCGCATGTTGCAGCAATTGACGGGCAACATGGCCAACCACTGATTGCAACACTTGGCTGATGTCGCGACGCCAAAGCCCACTTACGGCCGTGTGCTTGCCACAACTGCACTTGTGTGCCTTGGCATTGCGCCGCACAAAGTTGCCTGCGTACTTAGACACAGCCACACACACACACACATATGGATTTGCAGTTACGTGACGCGTCTGATATGTATATTTTTAAATGGATCTTAAATTTGTCGCATACGAAACCCGTATCGCCGGCGGCGCATGCGCACAAAATTCTTTGGCCTGTTTTACTTGCGCTCAGGTGTCTTTGGGGCAACACGCGCCAGGTGATTCGCTTAATTTTGGCTCATCTGCAGTTATGAGTAATTCCATGCTTGGAGGAATGGATGGCTGATGGATTTTAGAGGAGTTTGTGGTTCCTTATATATTACCACTATTATTGGTTAGCAATAGGTTACCGTAGGCATTTGAGATCATAATATTGGCGGAAGAAAATATATTTCTATGAATTGAAAGTCATCATGTGTTTTGCTTTTGTTGTAAAAATCCCTATAATTATTAACAGCTTTAGAGGCTTCAAAAATCGTTTTTGTTTTTAGGATTTTCTTGGGCGGGAAAGAAATAAGTGATTAAAGCAAAATGTCTAGGATTTATAGTTCTATATTTAGACATCACTCACAATTTTTTTGGAAACGATATCTTTGATATTCTGCCTTTGGGAAGCAATTGCCCGATGCAACTCGCATGTGCATTTGTCGGCGGGCAGGATGCAGGTCGCCAATTTCTATCGGAAAGAAAAAATTCGTAGAGATTCATATTTTTTAATAACTTATCTTCTAGTTAAACTAAAAAAATTTCAAAAAATAAGTGTAAAATTTTAGAAATTTTTTAAAAATTGAGAAAAAGTGGTTTTTGACCAAAAAAATTTTACTTTATGTTTTTCAAAAATATGTTCAAGCTTGATTTTTCTTAGTTTATTTTAGTTTAAATAGAAAATAATTTAATGCCAAAGATAATAAAATTTGCCCCAATTTCATACGATTTAGTTTCTATCTTGCCCGCCAATTAAGAAAAATCGTAAAAAAAATCGTTACAAAAATCGTAAAAAAATCGCGGGTAAAAATTTTCGCTTTCTGCCCAATCGCTCATATATCTACTAGACGATCGCTCACTATTTTCCTTCTAGCTTTGAAAACATTTCAAATTCCCATCTAAAACTTTGGGGACATACTCTTAGATTATTTTAAAAGAGATTTACGCAAAAAACAAAAATTTGATTTTTTGAAGCTTCTAAATCAGGCCCCCCCCTTAATGGGTTACAGGAGTTTACAGGTTTCAAAAAATCAATTTTTATTGTCTTATTAACTTCTACAAGACTTCTTGAATATTTTCTGCTATTTTCAAGCTGAACCGAGTAATAGTTTTGGAGATACAGCCTTGAGAACTTGTGCTCTCGAGGTTAGATAGGCTAAATGCGCCGTCTTTAAATTCGTTTTTCACGAATCCATGTTTTTTGGAATCGGTTGGCAAGATTTCTCGAGAGCTACTCAACCGATCTTCATGAAATTTTAGACATGTCCTTGAAATACAATTTTAAAGACTTGAAAGAAGGATTATTTGTCGTTTACAACAATTTGAAAAAAAAAATGTCGCGAAATGTTCACGGAAATTTTCATTATTTTTTTTGTAAAAATATCTGCCAAAATCCTATTAAGTTAAGGTTTTAACTAAAGCACGTACTTTTCACTTTAGATGATCCTGTAAGGAGTTATCCTGCCAACGCAGGCACATCTTTCTTCCAAGAGGTTACCGGAAACGGCGTCGCAATGGCCGAGTTTAAAATATTTCTTTCCAAAAATTGGAGAGTTTCTTTGTTAATAGTTGTACTCGTATATGTTTGTAACAATAAAAAATTCTTATAAAAATTTCATTTTTTATATGAGAAAAATTTTTTTGAAAAAATGCTGCTTTTTACACGAAGAAATCTATGTTATGCCTTAACTTAACAAATTTTCAAGGTTAATTTCTGCTTCAAAAGTCACCTTTTGGTTTGTTAGTTAATGCTGATTAGAATTCGGCAAGTGTTTTTTTTTTGACTAAAATTAAATTGTGTATTGAACCACCCAAATAACAGATCACTCTTCACATCCTTCAAAATCAGTATAACATTCAAAGTGTGCGTCTTTTCAAAAAATTGCTCAACTCCAGCGCCTTTTAACTGCACTGTTTGCTGAAAATTGTTCCTCAATAATATTTTATTCATCAATATTGAAATAAAACTGGTCCATAAAAAAGTAATTTGCATCTGCCTTCATACCACCGACAGTTTTGTAGACTCTGCTGCGACCAGTTTACTACAAGTATTAATATGCTCTAATTGCTTATGAAGTGACGTCACTTTTCTATCGCTCCGCCTTCAATTCAATTTGAGGAAATTATTTGCTCTTGTTACCATCAATTTTATACCAATTAGCGCTAGATAGTATGTAGATACAACGGCAGGTTTTATGACACGAGCATGGCAAGTGAACGGCAGGCATTTTATCGGTATCGATTTTTTTTTTTTGACAAAGGAACACATCATGCTGTTGAAGCTTTTAGTAGATAATATATTTTATAGATGGACTGACTGTATCATAAAAATATAAGGTTGAAATATGAAGAAACTGAAGTTTAGTATTTCATAGAAGTACTATATACTCCGTTTTAGGTAAAAACGCTTTATTTCTATTTCCGCTAGTTCACCTCGAACGCTGAGTGTGTAAGAAACACAATATTCAACGGTGACATCGCTAGGACGGAGCATTGAAGATGAAACTGTTGGCATGATTCTACCTCACCCTTTTTCCAAAACATGTTTAGAAGTGACATTAAGCAAGCATCGAAAATTTCTCATTTGGACACCGAAAGGGCAATAACCACTCGAAATGTTTGCTATTAGGGAAAGGCAAACCTTGCTGATTACGAAGGACTCATCAGATCTGGACATTTAACACTTAATGATTCGAAAATTTTCGAGTTCTTCACTACGCTTCGCTTCTACAAACTTTGTATGGGCTGTGAAAGAGTTTTCATATATGATTCAGGAATCTCGAACGAAGCAGCAACTATCCCTTAACCATGGTCCAAAATCACTAGCCAGGTCACCTGGCCTTTCCAGCGGTTTGGAGGTCTTCCTCTTCTTCTGCTTCCCCGGCGGGTACTGCGTCGAATACCTACAGAGCTGTCGTGTTTTCATCCATTCGGACGACACATAGTCAGCGTAGCTGACATTTGAATTTAAACTGCGCGCGTCGAAGTATTTAGAAAATTATTATTTTTTTTTGGGTTGGTAGTACTGTCAGTCACATTTACGTCAAATTTCATGTCAAAATATTCATTAGTGTTTGAGATACGTGTCGTTTTGTGAGCTGCTACAAGTGAGTTTTTCGTTTTTTGCGATGTCGAAATTTGTTGAGCAAAGAATTTGTATTAAATTTTGTTTACGGAATCAATTTTCTGCTGCGGATACGTTGAGGATGGTGCAGAAAACCTTTGGTGATGAGGCTATGTTTAAAAAAAATGTTTACAAGTGGTATAGTGAGTTCCAAGCCGGCCGTGAACGTGTCGAAGACGAAGAGCGTCCAGGGCGACCATCAACCTCAACCGATTGAAGGCCATCCCGGAAAGTGACTACAACCAGTGTTTCGAGGATTGGAAAATCCGTTGGCATAAGTGCATTGATTTGAAAAAATAAATAAAGAATTTTCAAAATAAATACAATATCACCTTCCTTTTTGGACACAGTGGTGTGTCAATGTTGTACAGCTCATCGTTGCATCGTCTACGGTATTCGCCCATGCAAAAGCTCATAAATGTTTCTGTCGAAAACTCGTAACGTCGACTCATCAGACGTCGTCGTTCATACCTCTACACCATGTAGCAGGACGGAGATGTTGACTGGCTTGTAAAACTTGGTCTTTGTTCGTTGAGAGTGGACTGTACTTATCAATTGCAGTCCAAAGTATCACTTGTTGTCAAAAGTTTTTCTGCGTTGGATTTCGAGGCTGGCGTTGTTGTTGCTGATAATACTGGTTCCAAGATAGATTAAATTATCTACGACTTCGAAGTTATGACTGTCAACATTGACGAGGGAGCTAAGTCTGAGTGCGACGACTGTTTTTTGATGACAGGAAATATTTCACTTCGACTTCACAGGCCAAAGAATAACCCCTTCCTCACATTTACTGCAAATTTTCTTTTTTTTGTTTTGTGCATTCTGTCTCTCTATTTGTTTATGTCTGCTGTTTGGGTCAACTGTTTGCACAAAAATTGCGCTCAACATTAATTTCACGCTTGCAACGGCAGGTTGTACGCAATAAAATGTTGTTCTCTCCCAGCTGGCCGACAGCTTGTAATACAATCGGTAGTCCCCGCCGCCGCGCCGCTACCATCGCCCGGCCGCCAGTGCCAGCGCAGCGGGCCTTTGACCAAGTGGCGCGAACCGTGCGGACGCAGCAGGAAGCAATTATCTTTTCGTGTTGTTGCAGTCGTGCGACAATATTTTTCCACGCCACACCGAGATACACACATTAAAAATTTCGATTTTTTGCCTTTGCCATGCTGAATTGCGCAAATATGCACTTGCCACATGTGGCATGTTTGGCAATTTAGGCGCTGCATTTGCTGTTTCATTCGCCATGACAATGACGGTAATCGAATTACAGCAAATTCGCTCGCAAATCGCGGCGCGGAAAAATATTAAACATGAAATTAAAATGCGAAAAGTCCAATAAAATCCGCGCGCATGCGCATACACTCACTCGCGCACTTACACTTATGCACATGCGCTTTGGGCAGGAGTGAGCATTAGCTGTGCATCTGTGGATTTAATTTTTTATTGTTTTTGCTTTTGCTTGTTTTCTTTTATTTTTTTGGTCTATAATCAACGCGTGCCGCTCGCAGCTAGCGCATCACGCTAATAACAGCGCATGCAACAATAACAACATCATTAAAGAATACATGGATTTACGGTAGCCGCGGCAGCTAATTTGCCAACGCGCCACAACACCGGAGAAGCGATTAGTGCACATCTGCTTGGAAAAGCTGCCGCTTTCTTATTGTTGTTGTTGGGGCAGCTCGCTAATTTAGCACCGAAAGCCAGGCAGATCTGAAATTCTGGGTTGTGCACGCTTTTAAATCCGTTGCCACCCCTTAATTCGCCGCCGCTTGTGTCATTGTTTTTCTTGTCGTGTGGTGTGTTGTTGTTGCACAAGCGCACCTGGCAGTTTTTCCACTTGCCACGCGTAAATCGCAATGGTAATTTGGCATTAAGTGCATTTGCAGTTGCCAGGCGGAATGCATTTATTTGCTCTTCTTCTGCTTCTTCTTCTTGCTCTTTTATAGTGACGCTGTTGATTTGTAAGAGCAATCGATCTCAGCTGCTGCCGGCAACAAGCAAAAAATAAAGATAAATAAGATTTTTAATACAAATATATAAAAAGTGGCTTACAGTGGCGCAATTTTTAAAAATTTTAAATAAAAATAAAATGAATTTTAAATAATTTGGAAATGAAATATAATGAAATTATATAATATTATATATTAAAAATTATTTGTTTATTTACAAAATTTGATAATCTTAAATTTATTTTATTTAAATTCAAAATTTTTAACAAAATAATAAGTTTAAACATAAAAAGCTAAAATTAAAGAAAAAATAAATTTTCTAATTTTAGTTAAAAAAAATTATTTTAAATTCAATTTAACTCATTAAATATATTTAATTGATGGCGTAGATACCGAGAGTAGAAAAAGGAAGCGAGACACATTTGCAGTCAAAAAACAAAACCAGAGGCCACGTTAGTACGAAGAGCTTGATAAGCTGGCTCACAGGGGAAATGCTCGAAAATTCTACGAAAAGATACGGCGACAAGGTTTAAAGACCGAAGCGTACTCGTGTAAAAGGCCCAGAGGTGATCTTGTGACTGATTCCCCCAGCATACTGAAATTATAGAGGGAAAACTTCTCCAGCCTTCTGAATGGCACTGAAAGCATAACGCCAGGAGAAGGCGAATCCGATTCCCCAATAGATGACGATGGAAAAGACGTTCTATTGCCTGACCATGAAGAGGTTCGAGTAGAAATAACCCGTCTGAAGAACAACAAAGCGGTGGGTGCGAATGGATTGCAGACCGGTCTAATCAAATGCGGCGGCGAAGAACTGATAAGGAACATATATAAGCTTCTTTCTTGAATATGGTTGAACGAAAGCGTGCCTGACGATTAGAATTTAAATGTGCTCTGTCCAATCCACAAAAAGGAAGAGCCCGAGCAAAATCAACAACTGACCAGATATTTACCATGCGCCAAGTCTTGGAAAAGACCTGTGAAAAGTGAATTGACACACACCATTTCTTCGTCGGTTTGAAAGCCGCCTTCGGCAGCACGAAAGGAGCTGCCTATGTGCCGTTATATTGGAACTTTAAGTCTCCAAAAAACTTATACGGCTGCGTAAACTGAGGTTAAGCAACACCAAAAACTCCGCCAGGATCGAGAAGGACGTCTCCGAGCCCTTCGATGCCAAACGAACCGACTCCCTGTCGTGCAACTTCTTCAATCTACTGCTGGAGAAAATAATTCGAGCAGCAGAGCTGATTCGAGGAGATCCAATAGAGTATACAACTGCTGACGTACGCCGATGACATCGATATCATTGGACGAGGCCAAGACGAAATATCTCCTGTAATAAACAGTCGTTGCACTTGCGGCTTGGCGCCCACGTCACTATTGACAGTCATAACTTCGAAGTCGTAGATAATTTCGTTTATCTTGGAAAAGCATAATAACTGTGGCCAACAGGTGCTACTTTGGACTGATTAGGCAATTGAGAAGCAAAGTCCCCTCTCGAAGAACAAACACCAAGTTCTACGATTATCCCCGTACTACTATATGGTGCAAAGGCATGGACGATGACAATATCTGATGAGTCGGCGTTATGAGTTTTGGGAAGAAAGGTTTTGAGAAAGATTTAAGGTTCTTTGCGTATGGGCAACGGCGAGTACTGCAGCCGATGGAACGATGAGCTGTTTGAGATACATGACGACATTCACATACTACCAAACAGTGAAGAGGAGGAACGACTGGCACGCTATTGTATATATAACCGCGTAAGTGCTATCTACCACAATAGACCGATCGGGGGATGAATTAGCAACATGATGCCTGCTCTGTTAGAAAGTGTGCTATTCCTGCTAACTAACTGAGGAATGCACATCACTTCATTTAATTGACTTCAGTCAAGGAAACTTAATTTGATTTCAATGAGAGAAATAGTCTGATAGTACAAAAATCAACCATCAAGGATAGATTGGAAAGTCGAGACGTCGTGAAATGAGCACCGAAGACGATGAACGCACTGGACACCCAAAAGAGGTTGTTACCGACAAAAACATCAAAAAAGTTCACAAATTACTTTTGAATGAAATGCGAGGTTGTTTGAGATAGAAAGCATTTTAAAGATATAAACTGAAAGTGTATCTCATATCATTGACGAATAATTGTGTATTTAAGAAACTCTGTGCGAGGTGAGTACCAGGCGAGCTCTCCTTTGATCAAAAACTGCGAGAAGTTGATGTTCCAGTAGAGTGTTTGGAGATTTTCAAGCCAAACAGCCCGATTTTTTGTATCGATATGTGATAATGTATGAAAAGTGACTTCATAATTTCTCTCCGTAGTCATTCGAAGGGACTGCACCCGATGATCACGCTGCAAAGGGTAGAAAAACGCAAAAGTCGACTGGCAAGGTGGTGCCTGTTTTTGTCAATAGCGACTATTAAATAGAGTTATTGGACCATTTGAAGGAAGAGTTCGCCGAAAAACGGCAACAATTGATAAAAAAAGAAAAAGGATTGTTTCACCCAGACAATACAAGTGTCACAAGTCAGTGAAAACGTTGGCAAAAATCTATGAATTGGGTTTCGAATTGCATCCTCATCCATTGCATTCTCTAGATCTGGCCCCCAACGACTATTTCCTGTTCTCAAATCTCAAAAAAATGCTCGTTGGGAAGAAATGTTCGTGTACGTGGACTTTTCAATTGGCTTTTTAATATCCCTGCCTGTTATTGAACATATTCCCATTATCCACTTAATATTTAGTATTTTTATCAGTTATCTACGCATATCGACCCTACTGAGCTCACAAAAAGCTTTTTGCTCCTTACGGATTCATACAAATTCTGGTAGACACTCTTATAGTTTCGTTATTTTTGTGGCTGCGGACCGACTCTCTTAGTGAAAATTGACAGTAGAAATGTAAAATTTAACGCTTTTAAATTTTTTCATTATATTTTTACTGTCATATTTCATGCGTTTTTTTTTTTAACAAAAAATATAAATAATTAATTTTCTCTAAAGCAAAAAAGTAACATATATTATAATAAAACCAATTAAATTTTCTTCAAATTGATCTATTAAAACTTACAAAAATGTAACTCTTGGACACCCTGTTGTGTGAAAAAATGTATGCCATTCTGTGTATAAGTGTTTGTTTCTTTCATCTTTGTTCGATTTATATCGAATTAATGATATTCTATAAATCCAAGAGTGTGGAAAGTTGACAAATTCGCACTGTGGCAAGCTTATAAATTAAGCGAGTACACCTGCGAGTTCATAAAAATTTTACTGTTATTTGATTGCCGCCGAATAATAACAATAAATCAGATTTCCGGATCTTCATTTATTAATTTGCCTGTTTCTCAAGCATTTACTACTGTAAATAACTCACGACCAGCATTCGGCTTTACGTCAATCGGGGGTCTCAGTTTTTGCAACAAAAACAACAAATATGTGCGATAAGGCGGTGCTAACGCAGCAGCAATAAAAGAAATTCACAGCTGCAATTTTGAAAAATCCATTAAATACGAGCATCCCAAGAGGAAGCCCACTTCATGCAACATTCGAAGCAAAAGCAAATGAAAAAAAATTGCTTTGCAGCAATTGCGCTCGATATTGGCACTCAGTTTGAATGGTTTGAATGGTTGCAACTTGTTTGCATTTGAATTTATAGTTACGCATCGAAGAGAAATTGCTGCAACAATTTGCTGTAGCGCAAAGGCGTGCTGTTGCTGTTGTTGTTGCGGCCGAGCGGACGTTCGAGCAGCGACAGGCGGCCGCGCTGAATTTATGGCCGAGCAAACACGCTACTGGAAACTGTACATAACCGCGGCGAATGACAGCGCCGGACGCAATCAAAGGCGGGGAGCAGGTCAATTGAATTGATTTCGCGTGTAAATTGTTGCAACTGCAACGAGAGCAACACGAAACATAATGAGCAACAAATGCGGCAAGCAGCGCGCGCCTGTGTGTGTGCGGTAATTTATTTTGTGCTTTAAAAATGCAAAACTGTGGCAGCGAAGACAATGCAGCAGTCACATTGACATCTAACTAAATGCTTGCAACATGCAGGCAACAGCAACAAAAACAAACAAGAAAAAACAAAAAAGAAAATTAACAAAACAACAACTGAAATTTCAATGTGCCCGCTTTGTTGTTGTTTGTTTTCTAAAATTTCTTGTTGTTGTTGTTGCTGTTGGCTAGTTGCTGCTGCCTGCAGCCAACGCCTGTGGTGTCACGCGCAATTGAATGCTTCGCATGTTATGTGTCGCTAATATTTTTTTGCGACATGTTGCCACATGCCTCATGCCACATACTGCATGTGCCGCATGCCACATGTTGCACATGTTGTTTCACATGCATATCGTGTAATTCAGTGAAATGTGACATCGCAAGCGTGGCATGCGGTGTGGCATTTGATTTACGTCTTCGCTATCACACGACCAGCCGACCAACCAACGAGCCACTCACAATCGATTGCCAAAGGAAAATCAAACGAAAACTTCGATATACTTTTGCTGTGGCAGTCGCAGACGGTGAAATTTTCGTAGGAATGCGTGGCACAGAATGCGTGATTTGTGTGAGTTTCAAATGGTGCAACATTGCATACATCTCCTGGACTACCACTCCCCGAGTTTACAAGAAAAAATTGTGTGGACTTCATTTCAGAATGTCTCAATTACAATTATCTGCAGCAATGTACCAATAAAAAGCATGAAAGGCAGCACAGTGCGAAATTTGCTACAATTTTGGTTAAGGCGATAACTCTTCTGTTCATTAAGGTTATACTCTGAACATATATCCTGTCATGTAATACCCAGAAAGAAATGTCGGAGGCTCTATAAAATACTTGTACATATAAAAATATTTAGCATGACGTGCTGAGTTGCTTTAGCCATGTGCGTCTGTCTGTACAGTGACCGGCACTCAAAGTGTAAACAATTAAAAAATTATTTGTATTTATTTTAAAGAACAAATATTCTTGGTTCACTCTTGCTTTGTGAGACGTTGCTGAGTCTTGTTGAAACGTCCATGATTTTCGACCAAAATGTTTGTTTGCCCACGGCTTCAAAGTAGACTCCAGAACACTTTCCCGATAATATGTTGCATTTACTTTGACGCCAGGCTCGATGAAAACAATTGGAGAGCTCCCATCAGTAGTGACAGCGGCCCACACCATTATTTGTGGCGGGTGCTGCCTCCTGGTGGCCAACTGATGACTTAGATTCTCGTTTGAATGGTCGGTCAAGTAAACCCCATCATTTTGAGAGTTTACGAACTGCTCAATTGGAAATTTTTTTTAGTCAGAAAATATAATGTTCGCTCTCTCAAGTCTTACTTGTTGCTGCTTCGGTGTGAGATCATGAGCCTTTTGGAACTTGTAAGGCTTGACCTTAAGCTTATTTTTCAATATGCGTTGGATGCTGCGGTCGGATATTTTCAGTTCTTTAGCTAATTGATTGGCACTTCGTCGTGCATTTCGCTCAAGTCGCTTCTTCACTTTCCGAACCATCTCACGTGACGTTGCATTCTTTTGATGACCACCTCCATGGCGTTTTGCGATGCTACCAGTATCATTGTAACGAGTGATGCTGCGAACCAAAACTTTATTTACGTTAAGGTGTTTGAGCTCACGAACAATTTCTGGCTGTGATTTTCCAGCTAAAGATAAAGCAATCACACTATAACGTTTGAGTTCCATCGCTGATCACTTTTTTTGCGTTCTATTGTGGCAATATCAGTTTCGAAATATTTAAATGACCAGTAATAGAAGTTTTCAATATTGCTGATCCAGATCTCTCCAGTAGGAAGCATAAATTTGGAGACCAGCTTTTATATTTATACCTAGAATTCAATGTAATAAAGTATGGTACCAGGCAGTTACGGTCTCTGTTATCTGAATTAAGACGACACCTTAAAGGAAGTTCCATACCTGTTTAAGCATTAGGGTAGATGACTATCTGTAAGCAGGGCATTAAAGATTCGTAATCGAAAGAAACCTGAAATTTCACGGTCACTGCTGAGCTGAGAGCTACCGATGTGGTTGGAAGTAGGCGTAAGATCAGGCGGCGTGGTGAAAAAATTAGCGAAAACACTTCTCTATTTAAATGTATTAATTGCACCCGATTTGAGTTTAGTTAAACTCTAAATATTTTCCACAAGCTTCTCTGTAAAGTTTGATCAAAAAAATTTTAACCAATCTACTACCATAATCTTACTCTCTCAACCTCCTATCAAGTGAAAGCACCATAATAGAGAACTCGAATGTATACGAAAATCCGATAACTCAATCTTTTTAGTATTGGTGAAGTCAAGTTAACTCAACAAGGAACTTTACTTGTGTTAGAAACAAAAAATATTTCCACAGAATCGTGGGACCCTATCCTAGTAAATATTTGTGCAGCAACACTGACTGACGCTGCTTTGCTACGATGGGAGCAATCACTAGTGGCAAGTAAGAAATCGCCAAAATGGCATCAAATGAAAGAATTCTTAATAACTCAGTACGAAATAGCTGAGCGAGTTGACAAAGAAATAGTCAAAACAAAAACTAATCAAAATGATTCGAATAAAAACTTCTTTAAACCCCAAGGCAGCAATAATGCACAATATAATAGGCACGTTAATAGAAGTCAAACATTCGTGCCAAATCAATACGAAATATGTAAAGGAGGTCATACTATAAGATCTTGCGAGAAGTTTTAGAAAATGTCTGTTTCAGATAGGAACAATCTTCTACGACAAGACAAGCTTTGCATCAACTGTCTGTCCAATTCTCACGGGACAAAAGACTGTGAAAGCAAATTCAATTGTGTGTACTGTCGACGCAGACACCACTCATTGCTTTAGTTCAAAGTGTACTTGAACGCAAAAAAAAATTTATTGTTTCTTATAAATCTTGAATTGGCTTAATACCTTAAAGCCATATGAAAAATTTAACGCAGAGGTTAACTTAAATGAGGTAGTACTTACCACAGCTTTATTTTTAATATAGCAACCTCGTAGCACATAGTAGACGCTAGCTATTGGTAAGTACTTCCTAGGAATTTAATTAATGCTTTCGTTTGCTTTACGTTTTTTCTAAAAGTTCTGAGAAGCTCTTATATCAATTTGTAAAATTCTGCTTACTGCACCTCCAAATTTTAGAGTTTTT